>VZRV01001011.1:402465-637776 GCA_013398115.1 Falcunculus frontatus | reverse complement strand
GATCCAGGGGTTACTTGAGGTCATTGTGGGTTACTTGAGGTCATTGAGTCCCTGGTAGTGGTTACTTGAGGTCATTGGAGTCCTTTTAAATTGATCCAGGGGTTACTTGAGGTCATTGGGCATTACTTGAGGTCATTGAGTCCCTGGTGGGGGCTACTTGAGGTCATTTGGGGTGGTTTTTAATTGATCCAGGGGTTACTTGAGGTCACAGAGTCCCTGGTGGGGGTTACTCGAGGTCATTTTGGGTTTTTTTAAGGTCATTTGAGGCCCTGAGCAGAGTTACTTGATGTCACAGGGGTTACTCGGGGTCGTTGGAGTATTTTTTAATTGATCCAGGGGTTACTTGAGGTCATTGGTGTCCCTGGTAGGGGTTAGTTGAGGTCATTTGGGGTTAATTAAGGTCATTTAGTCCCTGGTAGGAATTACCTGAGGTCATTGGAGTCTTTTTTAATTGATCCAGGGCTTACTTGAGGTCACTGGGATGCCTGTCTTTGGTCTTAAAATCAAGAACCAAACACAATTAGAACAGAAAAAGGAGTTTTACCTTGGTTTTTATTTGAAGGAGCCTTGGTGCAGCCCATCCAGGAGGAACACTCTGGGATGCACATGGAAAATGCACCCACAATATCTGGGGTAGGACATTCCAGGCCTTACCAATTGCCATATCTAACAGAACCCCATCCCAAATGCCTGAGCCAGCCTCCACCCTGTCAATTTCATTTTTGCCACAATTCTTGGGTCCATTATTTCCCTGAAATGGGTCTTATGACACTATGAAGGAAGAATGGCCTTTCCCGTGGCGTTTACAATCGCACAAGGAACCANTCATTTGGGGTTACTTGAGGTCATTGGAGTTCTTTTGAATTGATCCAGGGGTTACTTGAGGTCATTGGGGGTTACTTGAGGTCATTTGGGGTGGTTTTCAATTGATCCGGGGGTTACTTGAGGTCATTTGAGACCCTGGTAGTGGTTACTTGAGGTCATTGGAGTCCTTTTTAATTGATCCAGGGGTTATTTGAGGTCATTTGGGGTTATTTGAGGTCATTTGGGGTTACTTGAGGTCTTTGAGGCCCTGGTAGGGGTTACTTGAGGTCATTTGGGGTTATTTGAGGTCATTGAGTCCCTGGTAGGGGTTACTTGAGGTCATTGGAGTGATTTTCAATTGATCCAGGGGTTAGTTGAGGTCATGTGGGGTTACTTGAGGACATCAGAGTCCTTTTTTAATTGATCCAGGGGTTATTTGAGGTCATTTGGGGTTACTTGAGGTCATTGAGTCCCAGGTAGTGGTTACTTGAGGTCATTGGAGTCCTTTTTAATTGATCCAGGGGTTATTTGAGGTCATTTGGGGTTATTTGAGGTCATTTGGGGTTATTTGAGGTCATTGAGTCCCTGGTAGGGGTTACTTGAGGTCATTGGAGTCTTTTTTAATAGATCCAAGGGTTACTTGAACTCATTTGGGGTTACTTGAGCTCATTTGGGGTTACTTGGGCTCATTTGGGGTTGCTTGACAGGCAGCCCAGTTAACACAGACGCTGCCTTTGGACTTTGTTGTCCATAACCTCCAGCCAGGACAGCTGGACACAGGTGGACCCATCACACTCAGGTCAAGGTCTCCAAAGTCCCAGACATTTGGACTTTTCAACTGGAGGAAGAGGATGGGAGCCCTCGGCCATCAGCAGCCACAAACAGGGAGCTCCAGTGATTAATGGCTGATGTGAACTGTCAGTGTCTGCTTTATTCTCTGTATTTCCTTGCCACACTTGCTGCAGGGACCTGATGTGGCAAAGTCGGGAGGAGGAGGTGTTTCAAATGCTCCACATTGTTAAAAAGGGTTTGTGCTTTTCCTGACACCCTCTGGAAACAGCATGGAAAAAATCGAGAAAAAAATCTCTCAGCAGCGAGTGCTGAACAGGAATTTTTCCCAACTTCACCTCTCAGGACATGTTTCCCTCCAGCAGTACCTCCCAGAGAACTGCAGGTCCCAGTAAATAACTTTTCTGCTTTTTCTCCTCTAAAGTCATCAATCCATAAGCACGGAGAGCAGGCTGTACTGGACAGCAGTGCACATGCATTAAATAATAAAAATTGTATCATTTCAAACACCTCAGCTGTGGAATCCCTGGAGGAACAAATATCCAGCAGAATTGATTTATTAAGACAGAAACTCTGGAATCTCCTGATGGCTGGGACCATGATCATAGTATAATATCCAGTAAATGAAAATAATTGTGCTCTGTCCTGCTCCCCAAAGCTGAATCTTTGCCACCAACTCTCCATCCCATGGTTTTCCTCCTCCTTCCCTCTTCCAAAGCAGCATTTCTCCTTCACCCCAGGGAGCTGCCAGAACCAATTCACCAGAAGCTCAGGTTGATGTTGGGAGCTCAGGGACACAGAATTTTGTCACAACTCACAGCCCCCAAAGAAAGCAGCACTGGGAAGAGGGGATCTGTGAGGGGAGAGGAAAAACCACCCTCAGTTCCATAAAATAAACGCAAACTAAATTCTACCCCACGAGGTTTAAGTGCCTCCCATACCATTATCACACATCATCCTGACCATCTTTGAGGAAAACATTAGAAAAACTTCATCTTATCCAACACATGCCCAGCCCTCCCAGGCCCCTTGCACTCCTGCACGAGCCTCCATCAAGCTGATTTATTTCTTTTTTAATCTCAGCTTGTTTTACAGGTCATCAATTTCATTTCTCAGTGTTCTAGGTGCTCCCCTCTTCTCGATTAGGATAACATTACATCCATCAGTTCTTATCTCTGAATCTTCAGCTTCTCATTCAGCCACCCAGCAGCCTTGATCAGAGCTTGCCAGCACCTTATCAGCTGCAACCACGCTGATTTCATTACAGCAGCCGTTTGCTAATATTTACTCAGCCGTTACTAAATACATCCGATTTTGTTTGCTAACACTCATTCGTGCCTGTTGTGGAACCAGATCCAGGCAATCCTGCCTATCTCCTGTTTCATGGAAACCTGCAAATAAAACTAAGTGTTGTACTTTGATTAAAAATGTGGATTATAAGGAAGGAAGGCTCCCTATTATATCCTATATCATCTCCTAATTTTCTGACACCCTGTTCTCTGTGAAGAAAAGCTGAAGAGAGGAAGTCTAATTACAAAACCACTACAATGGAAGCTTCACTGCCCTGAAGACTTAGAGGTTATTCCAGCTATTGCTATGATATTAGCAGGGGTTAATCCCCTGCTCTATTTTTCAGTCAGAATTACACAATTCTCCCCTTTCCTGAACCCATGCCATTGCCATCATTCTTTTGGGCAAAAGAGTTTCCATGAAGCAGCAGCCCTCCTTTGCCCAAAGCATTCAGCAATGTATCAGTGCAGGATTAACACGAGGATAAAAATTAACCTGCTCACATTTGGGATGATGCTGCCTTCCCTGCAAAATGTAGAGATGAAACATTCCCATTTCAGCACCATTTAGGCACTGACAGGACCCTGTGCTCCACCTGCAGCCCTGAAAATCCGTGTGACCTCCCAGATCTCTGCCTTCTCAGGAAGCACCCGGTGAGCTCAGGTACTTAACCAGATCCAGGTGACCTGCAAAAGCAGCCAACATCATTGCTAAAAGTACAGAAGAAAAGGAAATTACCCTGCTGCGAAATCAGGGCATCATTATCACTGTTAAAAAAAAATTGAATTAAATGTGTTCAATGCCGTGTCAAATCCTGAGCAAAAATGTGCTGATGGTAACCCAAGGCTAACATGGGAGAGATCTGAAAGTATTTGACCTCTTGGAGACAAGAAATAACACCATAAATATATTTTAAAGCTTGATGCACTCCTAAGAGCTGTCTGAAATCTCTGCCTCATTTCAGGAGAGGGTAAGAGGCAGACAGGCACAGAAACAAACACTGAGAAATCCACACCCAAATTCCAGTTCTCCTACTGCCTTCACTGTCCATTAGTCCATCAAAGGGATGTCATTACACCCATCTTTTACACCAAATGTTCTTCTTCATACTGAATTCCCAATTCCCACTCTGGCACCAGGGTGTGACCTTTATATTTCCAGACATCAGCTGGACATTACTGAAACCTAAAGGACCTGGGCTTACGCCTCTGTTCCGAAACAGACAATGGCTCTGAAATTATGTTTCTTTCCCCTTGGGTAAGTCCTTAAAGCGCCCTTTTCACACCTAAAATCCAAAGGTGTTTAAGATGATTTTATTCTCCAGCGCTTTGTCACCTGTTGCTGAAGGCCAGTGTCTTCCTGAGAGCTCTTCACATGCTTTAACACTGAGTGTGTGCCCTGGAAGAGCTCCCAGCAGCTGTTTAATGCCCCCAGCAGCTCTCTAATTACCCATTATCTGCAGCACAAATGGTGAGATCCTCATCTCTGCACCTTTTCTTCAGTGAATGTCTGCACCTGCCTTAATCACAGCATCATAAAAGCAGCAGGGACCTCGGGAGGGCTCCAGTCCTGCTCCTGCTCCAAGCAGGGTCAGCTCTGAAGCCACTTCAGGTGCTCAGGGATTTCTCCAGTTCACACTTGGAAAATGCAGGGAAGGAGAGGAGGCACAACCTCCCTGTGCTGTTTTGGCAGAACAGCCCTCCTGGGGAAGGGCTTTTATTCACACCCAGCCACAAACCTCTCCTGCTTGAGTTCATGTCTGCTGTCAGCTTGTCAAGGGATTTTCAGCATCTGGAGGACCAGACAGAGTCAAGTTTAAAACTTTAACGAGTGTTTTGCACTGTCATCCTTCCTCCCTTTTAATTGAATGCTGTGCCTCAGATGCTCCATCCACACCAGTGGTTCCTGGCTGATCCACGTCTTCATTTGGTTTAAAATCCCTCTGGTTCTCCAAACCTTAACCAGAAATGGGAAATAAAAATAGATACAAGGGTTTGGTAATTAATAAAGAAAACAAAATAAAAGTACTGGGGAAGAACCCTTTAATATATTAGCACTCCACCTAAAGAAATAGCTCATCAGAGGTGATTCTTCTTTTGTTAAATGGTTAAAAGATCAGCTCATTTTGCTGATTTTCAGCTGACATCCTCTGTCAGTATGACTCTTCTGTCCCTCAGGATGGTACCACCATCTGTCATGTAATATTACATTTTACATATTTTATATATAGTTATATACATATATATCACAGAATCCCAGAATGGTTTGGGTTGGATTTTTACTACACATCCAGATCCAACCCTCTGTCACGGACAGGGACATCTTCCACCAGTATCTTAAAATTTATGAATTCAGGGCTTAAAAAATCTTCCAGGTTATCAAGTCCATCTCCTGCTGTTGCAACCAACCATATTATTTTATGCCTTTCAAAAATTTAGCACAGAGAGTCCTCAGTGTAATCAGAATTTTACCTCTGCTAGCTGGATAGCTACTCCAAAAATCTCCCTGTGCTGATGTAGAAAACCTATTTGTACTGAGAGAGGTCTGTTTTTTCGGTTCTTTGCATTATAGTCAGGCCCAAATCTGAGAGGTGATTAATTATCTGTATTTATCTCTCAGAGGTTACAATTAACAAAACTGTAGGAGTATCTCAATTAATGAGTCTTCAATGCAATGCTTGGCCAAATAACATTCAATTACATCAAAACCAAGTTCCAGCCATGTTTGTATTTTCACTTCTACACGAGAAATCATTTCTATTTTTCACAGTGCTTTCCCAAATACTGGGATGTATTTGATCCCACCAGCAAGCAGAACGACCCCTGTGGAAATGTGTCAGCGACACTCTGGTTAAATTCACATTAAAACCTTGTTCTTTTGGATATAGCAAAGCACAAAATCATTCAAAACATGACATTTTACTGTCTTACCCAGTCACTGATGTAATAATTCTATACCACATCAATACATTTACTAAATGTGTAGTAAAAATGTAAATGAAGCAAATCCAGCTCGAAGCAGGGTTTCAAACCCTCACTCCTTGGTTGCAAATATTTGCTTTGACAGAGGTGAAAACATGACACAAAACTTGGTTTTTTCAAGCAAAGACAGACAATCATAACATCCACTTCTTCAAGAAAAGCAGGACAAACCTCACAAATTTTGAGACAATGTAAATGTAAGAAAATGTTCACCAAAGAGTGACCCCAGCAGCTCTTGGAACACATTCAGCAGTCCAAGAATGATGGACAGGTCATGAAAAAAAGCAGGACACACCATTTCCTCCTGCACAATTTACCACATTTCCAGGCAGGACAGCACAGCTGCATGTGGGGCTTCAAACTGCCCAGTAAAACCAGCACTGGCTACCAAAATACTGGGAAAATCAGCAGAAGGCATTTGTCAGACACGTGGATGCTCCAAGGGGAAGAGCTGCTGAGGTCGTGTGGCCAGCCCAGCAAGCAGGACCAAATTCCAATACCAAAATTCCAAGCTACAGCTAGGAGAAATGACTTCTGAGGGTGACCAGAGGCTGGGGAAGAAAGAGGCAAGAGAGTTAACAAAAGCAGAATTCAGGTGTTCAGCACGGGTTTGCTGCAGGCCAACAATAATTTCACCAACGTGAGCCGTGAGCTCGGTGATTGCCAAGGCCCGGGGCTGAACGGGTGTCAAACAATGCTGCAATCAGCACACGGGGACTCTGTGGATTTACAGCTCTGGGGAGGAACAGCTCCTGAATCCCAAAAGAAGCCTTTGTGCTGTGCTTTTGTAATTTCTGGGCTGCCCTGGCTGAGTTCCTTTAACCCGCGGCGCGGAGGTTTGGTGACGGCCTGGAAATTAAAAATGTAATTATGCACTAGAGAACCCTGGGACTAAAGGGACGTGATTTGGATGGTCTGCAGAAAATTCCTTAAGTTCTGTGAAGGAAAAGCAGTGCCTAATGCAGATTGATTTAATGCAGAGCCACTCTTCCTTCAGCATTCTGCTTTTAACCAGAGCTGCTGCACACTGAACTCACCTGCCAGAGCTACTTAACTGCAGCTCTTTAATCCTGCACTAAAAGGGACTTAAAATCTGACCTACACCAAACAGAAGCTGGCATTTGACTACAGTTTGGGTTTTCAGTGAAAACGGCACAATTCCACTTGCAGCTACAAGGAAAGATAATCAGTAGGACGCAGAGCAGAGTGTGCAGTGAGGTACAGTGAATCTTTGCTTTTGAATGCAGAGAAATAGGTTTTCTTCACAAAATGCACATGAAGGGGAGAGGTCTGACACGGGAAAGGTGCCTGCTGATTACCTGGCGGTTAAGGGGAAGTCTCAAAGAGTTTAGCTCGGGACAGACAGGTTTAAATAAAGATAATAATTCCGTTTGATTTCTTTCTTTGCAAATCTAAGAATACATGTGTGGATTAGTGAAGGGAAAAAAAAATCGTAATTGTTGGGAGCCAAGTCCCTACAGACCTTCAGAAGGACGTGAAGAACACACAGAGCAGAAGTCTCCTCTCTCGAGATGAGCTTGTATGGTCTCTCTATATCATATACAAAATAAATTCTCAGTGCACCTGAATTTCCACTTCCTTTATTCTCTCCCTTTTAGCTCAGTACGGATGCCTGCAGAGTGAGTTTTATCTAGAATTTGCAAACACAACAGCTAAGCCTGATATAAAAGAAGATACACTGATAATTGAATTTTGGAAGCACAATAGCATCTCATTGATGGTATTTTAACATTGTAATAGCAATTATAATGTAAATGAAATTTACAGAACATCGTGTAACGCCATTATTAAAACATTTAAACAACATAATAAAGCTATTTAGCACTTCCAAATCTGTTCTTTCAGGCCAGAACATTTTCTTACCCTCCTTGGATTATTAAAAAAAAAAATGCTTCCACATTGTAACAGCCACTGGAATTGTTCTCCATTCATTGCTTCTCCTATGGAAAGCAAAGCACAAAGCATTTTTTTCCAAAATATAGCTGGACACATTCACTTTATTTACACAGCATTAAGCCTCTGCTGTAGAAGATTAATCTTCATGTTTAATAATACAATGCTCTGATATTTCGTTTTACTTTATTACTTCAACAACAGAACCCCAATTCCCAGTTTGCTGTTTCGTGTGACAGGTTATTCAAAGCTCTATAAGATCTGATGTCATTATTATGATCAAATATTTCAGATATGGCCTTCTTCAGAGTCTTAGAAATGGCTGCAGAGCCTGTCTTAAAAACACCTTTTAAAGGGGACAAAACAGGATCAATTTAAGTGTTTGTATCCTTTTAGTTACCAATAAATTTTAACCTCTTTTTACTAAAATAAAACCTCAGAGCTGTTGTTTAGATTTTACATTTGGTAAATGTAAACTGTTTGGATTTTACATTTTTATGGTTCTTCATGTTTATCAACCAAAGGAAACCCAAAGGAAATATTTTTCAGGTAAATACCCAACAGTAGAATAGTCCCAGGATCATGTGGAGGACCCCAAACAGCCACACCACAGATGGAGAGGGGAAACAAGGACAAGGAAGGCTCAAAGAAACAAGCTGCAAACCCAAAATACGAAGAACAAACCTAGAGGCAAGGGCAAAACAAAAGATAAGAACAGAACAAACGAGCACAGCTGCTGCAAAAATTACTTGCAAGGAGGATGGAAAGAAAAGGGGATACAGAAGGGAATGGGACTGGAGAGAAAAGGAAGGAAAGGAGAATAAATCACTCCAACTTTTGCAAAGTTGAAGTTGTGTGTTTCACTCCTATATTTCCCTGGAAAAGTTTGCAACTCCACTGCAAATGAGCAGTCAGGATGGGGGAGTAGGGCAAAATCCCAACCCGAAAGTGAAGCTATAAATGAAAGTACCAGAGAGGTTGTGGGAAATAAACAGAAATAACGAAGAGCTATGGAGGAGAGGAAGGAAAGAGTTGGTGGAGGGACTCTTCCCCCAGTGCACAGTGGAAGGACAGGTGGAAATCACCCTGGATAGTGGGAAATTCTGACCTGATGTAAGGAAACAATTTATTTTATCATGAAGGGGCAAAAGACTGGAAGTGGAACATAGAGAAGCTTCAGAACTCAGCTGAACAAGAGATGGAGATCCAGGTCTGGAGCCAGCGACCTCTGAGGGTCCCTTCCAGCCCACAGAGTCTGTGGTTCTACCCCAGAACCCTTTGTCAGAGTGGGGAAATCTCCAGAATTTGGTATCATTTCTGACAAGAAATGAATCTTTCAGCTGGAGGGATTAAATATGTTTTTCCCTTGGTTTCACACAAGAGATCTGACCTTTCATAGGAAATGTGATTATCAGATGAAAACAATGGAGCTGGGAGGGGGAAGGTCACACCTTTGGAAATAAATTCTTCACGTATAATCTGAGCTGCTCAGTTGCAAATGTGCAGGCAGTGCTGCTGCAGGGTGCTAACACCTTTATTTTCAGAATAGAAGGCAGTGAATAAATGATGAGCCCATTGGTGGAGACATTCACCAATTAACCAGCAGCAGCTGTTTGTCTTCTTTTCTTAGGGTACAATTGATTAAAATTGCATGCTTCATTTAAACAGAATTCTCTTGTACTTCACCAAAGGGGGAGAGCAAACTTCTCTTCTGATTTATAGAACGTTTTTCCAGCTGAATACAAATTAGAAACCCATCCTGCTTTGTTGTTTATAATGTGCAGACATGATTTGAAAAACCAGAGGTAAAATATTTTGAGTGTTAATCAGACAGAAACTGTAACAAAGCCCAGTTGGTGCAAGAAGTTATTTCAGGCTTAAAGCATCCTTCTTTCCCTATTTATTCCACGTGTGTGGATTTACACAGACCCACACACCATACCTATGGTATATATGGATATACGAGATATCTACAGCAGAACTAGTAATGAGGCTTCTGCCTTGTGCTGGTGTGAGATATAAAAGCTCAAATGCAGTTTAAAAGTGTCCAAACAGGGGGCAAAAGCTGATGTTGACACCTCAGCCCTTCAATGTGTTAGCAAAGGCAGAGATGCATTGACTGAGGGCTGAAATAATGAAGTACACAGCAGAAACAAGGTGTACCTTTGGAACAGGGGTGATTAATCTCTGCAATAATTTACCTTCTGCTGCAGTGGATTCTCCACAGTTGTTCCACTTCAGCCACGAGCAAGAATTTGAAAAGAAAATCCTATTTTAGGTTATGACAGGGATGAGATGATGCCTGGGATGGTCTGAGCAACATGTCCAATACTTCTCAACTAAAAAATCATTGTAACCAAGCTCTGATTGCTTGGGAAGCTGAAGGTTTGTAACAAATGTGTGAAGAAATAAATCTCAGCTTTGCAAGCTCTGCTTCAAAACAAAGGAATCTACTTAAGCTTTCTTTATTGCACCTAAACCTCAAACATTCCATACAACGCTATCAGTTTAATGCATCTGTAAAAATATATTCACATTTTAGGAGAGCTCTCCTTCATTGTGGGAAGAAACCTGCAATTCCAACGTGGAGATTAAATAAAAAAGGCTCCTGGTAAAAAACTAATTCCTGAAGTCATTGCAGGTGTTATCTAAAAATATGCAAAGCTAGGACTCCTGAAAAACTTGAGAATGAGTTGGCTGGTTCCAAGCAGATGCTATTCAAGCCTAAGAATGTCTGTTAGAGGAAGAAAAGGCATTTATAATTTTCATTGTTAATGATTTTCATATTCTTCCCCTGGTTGCTGAACATCCCCCACTGCCAGAAGTTGCTCTGGGTGCTGAGAAAACTCTTCCTATGAATGATCTCATCCCACTGGGCACCTTCAGCACCCATTTCTCACAACTTCCAAAGCTGTTAAAAACGTATTCAAGGCAAAATATTCACTGACCCGTGGCTCAGACACTTGAAAAGAAATGCAAATATATTCTCACTAAAAAATTCTAAGAAGATGCACGTCTGGACTTCCACTGCTAGAAACCTGGGATCACAATCGTGCTCTTCCTCAATCCAGAAGGCCCAAGACATTCCACATAAAAGTACACAGATGTTTCTCCACCTGCTTACCTTGGACAACCAGTACTTGGCTGAGGAAAAAAAGATTTTAAAAATAATAATTAAAAAAAAAAAAGAAGGAAATCAAGCAACGTTTTGTTCATCATTTAAAAAATTATGTCAGGAAGCACTCTAGAGACTTTTATAACTATAATTTAATCTACATTATAACTTTAGTCCGTACTAGTTAACCTGAGTATTAAATAAAATTATATGTTTTCCCTCATGCCTGCTCAGAACACACAATTCTTGAACATTTCTTTTCAAATTTAAACCTATATAAGGAGATCTTGAATTAGTAATTTCATTAGAATTTAAAATCTGTGCTATTTTCTGGTAGGAAACACAGGGATAACTGGACTCTAGTGAAGAATCCTTTAGGGCTGGTGACCTTTAATCCATGTGTGTAGGACCCTCTTGGCTCACAACCTGCAGCACATCCTGGAAAAAACCCGAAATTTAAATTTTTCCCTTCAAATATCCCAGAGATTTGAGCACACAACAAGTGATCAGAGATGTCCCTCCAATGCTTCCCAAACATTTGCTTTATCCCTCAAAAGAAAATCTCCTCAGGTTCTGCATGGCTGCTCCATCTGTCAAACCCAGGCACCAAAATATTCCAGCCTCCATTGGAACACTGGGATTGTTTTCAATGGAATAAATGGAGAGCAGAATGTAAATGCCACCATCACTGCTTTGCCAATTACAGCAGATTTTTTCCATTTTTGCCCACATCCCCAACCAGAGAGATTTAAAATTGGCCCACACAGGAAAAATCTAATTTGTAACATCCATAACTGGGGCTGGGAATTGAGGGTTCTCAAAGGAAGAATGGCATTTAGAGACAAAAATTAGCCATTTTCACAATAAATACCTCATCTGAACATGTGGGCAAGGCAGTATCTGAATATCGGACCTCTTTGGAAAACCAAATTGGTTTTATTTACACATCATTACAAATTTGAATGCTAAAATCCTTCTAATACTCTATGAAAAATGAGCAGGTTTTATCTCAAAGTGAATATTAACAAAATCTTTACAATGATTCTGAAGCCCAGCTTGGTACGCCTGCTATTAAAAAAAAAAAAAACAAACCCAACTCATTCAAAAGTATTGCATTTATTAGAATTTATCGTAACATTTCAGTGCTTGTGAATGCTGGGTGTAATCCAAGGGGTACTTAGGGAATGGAAAGAAGTGGCCAAACCCTGAGGAACGCTGGCACTGCCAGTCTCATCCTGCCACCTAGTGACAACCTTCCCCAGGCAAATCCCTGCATTTCCCCAGAAAATGCGTTTTTCTGCAGGAAAACAACCAAAGGGTGGAGCCTTTATAAGCAAACTCTAAATTTTACCACCACTTCGTGTTTAATTCAAAGAAAAGGGAAACAGACCCGGAATTATTTGGGACAGTACCTAAAAAGTGAATTATTTAAGCACATAGGAAATAGTGGTTTGGTACAACTGGAGTTGTCAAGAGTTTCTTCGGGAGAACTAACTTTATCTAATTTTATTTTTCTAATGCGCGTTTACAGCAAATATTCAGCATTTCAATTCCTCCCAGCTTTTAAGTGCTTTACAAATCTGAAGACAGCTCCATATAAATTTTGTACTTCCATAAAATCTGACTCCATTAGGATGCAAAGTTGGATCTGCTGTCATATCACAGTTACTGCCCTTATCAGTCTCTTTATCTGCTGCCTCTGGAGCCCAAAGCAGCTGAATGTGGTGGTGCAACAATTCTGTAACTACAGGATGTGGTTTGTGGGTGGTTTTTTCTCCTAGAAATTAATAATTTTGTTAAAAATTAATTTTATTACCTACGTTATATAAATACTTTCATATATGAGAAGATGGATTTTGGACATTGAATAAATTATATTGTTGTTTGATTTAGCACTTGTACCTATGAGAGGTGCTTGGAGAACAAACTACACAGAAATCCACACAGAAATTATTTTGCATCTGTATCTGAGTAACAGAATCACCTTTTAAATTCAGTGTTTCATGGAGGAATTATATCTAAAGGTCTTTTATTGAAAGGCTTTATGGTTGCCACACTGAGCAGTCAGCTTTAGTGCAGCCTCTATTTTTCAGTGTAAATCTTTCTATGCACAGCATAAAAAGATTTATAGGGAAAAAAAGTTCGGTAAACTCTGAAATTTCTTTCCATCAAATCTGAGATGCTACAGGAAAGCTTTGGGCTGCTGTATAGATATAAATATAAATATAAATATAAATGTAAATATAAATATATAAATATGTAGCTTGAGTCACAAAGCAAGCAAATCTAGGAAACAACAAAAAACAACAAAAACAAAGGAAAAAAACCCACAAAAAATTGAAATAACAGTTCAGAAGCTCCCTTCTATTCTTCTATTTTCTTTAAAAATATGCTTATACCTAAAATAAATAGAATAAAACTAATATGTCAAGAAAATACTTACATATGCATATAAAATCTGGACAAAATAAACATATGGATATTAAAATATATATTCTTAAAAATAAATGTGAATCAACATGCACGTCTGAGTCAACGAATTCCTGCTTAATTAACCAATAACTGCTCAACCTCAAATACTGAATTTCCAGCCTGTATGAAAGAAAAATTCCTATAATAAGTAAAATATAACTCACGACTTTACAAACAAACACCAAAAGTGAGGACAGCAAAAATCCATGTGGAGGCATTTAATTAGGCAGGATATATTCAGTTAAGTGATTTTAGAACCCAAGCAGCATCTTTGTTTCTGGTTAATCTACTTCCAATAAACCTGGATATAAGAAAGACAGAAAAAGAAAGACTCTGAAAACAAAAGGTGACTCTTAATAAGCATTAATATAATGAGAAAAATACATAAATGAGGGGAGAAAATCTGTGTGAAAGTGGAAAGAAACAAGAAAATTTGGCCTTGGAGATCTTCAGGGAAGAAAAGATTTTACAGAACTGAGAGAAGAGTGGAAGATGCAATTCCAGGGGTGAGATGAGGAAAACCACTGATTTTATATATTTTTAGGATGTCTGAGAGTCAGGCTGCAAGGAAATATTCTCAGTACCAGTGGGAGAAAGAGCCAAGCTTGGAAAACACCCCCAGACCCCTCAGGAGTTGGGATGCCCGAGGATACCAACACTTGCAACTGACTCTTTAAAATGTCATTTTGACATAAATTTCCTTTCATAAAGGAAAAAAAAAAAATCAAACTTTACAGGTGTCAGTAGCATAAATAATACCTGAATTCCATTAAAATATTTCCAGGTTTCCTTACGAAGTTTCCATTTACAAAGGCTGTGGATGGAGTAACCACAAAAAAATTAAATCTCATTATTTAATTACATCATTTAAAAATTAAATAATCTGAAATGAAATAATCCTCAGTTAAGTTTTAAAACATTGCAAGATGAACTCACTGGTTTGAAACTGCTCTGAGAAAGCCAGGAGTGTTTGCTGTGAGCTGAACTACACCAAACCAAAACAGAGCAACACGGAATTTTCTTAGGCCAATGAGCAACACAAATCCTATTGCATTCCACAAAAAACACCCCTTATTTATTCTCCCTGATTCACTCTACTCTGCATTCACCCCCTCTAAGCTAAAAGGTAACTCAGCTTCTTCTCTCCTGACAAAAATACCTTTCAAACACACTCTCATTACGTTATTAGTTAATTATAACCCTTGGCTGTAGAGTTTCCATCACTTCTGCACATGGTAACAGCCAAAGGTGGTGGGGCCACACGGAAATAACGAGGCTCAGCAACACCCAGAGAGCATTAATTAATTAATTAACCAGTTCCATGTTCTGCATCCAGGTGGTGTCGACGCTTCTAGCAGGTTTTACACCCTCTCTGTGTAAAACATTCCTTTTTCAGGGCACGTTGGAGAGAACAGTTTCCTTTCCCTGGTGGAAAGGTTCATTGCAAAGCTGTGAAGCAGCATTTAGAGCATGGAAAGGTTGGGGTGGGAAAGGAACCTTAAAGCTCATCCCCTTCCACCCATCCAACCTGGCCTTGGACACTTCCATCACTCCCAGCCTCTCTGGGTGACCACATCCTGCCTAAAGGAACTTCAAAGTTCAAACATTTCCTGAAGGATTTACAAATCCATATTTGTATGACATAATCTGGGTTCCTCACCCAAGAAACCAAAGCTTATCTGCACTCAGGTTTTTAGGAGTATGGTTTTATTGCTTGATTTATTATTTCTTAAAGGTTTTTCCCCATCACCCCTTGACTTGAATCTCATTTGTCTCCCTTCACTGGAGTTTCATCAAATATTGTTGCTCTTCATTAAGCAGAAAAGCACAACAGAGTGCTTATTAATTGATGGATTTTACCTACAGAGAAAGAAACAAACAAACTCCCTCCTTTATAACTTCCTAAAACCAAACTGTGATTTATTGTCCCACTTGCACAAGATTTTTCTTAATGATTTATTCAATAAAGGCCATGACTGGAAGTAACTTAAAAATAAAGAGTGTAGAAATAATGAGTAGATGAATTTGAATATTCAACACCTCATCCAAAGCTCATGAAAACCTTAAAAACAAGCAATATCATTTATCCCATCCAATTATAATCCAAAATGTAAAACAAAATACACCTACAAAAGGTAAAGATATTATCTTCCCTCCACCCCCCATTTCAGCAACTCTAAATTTTTTTAAATCACTGTATTTATTATTAAAAGGTTTCAGGTTTCATTTATAACCAGTTTTTGTTCCCATGACCATAAAGCCCGTCCTAACACATTACAAAAGGTTCTAGGGCTGCAGTTTGCTTTAGCACTAAAAAAGGAAAATCAAAGTTATGTTTCAGGAAACTTTCAAAGTGAAGGTGAAATAAAAGGTGAAGTGGTCTCAGAAGACACAACACAGTTACTGAGAATGAAAAAAAAATAATAAAGCAGGATTTTTTCTTAGTCAACATGTAAAATTATTTTTGCTTTCTTTTAGAGGTGAACAGAAATTTCAGGTCAAGAGATCACTCATTATCTAACACTTACTTTTTTTGCTTGCAGCTGAAAACTCTAACAAAGTTTGACCCCACATACAGGGTTACTCTACCTCCATAAAATAAACTGCATTTCCATAATTCTTTTAACCACACACATCACAGACATATTAACAAAACTTCCTGAAAGAAAATCTGGCTTGGTTTCTATCAATGCAAAAATTCCTGTTAAATTCAAAGGCCAAACATTCAGTTCTGCACCTGCACTGGAGCAGACATTCATCCCAAACATCACCTGCACACACCACCACAGGGAGGGCTGGAACTGGCACAGCAGAGCCCTGCCAGCTCAGTGCCTCCCCAGATATTTTGGCTTGAATAATGACTGGAGGGTAAAAACCAAGAAATGGAGACTGACTTCACTTCTGTCTGCACCAAAACTCTCCCTGACCTGGGCAGGGTTGGAATTTTGTAGGTAAAAAAAAGTGTCCAAAGCTTCAGTGTGGGATTTTGTGGGTCTTGAGTCGATGGTGACATTGTGACAAAAGGTCTGTGGTGAAACCCAGCAGTGACAGTGCCCAAATGCACAGAGGGACACTGAGCCAGGGCAGTGCCACTCGGAACAACCTCCAATGGCCAAACAAACCAAAATGTTATTTCAGAGCACATTGATCTGTGCCACTTCCCAGGGACAGGACCTGTGTGACCAGAGCTCTGTCATCAGCAGCTCACTTCAAACAGCAAGGACAAAAAAATATCCAACCCCAGCAGGCAAAGTCCATCCTTTCTAAAGGCAAAGCTCTCATCCTTCCTAAAGGTGAAGTTCTCATCCCTCCAAAAGGCAAAATTCGCATCCTTCCTAAAGGCAAAGTTCTCATCCTTCCAAAAGGTGAAGTTCTCATCCTTCCTAAAGACAAAGTTCTCATCCTTCCAAAAGGCAAAGTTCTCATCCTTCCAAAAGGCAAAGTTCCCTTCCTTCCTAAAGGCAAAATTCCTATCCTTCCAAAAGGCAAAATTCCTATCCTTCCAAAAGGCAAAATTCCTATCCTTCCTAAAGGCAAAATTCCTATCCTTCCAAAAGGCAAAATTCCTATCCTTCCTAAAGGCAAAGTTCTCATCCTTCCAAAAGGTGAGATTCTCATCCTTCCAAAAGGCAAAGTTCTCATCCTTCCTAAAGGCAAAGTTCTCATCCTTTCAAAAGGCAAAGTTCTCATCCTTCTAAAAGGCAAAGTTCTCATCCTTCCTAAAGGCAAAGTTCTCATCCTTCTAAAAGGCAAAGTTCTCATCCTTCCTAAAGGCAAAGTTCTCACCCTTTTGCCTCTGTTTTTATTTGCAGCCCCGTGTTGTGCAGGATTTGTTTATCAGAAACATCCGGAATGTGCAACATTTTCACATCTCATGCTCCATTAAATAAGTTATCAAGTTACAAGTTCCTTAAAAGTTAGCGTGGATAAACAACTACTGCTCCATGAACCTCGTGGGTCCCTTCCAGCTCAGCACATTTTGTGATTCTGTAATAAACAAAAATCTTTAGAATGTGAGAGAAATCAATAGAATTTGTGCTTATAATAAAGTAGCCACAAAATTATTTTTTATATAATAATAAATAAACTAAATTACCTTTATGTATGTTTTTCCATTCTGCAGGATCTAAAGCATCAGGAATCCATACCCACAGAGAAAGGAATAAACCTCAGTGCAGAGCAAGGCAGACACCTGTGCCATAAAAACACCTGGGGGTGTGTGTGTAATATATTTTATTGGGCGAATACAAAAAGCAGCTGCATCAATCAAACCCTAAAGAGGCATTTGGAAGACCTCAGAATACAGAAAATTAATTCTGGAGTACAGAGGCTTCTCACTCCGCCATCCATCAGAGCAGCAATGAACACTCTCAAAGTTTCACGCCTTCTGCCAAAAGTTGTAAAGAAAACTGAAGCCATGAATTCCCCAAACAAGAGCTGAGCCCCTGCTGCTGACACAGCAGCTCTGCCAGGCCCTGCAGCCACCTCTGCTGCTGGAAACGTCTTCTCATTTGGGCTAGGTCATTTGAATAACACAATAATTGCTTCTCCAGCTCTTTGGGTTAAATCAAAGCTCATTTTCACCCCCTGCCACAGCTTTTGGGTGACCAAAGCTTTGCCTTCCACTTGCTGCCACGTCAGCAGCCCGTAAATCTTATCACCACTGCATTTATCTGTGATAACCCCACCTGGTTCATTTTCCTTTCTGTCAAAGACCTTCCTCTTTCACTGTTTAACATCCTCTTCTTTTTATTTCCCCAAAATCCACAAATTTGTGTTCCAGGCTTTGAAAACATTTCTGCCTTCACGGTAAAACATCCCCACATCAGCAGTGTTTTCACAAATACGCTCCTAACTTGTACCAGGAAACTTCCAGAGAATATTTCTCCTCAGTTTTTAAAGCAGCTCTCCCAAACAGCCCAATGTCTCCCCATTCCCTGCACTGCCACAACTCCAGTTTTTGTTGCTGCCCCACCAGACATTTTGGCCCCCACCCAAACTCCCTGTCCGTCGTTGCTGCCATCTGGAACAAACTGTGCTAAGGCTGTCTTAGCTGGTTCTTCATCTCATTCTAATCCAAATTCAAAATATTCTTTATTCTCTTCCCTATGAATTATCTGTGTTTCTCCCTCCTCCTGCAGCTCTGGAAAGTGTTAAGTCTCTAGCACACATGAATATTGTACTAATGAACTGAAAACACAAAGCTGCTCATGCTTTTCTAAACATCAGAAAGAGAATAGAAAAGAGATTAAGATATCCCATTAAATAAAAAAAAAAAAAACCAAACCCTAATAAATTAGAATAAAATTCCATTTAGGCCTCCTACCATCTGTCTTAAGTTGTCTTGGTGTTTAAAACACGCTTAAAGCCATTCTTTGAAACAGCTCAGGAAAAAATGTACTTGCAAAAGGCACACAGAGCTACGAGTTTGCTTTTGATGTCCTCATTCAAATGAAGAATAAAAACACAGATCTGATGAGGGGCTGACAGTTCTGTGGATGGTGTCCTAACGCAGCTTTACTGCAGATAATGAGATAACCAATGGTTTTATTAAGCAAATATGGTGATGAATATGGTAATACACAAAGAAAACTTGGTTTGAGCTGTCTTTTAGTTCTAATTATGACCCCTAAGGGCATTCAGACAGTGCTCCACACTAAGCCAGTCCATCCCAGTCCTTTCCTGGAGCTAACCTGGGATTGAAGATCCTGGAATAACATCCCAGCCAAGTACATTGCATAAACATGCACAATTTCAGCTCAATTCTCATAACATTCCCCTCCAATAGTGGGCAACCAGTGAGTTAAAATTAGATTTTTTTTTCTATATCCTGAGTTGAAACACTTTGTTCTACACCAATCCATCACTGGCTGTCAGAACTTTTAAGAGCAGTAATGCAAAAGTAATATTTTACCAGACAGCAGGACCTTAAGTGGAAATTAAAACACAATAGAAGTGTGACACATCTGTGCTGCTGCAGCCTCTCTCGTTGGTGAAAATTCTCTGCTTTAATTTTACAGTTTGCTCAATAAAGTCTAATTCAGTTACGGTATAAGCAAGGTTAAATGCTGCTGTCTGTAGGCCAACGGAGAAGTAACAGAGTCTTCAAATGAGAGGGGTTTTTTTCACATTTATTTGCTGTCTCTTGGCCAGGCACCAAGCTTTCATATTCATAGCAGCATAAAAAGCAACCAAAACAACAACAAAAATTCCTGCTGAGACTATTAAAGTGTCATTTTCAGCAGCAGGACTCCATAAATCACAGTGAATTCTCACCTCAGGTTCTGCCCCTGCAGTCTCTGCAGCTGCTTTATTCACACCAGCGACTGGATCAGCTTTAGGATGCACAAGGAGACCCCTGTCCCATTCCCCGCCCTACTTTTATCTCAGGAAACATCTTCCATGAGGATTTCATGTGCCAAAATGTAGCTCTCACCCTGCTTTCCTCCTTTTATATCCCCTGCCTTGGGCTGTGAGCTGCAGGTCCAGGTCCAGTGTGGGCTTCTCCTGGATGCACTCACACCCCTGGAGTCCAGCAGCCTCAGATCATGGAAAAACAGAGGCTCATCAAGATAATCCAGTCCTAGGGAATAAACTCAGGTAAAACACAGCTCCTGGATGGCCTCATTAGGAAAAACAAAGCTCAAATTGATTCCCAACTCCTGGTCTGAAGTGCAGGGGAGACCCCGGGTCATGGATCAGCCACACAAACTGAAAGAGGAAATATCAAAATATACCAGCACTCATCTTTTGGGGGGTTTTGTGTTAAAAGGGAAAATTAGCAAAGCCTTCAGGACTGAAGTAATTCAAGGTTAGGAGCAGCCCCTCCACTTCCAGCTGTAAAGATGCTGCTCCACATCCCACTGGATGTGCACTGGAGGGATTTGGCATCAAAGAGTCTGTGCTGGAAAATGGGATGGAAAGAGGAACTGTTCTTGACAGCATCTGCTGGTTCCCATTTAACAACAACAAACTGCAATTCTGCTTTTAAAAGGCAGGATGCTTTACCTTCATAGTTCACAGGCTTTATTCATTACATTATAAGAGCAAATTTAACCTAAACCCCTCTGCTTAAACACTCTTGGGGTAAAAAAAAAGAAGTGACACCCTTAAATTCCCATTGCTCTTGCAAACCATTTCTGCCAAAATGGGGGAAAAATGGAGCAGAGAAGAAAGATCTCTGTAATGCCATTGATATCACAGATCAAATTCTTTTAAATTACACACAGAAAATCCTCCTCCTCTGAAGGATTTAATAGCAAAGCTGCAAAGAGTACCTACATATTAAGAAGCCTTTATTAAATATCCAGAATATGTTACGTGGTATTTATTATTTTCCTTGAGCACATTATCATTAGCACTTGCACAACAATATAGAATTTAAATCAATAGCAAAGTTCTCCTTGGTATCTTTGAAAGCAGCTTATACCCTAATTTACTAAAAGCACTCATCTGCAGAGAGAGTTTCTGTTATTTGTTAGAATTAATTAAATCCTTCTGTATTATGCTAAAATGCACATCTTGTCAGTCCTTGAGGGCCTGGCTGAAAAGAAAAATAAAGTTCTACAGGACCTATTTTAGCAGAGACAAATAATGTCAATCAGTCAACAACCTGGCCTGTTAAAACACCATCATGAAAGGAATATTCATTTCAAAATATTTCATTTTCAAACAGTAAATCTTCTTCTTGATTTGGTAACATTTTAATCTGTTTTCTTGTATTACACGTACCAAAAAGGAAAAACAAAAAAAAACTTGCTGTGGTATGACAATTCAAATTTGTTCAGTGAACCAGGAGATATTGCTGTCCAATTCTCAGGGTTTAGGAGGTGAGTCTGTACTGCAAATGAGGAAATCAGAGGGCACAGAGTGCTGCTGCTGCTGCTAAATATGTGACAAATAAGGAAAATGCAGAATAATAGCAATTCACATGTTTGCTGCACGGCATTTTAAGATTAATTTTTAAAAAAACCCAATCCTTCATGTCATTTTAAGATGAATTTTACCGAAAAAGCCCTTAGTGGGATTGAACTTCCAATCCCCTCCTGACATTTATGCCTTATTGAGTAATTTGGGGCCCATTTGAGAGAGGCAGAAATCTCAGTGGTAGAGAGTTTGCAACAAGAAACAAGGAGGGAAGTAACACAAAATCAGACAAACCAGAGGGTGAATCAGAGGGATCTGTGTTGGTCAGAGGAAAAGTGGAATCCAAATCCAGCTGAATGACCTAACTGAGCATGAAAACTGGACATTATCAGCATCCTGGTTCAACATGACACTTCCCTCTGGAGCTGAAATAACAACTGTTATTTAATATTTGTCTTGAAAGTAGAGCTGAGCTAAGATTAGGAGACTATTTTGTTGCTTTTGAGTCCTCGGAGCTGGAGTTACTTTACATCAGTAATGTTTTTCTTCACCACCTTTCAAGGCCACTTCTGGTGCCCTTGAAGGATTAGAACTGCCACCACTCTGGGATTTTTTAATGTATTAAGCGTATTTTAACTGTGGCAAAAGCTGTTTGAGCCTCCCAAGATCTCCGGGCTCACCCACAGAGTGCATAAAAAGAGCCTTTGCCACTCGGAGTTGTTAAACCCTGCCAAGAGCACAAAGGCAGAGCCCTGCCCGTTGCTGCAGCACCCAGGGGTGCAGGCTTTGTGCTGGGATTAGCTCCCACATGCCAGCCCTGAAATCACAATCAGAGCTCTGGAGCCTCCCACTGCAGCCACAAAGGTCAGGCTCAGCTGCTCTTCCCAATTATTCCCCAGCCTGGACAAGAGCAAACACTGGGACTCGTGGGCTGGGCTTACCGCTGAAGTGCAAGAGCAGCTCAGCTTCTCTTTAACATCTTTTTGGTTTCATCACTGCCACTTGGAAGATTTTGGGTGGTTTTTTAAGAAGGTATTTTCTCGAGGCTCGTTGGAGTTGTTGAACCACCCAGAGGGGGACACACAGACCACAAAGGCAGCTGGAGCCCGAGCCTGAACTTTGAAACCCAAGAGCTGTGAAATACTAATCCTGGAGTGAGGAAAAATGGATTTGCTCAGGTTTAGGGGGCCAGAATGAGCAATCAGCACACAAAGGACTCCTTCCATCACTAATATGCTTTTGCTGGGAATAATATATGTAAGAAAAATGGAGTTTTTAACCTTTTCTCCAGAGAACCACTGCTTTTCAGAATTACTCGACGGCAGCGATGGGGATGAAGAGGAAATACTTGTCTGTGGAGAAGATTTAGAACTTAATCCATTTGATGGCTTGCCTTACTCCTCCCGTTATTATAGACTGATGAAAGAGAGAGAAGAGCTTCCCATATGGAAAGAGAAATGTACTTTCATGGAAAGTTTGCTTCATAATCAAATTGTGATTGTGTCAGGAGATGCTAAGACTGGCAAGAGCTCCCAGGTCAGTACAACAGACTTGGTTGGGGGTTTTGTAATGTATTTTTAGAACATTTAATGAGGCATGAATTTCAGAGTTACTATGACTATTGTAATCCAAGTATTAAGGGCAGAGAGAGAAAGTGAAATACAGAAGGTGAATAAAGATTAATGCGGTCAAATATGGATTTATTACATTAAACATTTGAATAACTTTCTTCAAGCACTCAAAAAAAATTTGCACTTTGAGTTTTAGTTCTGATTAGTATCAGGAAAGAAATACAGTGGATTTGTCATAAGAGAAGGCGAAAAAAGTTCTCAGGGAGTGAAGGATTGAAATCAGCAGGGCTGCTTCTCAGGGAGAATTGATGGTCTTTCCCTCCCTTCAGCCAGGAGCAAATGTTTTCTGCAACAGCACAAAATTACTTTACAAAACTCATATTAAAAGACATCACTGAAGCCAAGATCTCAGTTGAGTCTAAGCACACAAATATCAGTCAGGACTATGAAATTCTGCTGTAACAATATATAGCAACCCAGGTCTGTTGTCACAGTGAGCAGAAAAGAATTTTTGAGCAAGTGCTATAAGCCAAAATACTATTGTTTATGACTAGGATCAGAAGAAAACTTTCTTGCAGGAAAAGCTGAAGGATAATTACTGTTGCAGGACATCTCATATATCCTACAGACTTCAACGCTGGACACTTCTAGAGATCACACTTTGAACTAGAAACATCACACTTCTCCCTGAAAATTCCTCTGTTCCCATAAAAATGATACACGTCCACATGGTGCTTGGAATAATTTTTGGAGTGCCAAGCCTTTACCCCTCATTATTGACTGTAATTTACACACAAAAGACTTGTGCAATAGTAAACAACTTGCTAAGAAATGTTAGCTTTTAAATTGCCCTTTAACAAGGCAATTTTTATTGAACCTTTAATAAGATGTAGCACATTGCTCGCTGGTTTCTAAACATTTCTAGAAATGCATATAACTATGCAGAAATAAATTGTATGTGGCTGATGCACCTAGTTTTAGATGTTGATTAAACGAAGGATTTGAAACCTAATACATCCATTAAAATAATATTTATAATGCAATTTTAATTTCTCATAACAACAACACACGGATATTTTCCAGTGTTGATGTTATGTAAATACATAAATTAGGGAGCTGCTGCGTAAGTTCCTGGAGCAGTTCCGTTTCAGTTATCTCTGTTTGCAGAGTAATTCATCAGAAATTACAGATATTGGCTGTGGCATCTGTCAGTTTGAAATCCTGTTTTTCCTGGGACGTGTTTTCCATGGATATGATCCAGCAGGAGCAGTTCTGCTGCTGAGCCAGCTCTGAGCTCAACAGCACCGAGCTCGCTGGACCCATCAGCACATTCTCACAGTGACCCTGCTGTCACCTGCTCCCCAGAGGCCCCTTCTGCAGTAAATTCCAGCCAGCCCGAGCCCAGCCGAGCAATTCCCAGATGAACCTGATGCCTCCTGCAGCCACCTAGAAACAGAGACTAGACAAGAGTAAGGGAATAAAGACAGGTATTTATTTGAAGGGCCTTCAAGGTACACCCTGGGGGAGCCAGAGGCTGCTTCCAAAAATTGGACCCCAAGATGGACCCCAGGTCACGAGTTCTTCACACTTTTATAGGTTTGGATCATTTGCATATCAGGGTTCATTCTCCAATTAAAGCCCCAGTTTTAACAATGTAACGNTAAGGCATCAAACCTTCCAGTCCATGTTGAGAATTTAAGAGGTTCCAAGCGCTGGCATTGATAATTCCGGTGCGCGGCGAGCGGCGAGCGCTCAGCTTGGCTCGGTCGTTCCACGCTGCTGCAGAAATTCCCGTTGTTTGGGATTGCAGTCCCAGCTAAGCCCATCCAGCCCTAAGCCCTGGTGTTTTATCATCCCTGCAGGTCCCACAGTGGTGTGCTGAGCACTGCCTGGCCGTGCGGCCCCACAGGGCCGTGGTGTGCACACAGGTGCTCCGCCAGGCCGCCGTGGCGCTGGCCCTGCGCGTGGCCGACCAGATGGACGTCAACCTCGGCCACGAGGTCGGCTACTCTGTCCCTTTCGAGAGCTGCTGCACGGCTGAAACCATCCTGAGGTTGGTGCCTTTGGGGTTTGGAGGCCTTCAGGCCAAGGGGTAGCTGGAGAAGTTGGCAGGTGACGGCGCTGCAGATCTTGCAAATAAAAATCAGAGCTGCTTTGTGAAGTTGTATAATATTTTAAAATCACGGAACGTACTGGGGTGAAAGGGACCCCACAAGGATCATTCAGTCCAGCTCCCATCCCTGCACAGACATCCCAACAATCCCACTCTGGGCATCCCTGGCAGCGCTGTCCAAACGCTCCTGGAGCTCTGGCAGCCTCGGGGCCGTGCCCATTCCCTGGGGAGCCTGGGCAGTGCCCAGCACCCTCTGGGGGAAGAACCTTTCCCTGATATCCATCCTAAACTTCCCCTGGAACAACTTCAGGCCATTCCCTCAGTCCTGGCCACCACAGAGCAGAGCTCAGTGCCTGCCCCACCTCTTCCCCTCACGAGGAAGTTGTAGACTATAATGAGCTCTCTCCTCTCCTCTCCAGAGATTTTGTTATTAATCAATAAGCACTAAAGGTTTGAAGGAGGCATTCTGTCCTAAATCAAAGCAGAGATTTAAGTAGGCAAGGTTAGTGCCCATGCAAGACCTCATTAAGCACTTCAGTAACCTCTATTTCTTCTCCTCTGCTTTTTTTTCTATTTTCCAGTACGGGAGTGTTCATTACCTACCATAAGAGAACATGGGATTTCTATCACAAAGTAAAACTGGAATTTAAAAGCAATCCAAAAACCATGGCTAGAAGAGGGTATGTTCAGTAAAAAGAGAAGTATTTAGGAAGGGTTTTAAGGGATAAGAAAGGTACTTAATATATTGAGTACAGGCTGGTGACAGCAGCAACACGGGGATTCAGCTTTTGAGCCTCCCAGAAAGTTGTGAGAGTTATTTTCTCTGGTTCCTTAATACAGCATGCACAAACTATCATATCTAGATCACAAGCTTTTTTCTCAGTCACTGATTTCCAGTGGAGAAGAGGATACTCACCACTCCCAAAAATCAATTTCCACCACTCTTCCTCTTGCCTGTCCTTTCTCTTTCCATGGAGAACCCCTTAAACCTCATCCTGCAGCAGAACTTCCTGCAGCTGCTCCTGTTGTGAGGGAGATGAATCCCTTCCTCTCACACATCAAAACCTGCTTCAAGAATTCCAAGTCCTGCTGAGCAACACAACAAAAATAATACCCTTTAAAAAAAACCTTCCAGCAGCAGGGATAGAAGTGAGGAGGGCCTTATGTTATAAATTAATTGCTCATCTTGGTTCTGGCTCTGCCTCAAGTGCACCTTCTTTTTCTCCTCTAAAAGGATTAGCTCCTAGCTCAGGAATTGTTTATGGCATGTGGTATGCTTAGAGAGTTTGGAAGATGAAGAGGTTACGATTTTAGGGCAGAAGTATTTCTGCTTTTGCCTGAAGCATCCTTTCCACCACCGTGCCACTGAGTGTCATTGAATCACATCGGGTTTGTAGCTACTTAAAGAAGGATTTAAACAAGTAACAGAGACTGTGATATGTCTGCAAAATACTCTGTTTTTATCAAATCTTTCTTGTTGGAACAGAAAGAACCAAGCTGCCCCCAAGGCACTGCATTAATTTCTCGCAACAATATTCCAAGAAGCTTGGTAGAGTTTCGTGTGCCTGTGTTTCAGGTACTGCACAGATGAGATGCTCCAGAGGGAAATGATGTCCACGCCCCTTCTGAACTCTTACGGTGTCATTGTCTTGGATGATGTGCACGAAAGGACTGTGGCAACTGATGCACTGCTTGGCCTTCTGAAAGATGTCTTGAGAGCAAGAGCAGAGCTGAGGCTGGTGATCCTCACTGCCCCCCACATGTCCAGCACCCTGCAGGGTTTCTGTGGCAGCATCCCCGAGATCCGAGTGCAGAGCAGGCACCGTGCTGAGGTCGTGTACTCCTGCAGCATCCACAGGGACCCCTTCCTGTCTGCTCTGAGGCTGCTCTTTGAGATACACCACACCAAAGAGAAGGGGGACATCGTCATCTTCCTGGCATGTGAGCAAGTAAGTTATTAACCTGTTCTATTTGGGACTTTAATCAGGAAATGTGTGTTTTTATCTGACCTATAAATATCTTGTTGCCAGGAGCTAAGAGAGCAGATGTGCCACCGGGTTTTATCATTTTGGGGTTTTCCTCCAAAGAAGTCATACATAACACTGTGCTTTACACTTATAAAATATCTCTATAAAATATAAATATTCTGTAGATAATACATACATTTTCTGTAGGTTTAAAGAAAGGCCACCATCCTTCTGTGTGATGCAGTAAAAGGAGCACACAGGGGCACAGGCCACGAGGGCAGGGATTTAAGACATTGAAACCTATCCTGGCACTGGGCATCCCACACTTGGTGTTATCCCTGTTTTGTGGGAGTGGACACATGGTCCAGTCTCCATCAATGTCCTACTGTACAGGAAGATTTTTACCTTCAACCTCCCAGGATTTTTCCATTTGGATTCTCCTTCCCATCCATTTGTGTGCACAACAGCAGGAGGAAAATGTCACTCCAGAGGTGTGACGGAAAATCCAGGAATCTGCATGGGCTTGGCCATTCTAAATAGTGGCATCTCTGAATCTCTGCAGACAGCAGTGATTCCCTAAATTCACAGCAGTTCCTTTATAGCTGTCAAAGCAATCTGACAATCAAATAAATATTTCTATTATTATTATTATCATCCTGATTGTGATCCCCAGTCTTCTACTGTGTGTCATTAAATCTGCTTTAGAACAACAAACTCACCAGGAAACAATGGCTTTTCACAAGCAAAGATAATTTACCATAAACTACCCAGGTGGTGTTTGCTGTTTTTCACTGTAAAAAGTGGGGTGGATATGAAACATTTTAATAATGTTAATAATCATTTTTAAACCTAATAGTCACAACTTTTACAAATGATAAGGTTATGAATTCTCTGTGTTAGTTCCCATATTTACAATAGGTAATGTCAGAGGGAAAACACACACCCTTTCCATTTGAAACAATTGGGAAGAAAGTTTTATTTCTGCTTAAAAGGTTTTTTTTTTTTGACAGGCAGACTTCCCACAAAACTAAAATAAGAATTTCTTCTTTGCTGAGAAGAGATCACTCATTTTTCTCTCTCACAATGAACAGAACACTCGTTACGAACCAGAACATCCCATGAATTCTTGTTTAACTATAATTTAAAGTTTCATATTGGTAATGGTTCACTGTTCCCAAGCATTCAACTGTCTTTTAAACTAAAGAAAAATATGAATTAACCAAGAACATCAGGATTTATGAGCTGCCCTGCTGCCAGCCTTGGTATTAGATGTCACTCTTGTATCTTTATAACAATTTTTATAGAGCACTTTCAACCTCTAACTACTGTAAATGTGGTGTCACTCTCAAAGAGAAACTCAGTCTGGCTTTTCAATTTTGCAAAACGTTTGCTAATAAAAATGCTTTTAGAAAAATTCCCTTTCAGACTGAGCAAGCCCATGAATTATGTTTGTGTGCCTTTCAAAAAATCATGCAGAACATTAAAAAAGCCCCCAGCAACAAAACACTAAAACAACAACAAAAAGCTTTTACAATTCATATCCAACCTCTGGATTTGTGAACTATTTTAAAGGTGATGTTCCATCAACACAAGTTAGGGACATTTTATTGACTTTATTAAATCTTTACAGAGTTTATTAATAATTAGGAGAAAAAAATTCAAACCTTTACAATACTTAAATCTGCTTAATTATAATAATTAAGAGAAAGTAGGCAGCTTTCTGCATATTTTGATCATTTTAGGTGTTGTAATTGGACTAAGAATAT
Source organism: Falcunculus frontatus (assembly GCA_013398115.1). NCBI lineage: Eukaryota > Metazoa > Chordata > Aves > Passeriformes > Falcunculus > Falcunculus frontatus. The sequence goes on along the minus strand of VZRV01001011.1, from coordinate 609,128 downwards.
AATAACTTCATGAGGAAAAATGTATTTCTCTTGATTACAGGAAATTGAAAAAGCTTATCAGATGATCAGGCAGGAACAGTCCAATTTAAACCCTGACCTTGGAGAACTCATCCCCATCCCTTTGTACCCCACAAAACAAGACCTGACTCCCAAACCAACTCAAGACAAGCAGAAATGCTGCAAAAAATACAGGAGGAAAGTTCTACTCACCACCAGCTTTGGAGAATCTTTGATCTGGACTAAAAACGTGACCTTTGTCATCGATGGTGGTGTGGAGAGAAGAAAGGTCAGTGAAGGGAACCAGAAGCACTTTGCCAAAAATAAACTGTGCATAAGGGCCTTTGCAGGGCAGGGGAAAGGGAATTGTGCAGCTCAGATTAATGCCAATGGTTTCTAGAGGATCACAGGTTTTTCTCTTCTTTCACAGCACAGGTTCTATGATGTTTTTAACATGCAAATTAATAGAATTTAAATAATTTTCATGGACATCTCATGTGAAAACCGAGCAAGAAATCACAATTGCTTCTCAAATTCAATCAGAAATTGAATTTTTGAAGTTTCAAAAGCCAGAGGAACACTCCCAGCTGAAACTGCCACTCATTTGGGCACCAAACCAATGACAATTCATTTGCAAAATACATCTCACCTGAGTTTTGGCCTATCAGTCATAACTCTCTTTTCAGTATCTTACAGAGAGAACAAAATACAATCAGTTCTTGGGCACATGTTGACAGATCTCCTGGTTTAGTAGATTAATCTCATCCCTTATTTAATGCTTTAGTAATTACTCACAGAGGGAATCTCTGTTTTTTTCAAGCTGCTTGTGCTCCTCCTGGACCTGTACTCCCATCCAAGTACCTCCAAATGCTGCAATTTATCTAATTAATACTTGACCTTTTACAGTTCATTCTAAGTTTGGCCTCAGTTCTTGTTTTCCACCCTGGGAAGGATTAGTGCAGCTGCCAAAAAAAAATCTCTCATTTCTTTTATTTCTGCAAAACTGATGTCCTAGGGAATGAGTAATTGTGTAGGAACTGGAGAGCTGCACCATCACAGGCTTTGTAACCATCCTAAGAGTCTTACTGATCAAAATAAATATTCCAGTAACAGGCAAAAGAAACAACATAATAAAGTTCCTTTCTATAATACAAGGAGGAATAACCAAAACTGTAGTTAAGTGTTCCTAAAATTTTGGAGCAGGGATTATTAATTCTGATTAGGTTTGCAAATAGTTCAGGGAAAAGCTCGTGAACTACCAGCACCTTTCATTTGCACTGCAAAAATCTGTCATTTTTAAAGGTTTCTAACTGGGAATTATAAACTAACTCAGTCTCAAGGCAAGCCAAAAAAAGTCACACTTTTGTGGGCAAGGAAGAAGAGCCTAAAAGCAGTTTTCAATTAGACCATAATTATTTCTTAAACTTATTCCTACAACTGCAGTTTTCTTGGATGGCAGAAGTGAATCCCACTTCCATGGTAACCTGAAGCCCAAAGTAATTAAAAATGTTGTGAATTTAAAATACAAAGCAATGGGAACAAAACAGATCCAACACTCCTCATAACTACCAAATCACCTCTGTCAGTGATGCAATTTTTACCTTTAATTCAATTATTTAGTGTAGTCTTGTGGTTATTCCTCCCTCTCCTGTTCAAATCCCCACTCAGTCTGTGTGGCTCAAAGTCAGCTGAGCACAGAGGGAAGAGGCAAAGTTTTGTGCAGAGCAAAACCCCACCTGAGTCTTGCAGCTGGCATAGATCAGCAATTTACCTGCAGGAAAAGAAATTTGTCCCCTGCACTGAAGGATATTTTATCTTTTTTTATGAAAACCCTGCTTGGAGCAGGCAGAGTTGACTCAAATGACAGGAGTAGAGAGCTGCCTCATCCAGGCAGTTTTATGTCTTGCTGGACACTACAGCCTTGTGGCCAGAGCAGTGAGTGAATCAGCTCCTCAGCTTAATCAAAATAAAGTAAAATTAAGAAAAATATAAAACATGACATCATAGATCTCTAACACAGCCCTTGCCTCCCATTCTGAATTGTCAGGTTTCAATATTAAGACAAAAAATCTGGAGTTAGGGAACAAAATGCTATAAGAAAACGTTGGGATTCTGTCAGTGGAAGAAAGAAATAATATTTTTTGATGTTTTTCTTGATGATACCATTTTCTGCTTTAGTAAGGTACATTTCTTCAGGAAAAAAAAAGACATTTATCTGAGAGCACACTTAGAGTGACTGCAAAAGGTCTGTCAGTTTGTCAGGGTGCTGAGTGCTCTCCTTTCCAAGCTGCTGAAATAAAAAGAAATGAAAACTGTTATGACCCTTTCTGTAAAATGACCTAGAGAGAAATTCAGTGCAGACCAGTGGTATTTTTGCAGCCCTTGTGTACTTATCTGATGCTTGGTATCTCTTTCATTTAAAGGTGTACAGTCCTAGAATCAGAGCAGACTCTGTTCTAACCCAGCCTATCAGCCAAAGTCGAGCAGAGATGCATAAACAAATTCTGGGCATGTCTCCATCAGGTAGAAATATTAGCTCAACATTTAAATCCATTAGCTCAAATTATTAATACAACCAACGTGGCAACGCGAGGAGGAAGCATTTGTAAAAAGGTAATTTTTCTGAATTCTCTTTCAGGGAAAATCTTCTGCCTGTATCCTGAGGAATTTACTTATAAGGAAATGAAGGCACAAGTCCCAGCCAAAGTTCAGGAATCCAACCTCAGCAGCATGGTCCTGTTCCTGAAGAGGATGGACATAGCAGGCTTTGCACACTGTGACTTCATCAGCAGCCCAGGTGAGGGGATGCACCAATTTGCCATATTTTTATTATTATTTTAGAATTTATTTACAGGTTAATTTTCTCCTGTTGCTCACAGGATTGTTCTTTATTTAAGGACTTGCAATAATATCACCCTGCTTTCACCACTTGCCTGCTACAGCAGTTCTCAGCTCAATAGCACTTAGAAAAAAGACCATAAAGTATCTGAATGGAATTGGAATGTTAAAAAAAAAAAAAATCAATATTCCAAATATCTTCTCATCTAGGTTACATATTATCTTCCTGCAACCCACAAAAAAAAAATTGTGCCCTATTGTACAAGGCATTGTACAGATATCCAATGGAATATATTCCTTTAATCAAAGTTTACAACCCAAATAAAGCACTGTTGTTACCTAGGGGATGTGTGTGGAGGAAATGAGCTTCCTCCTTATCCTCCAGCATCTCCCACCTCAAGTTTACAATGGGCTGCTCCTTAAGGACAATATTCCTTATAAAATAAACCCAAATACACTTTCAGTACTAAACAGGGAACACACTGAATTTTGAGGTAAGAGTGTGAAGGAAGTTGCCTGTTTTTTCCCCCTGACTTCATAATTTAGGGTTTTTTCTACAGAAGGATATTTTCCTCTGTTCTGGCTTATCACAAAACCCAAGTACCACTGCAGATTCTGCTGTTGCTTTGAAACCCATTAAAGTGAGGGAAATTGCCCTGATTTCATTGGTTTGGGGATTGTTGGCTTCATTCTGATAATTTTCCAGTGCAAACAGGAGAAGTTCTTGTATTATCCTGCCTTTCCTTGTGCACATACACAAAACTGGAGTGATCTCTTTTATGTGTTGTGCACTGTAATTAATCAGTAATAAAGTGTTAATTCCCACTGTTGGATGTTGCAACAGATGGTTAAGTGGAATTTTTAAAGAGAATTTATTCTACTTTTCCCTCATCTGCCTGTTTAGCAGAAACATGCCTAAAAGAAATAGGAAAAAACATGGTCAGTCTGATGGTAATTAATTCAAAACCAATGAGAATTGGAGTATTTTGGCCTTGAGAGTGTCACCTCCTGTGCTGAATCCACAAAACCTGCATGGAAAATGCTTATGGAATGCAGTTCGCTTCCACCCAAATTTAAATGTATTTTAGTAGTAAAAAAAAATTATACTAAAACATATTAATGTTTTTCCTGGATATGAAGAAAGCTGTTCTTGAACTGTAGAAGGAAATAAGTAAAATTATATGAGGGAAAGCATTCGGCATTTTTGGATTAAAGGCACAATGGGGACGGCTTTCAGAGAGAATGAAATGCTAGAGGCACTTAAGGGTTTCACAGATGTAGGAATTCTAAGTTTTGGCTGTATTTTTGGATAATGCAGCTGAAGAAAGCATTATGTTAATGTGTAAAAAAAGCATTTGGTGAATGTCTGGGCTTTACTTGGATGGACATTAAATATGACAGAGTTTTTGCTAACTATATCAAGAGTGTCAGGTCCAGGTATTGAACAGTTTTAGGAATTACTAAGCAGTGTGAGGAATGTTGGACAAACTGCTTGAAGAAAGGAAAAACCCCACAAACACTGCAGGGGTCCTCTGAAAGCAGAGGAGAAAGTCTGCACAATTTCCTTGTCTCCTTCCTGTCTTACACAATTAAACAGCTGAGACAGAGCTTTAATGATCCAGCAGAGCTCTTCCTTTATCCAGGATATATCAAACATTGGCTTTCTTTCCACTTTGGAGCAGGCAGTGAACTTTTTTCCTACAAGCACTTTTAGATTGATCCCCACACAATCCTCCAGAGGTGAGTGCAAAGCTCCCACAGTCAGAACACAGAGTTTGAAGTGGCTGCTGTGAAATTGTCTGAAAGAAACTGGAATATTGAGGGGAGAAATTCGTCAGGGGAGTCAGTTCTTGTGTTAGAGCAACTCACAGAACTCAAAACACGTCAGGCTTTCAAGCACACAAACCCAAGAATGGTTTGGGCTGGAAGGGACCCTGAAGATCACCCAGTTTCAAGCTCCTGCCATGGGTTTGAGTATTCCATGGCTCTTCACCTCCTTAGAGCTGAGTTCCCTTTGAGTAAAGGGAATAAAACCTTGCAGCACCTCCCATGTGCCCCAGGCTTTCCTCTGCACTGTTTCTGTCCTACAAACCTCCTCACCTTGTCTTTCCGTTGAAGCAGAGGGAGGCTGTGGGGGTTTTAGGTGAATTTCTCCAAAACAAAATCAAGTTTTCACCGAGATGACGAAGTCAGGCACGGGCGTGAACTGGTGAAGAAACAAATCAGAAGGACCCTGAAATTCAGAGCAAGAAGTACTTCACAATCTATTTCCTGCACATAGAGAACATACAGCAGATAAGAAACAAAAAGTACATCACTAAACCATTTTATTTCTGCTCAGCAACAATGTGCACAAGGGATTTTTCTTTTTCCCACTGCTCTTTGAGAAGAAATAAAAGCCTGGATTAACTCTGACTCATTACTGCATTATGAAAGCAACAAACATGTCAGGCTTACAGCTGCTGCATTTAATTCATGCCATAATCGAGAGCAGCAAATGCAGCAGAGCTTGTTCCCCTTTCTGGAATTCATGAGCCAGAGGAAAATGAATCTGGCACTGCAGCTCCAAAGTGCATTAGTGGGATTCCAGTGCCCCTAGAACAGGGATGTGTTTACATTCTCATAAATTAATCTGATAGAACTTTGCTGGGGTTTATAATGGGACGAAAGAATTCCAGTCCCATAGACTGCAGCAACATTATGGACTTCTGTAAATCACTGGAAAATCCTTCCTTAAACTAAGCAAATCATTATAAAGATGAAACCATGTAAAATTTCTGTGGGGAATCAAGGTGAAAGCACTTGCAGATTCTGCATTCATCCAGAATTCCCCTAAACAATTTTCAGATTAAAGGATGTGCCCATGGTCATGGATGCCGTGACATTTGAGAGCTATGCTTTTACAACCCCCTGGAGAATACATTTCTAGAAAATCCAGAATAACAAGAGCTGTATAAATGTCTAAAATTTGTTTGCATGTTTTTTCATTACAAACAGACTGTCAAAGACAGAAACTCAATGCACCATGTAAAATCTGCTCAACAGAGATCACTTCAGGGCAGATTTATTATCTTAAATTTACTTGTTAATTCTTTGGTGTTTTAAATTCTGGCTTTCAATCAATGAAGTGATGTGTGCAGATATTATTCAGTTTATTTTGTCAGGACAAGGCAGGTCAGGCCCTGTCCTGGCTGTCCCTGCTGGCAGAAAACACAGCAGGGACCATCACCAGCCAGACTGGAGGAGTGATGAAGCAGCATGAGGGGGAGTGGAAAGACTGCAGTGGATGAGCTTGGGAAAGTAATTTTTAATGATCAACTATCATTTCAAAATAATACTTACAGAACTGGTGGTGTCAGAGCAAAACAGACACATAAAAAATCCTGACTCAGAAGTTACAGGGGGAAAAAGAGAATCAGCAGGAAACCTGATTCTTCTGTGCTTGCAGGAGAAAAATCTTTGCATAATTTGAGGAAAACTTGGCACAGACTCCTCCATCTCTTCAGTCTGCTGTCCAGGGAGCAATGTTGGAAATCAGGAACAGCAAACACCATTCCCCAGGACTGTTCTCCCTGCAGTAATTGCTTTGGCAGTTCTCCGTGCTGCTCAGCCCAACAGAACCTGCAAAACCTGGGATGTGCCAGGCAGAAAATCAGCTCTTTAAAGACAACATCCCTTCACCTGACATCCATGGCAGCTCTAAGTTTTTAAGTTATTCCCATGGAAGGAAAAGATCCATCAAAATAGGTGTTTTATACACTCAGCATTCGCAGAGTAGGAGACCAGAACACAGGAGCTGTGGATGTCCCAGAGAAGCACAAGAAAGCAGTTAAATGGACTATTAAAAATCACAAAATTTAAGTTTCATTCCTCTCTCTAATATCCACTTATTACAGAAATTTGACCAAATCCCTAAATCACTTGCTTCCTAATGCAACAAGAATAATACTTTTGAGTTTATTTGATCACACCTTGAGCACTTCACTTTCAGCCGTGTGGGATGTGGTACAGAAGACTACAGGTGCACCTCCCTTTAGAGACAGAATTTCCTCTGTTCACATCAAAGTTACAAAAATACCAAACCAAGAACTTCATTTTAAGTAGCTTGAAACTCTCAGATAAACGATTCCAGTGCTAACAAAAACATTTAGTTATGAATTTGCTTTACTAAACCTAAAAAGGATCAAAAGCAGGATCTGTATTTACATAAAACTGGTCGGATTTCCTGACACAAGTCCAGAGCAACCCAGTCTGGAGCAGCCAAAGAACACAGACCAGGGAAAGAAAATAGTAGATTAGGAAATACCTTTGAAAATTCCAGGGATGTGACAGTTTCTTGTTGAAAGCACAGGACACACCTTGGGGTTTTTTTTAACTTTGCTCCTGTGAAAGCAGCAGTGGAGTCACAAATCCTCGTGGTTCACACCTCAAGGCAGAAGTGGCTGGTGCTGCCAAGAAGCCCTAAAAAGCCTCACTCTGGTTTTTTATTTTTGCTTTTTTACTGTTCCTTCACCTGCTCTAATCCACCTTTACTGTCTTGTCCTTTCTAGAGCAATAAAACTCCAGGAGTCTTTTTTTCCTTTTTTTTTCATGAACACTCATAGCAAGACAGGGAAGTAATTTGTGCTTATAAATCTCAAGACAACTAACTCGAGGGCATAAAAATGCAAATTGCTGATGCTATCAGGGGGTTGGAATTGGCTGCCATATAACCATATATTTTGTGAGCTCTAGCACAAGCTACTTTGTTGACTCCTGGAAATTAGCTTTCCATGATTTCCTAGTAATTACTACACATCTGAATGACCCTTTCACTCTCCCTGTATTTTCAATCACTGATTTTTATTTCCCGTCACTGCCTCGTATTCATCATCAGCTGCTACTTCTCATTTCTTTAAAATTCTTGAGTATTTTCTTCTCAGATGCTTTAGCTTTTGCAAGGGCTCATCGTTTATCCCATTAAACCTCACATATCTGATAATAAATGTTCTCTCTAGATAGAATTGTACAGGCAGAGGTAAGAACTCTGAGACTGAAATGAAGCAGGTCCACAGTTTTAACTGGAATTTACAGGCACCTGAGAGAATTTGTCTGAAAACTGGGTGTTTTATACTTAACTGAAGTCACATTTGCAGATTTACATGCTGGAGAAGTTCTGGAAAAGTTCATGTAAGGGGAATTAATAAACTCTTTTTTCCCTTCAGACATGAGTAACAGAACGAGGTTAAAAACAACAGGTGCTTGTTTGCTTCCCCTCTTACTTTTTCCTTGATTATAAGTAGTTAATTACAGAGAGATGGCAATCAGCAGTTCACTGCCAATGAAGCTAAAACCTCATCTCAAGATTTTCTTGCAAAAAAAGTGTGGGAAATGTGGCTAAATGTGACCTAGCAGCTAATTACAGCCTTGCTTTGCTTTTAATCTTGGTGATGCCAGACACATTCCCACTCTTAATGAATGCAAGAAATTATTTCTAGTCATCTACTAATGAAGATCCAAGTGCAGATACACCCCCTGCCTGTGTGGGCAGCTGTGGCTGTGGTCTGGTTATTTGATTCAGAGGTTTTTTTCACATTAATGTGCAGACTGACAGCAGCCCACAGAAGCTGACAAATGGCCAGTGCAGCTTCCCAGGGCTGGGGATCAGGCCAAGTCCTGCTGCAGTAGAATTTTTGCCACCAGCTTCAAGGGGACTGGAATTTCACTTGTTACCCATAAAACTGAGAAAATCTCAAGCAGTTCCTTAGACTGGAGTAAGGAGAAAGTTGCTGCAGTGGTTGGAGAGCAGTTGTGGGTATAAATGAACTGGCACCTCTAAAAGATATTGGCCATTCAATACGACCTGGAACAGAAATGTACCTTGGAAAAGAGCTGGGGGGAAAGAACTTCAAAGGACCTTCACACTTCAAGAGTTCCCAAATTTCCACCTGTGTCTTTCATGCTCTGGCAACAATTTTTTGGAGTGTAGGCCTGACAACTTCAACTTCAGGTTCCCTCTCTCCACCCCCAGAACTGGAGCCACATAAAGCTCTTCTGTGCTTGTTTGACCTGCTTTTATCACCATCAGATTTCCTACAGACCTGCTCAAGTTCTAATTTTAAGTGTTGATTTGCTTAACCCTGTGCTCTCAGGACATTTTCCTAAATTCCCTCACTATTTTTGCTGCCTCACTGTTCTCAATTCTGCCTATGGAGGTTGTAAGGAAGTTGTAATCCACATCAAGAGAAAATTGAACATTGAATTTTGTGGAGTGAGAAAGTACAGACAATGGCTAGGGAGACATTTTCTTTTACTACATTCCCATTTTTCTTCTGGTATCATGAGAACCTATGTAAAAAAATCATAATAACTAAAAAGGCAACCAAGAGAACTCCAAATACCTGCAAGAATAACAGTTACAACTTCTGGAAATGCTTCTCTGGTTAAAAAAGATCTTTCCTAGAACTGTTCTGTATCTCAGCACCCCTCATATGTGACCACCCCTCTTAAAAAAGAATGAACACCCAAAAAACACCTGAAAACTTCCAATAATGGAAGCAGTTTTGACACAGTCTAGGGGCAAATACAGAATTCAGGATTGGGTCTGTGCTTTTGACAAAAATTGTTCTGACATAAAAAGTAACAACAAAGTTATTTGCAGCTCTATGATTGTTTCCTCTTATTTTCTTCCTCCAGAATTTTCTCAGGCTTCCACTAATCCACTACTTTTTGTTCTTACTCACTGTTGAATAAAAGAAGTTGATTCCTCTCATTTTCCCACAGGAAATACACAACTGAAATATTATAATGAGAATTCAGACATTCATTTCTGTGTAACCACTCTCAAGAACTGGACTTCTCTTCCCTTTTCCTTAGCTCCTGACAGCCTGATGCAGGCTTTGGAAGATCTGGACTATCTGGCAGCTCTGGATAACGATGGAAACCTCTCTGAATTTGGGATTATTATGTCAGAGTTCCCCCTGGATCCACAGCTGTCCAAGTCACTGCTGGCTTCGTGTGAATTTGAGTGTGTGGATGAGATGCTCACCATTGCAGCCATGGTGACAGGTACTCCTGGCTCAGCTCTCACTGCAGGCCTTGTGCCACCTGCCCAACCCAGACTCTATCCAAAACTATCCACAAAAGCAAATTTGTGTTATTCTCATCCTGCTTATTTCAAGTAAATGAATATGCTTGGCTGTTCAAGCCTTGACTGTAAGGGTACAACAAAACCTAAGTAAAGAATTCCCACAGAGAATTCCATTTCCAGGCTTCAGCTGCCCATTGGCTTCCTCCCTTTTGTCAGAAACATCCCTTCAAAATGAAACTTTCTTGTATTAATCTGCATTTGTTACAGATTGGTGCAGCAAAATAGGGGAAGTTCTAATTATAAAACAACATTGAACTGTTGACCTACAAAGAATTACTTTATGATCTTGTCTCTCTACTTCAAATATTTTATAAAACTAACATAACCTTGGAGGCTTAGGCAGCAAACACATGAAGCACAGGATATCAAGCTGCTTTAGTTGTTCTCCTTGTAGGACAACTTTTTATGCCCAAAGCGGGTTGATTTTTAACTTGTGATAATTTTTTTAAGATAATTTTATATAACAAATGTAAATGATTGAGCATAGGCACAATTCAATTTTAGAAAAGGCCAAACATCTCAAAAGACACAAGAGTAAAATGCACTGGAAAGCACAAATTTAACATAGAGGGGCAAATGAAGGCATTAAATCAATAGATTTAGTGTTTTTCTATATAAGAAATAATTTGTTTGGATCCTGGCTAAATTGGTTTGTGCCATCATGCAGCATTTCTGGCATCAGCCTGGGAGAAAGCTGCTCACCTGCTTTTGTGTTTGCAGCACACATTAACCAGACTGAAAGGACACCCACATAATTCAACCCTTAGTGAATGCAGCAGGTTCAGTTCTTCAGCACCAATCCAACACTTGGGATTAAAGGCAACCGAGGAAGGAAAAACCCAAAAATACCAGTGGGGTTTTTTGTGTGCACCTCTGTGTCTTCACCCCTGGCTTGGTTTTCTCCTCAGCTCCCACTTGCTTCCTGCACACCCCTCCTGGCACAGAGGAGATCGCTCTGAGCTGCTGGCGCCGCTTCTCCCACCCTGCAGGAGATCACTTCACCCTCATCAACGTCTTCAACGCCTTCAAGGCAGCCACTGCCAACCCCACAGACCCAGGCAAGTGTGCCCGAGAAAAAATGAAGCCCACTGAGACCAGTTTGGAAAAAAAACAAACCCAAAAATCTGATGATTCCTTCTAGAAGTGCTGATATGCAGGGAGAAGCCTATGGGAGTAGCTATAGCTGATGAATATCAATTTATTAATTAATTAAAAATTACCTAAGAGAGCATCCCTTACCCAACAGGGATGCATAACCACAATTCCAATTGTCCTTTGAAGCGACACTGTGCAAAACCAGAATGATAGCTCTTCCTGTAGAAGCACAAAATCCAAGTTTAGGATGAATAAAAGCTGTTGAGGAGGGCCTCGATTCCCCCAACAGCCCAACAATTCTGGTGGGGTTTGGATAGCTGTGAACTGAAAGGAAAATTTAAGGGAAAAATGGAAAGTAGCAAAGTCCACATTTACAGGAGCACAAATAAGAGGCAGGAGACTGCAGAGCAGCAGAAGCTCCTCACTGCATTTTCCTGTGCTCAAACATCCTGCTCCGCTTCATTTAGCCCGAGCCCAGGGCTCAGACAGCAGAGGGATAAATTTGCACATACTGAGTAAAAACTTGAGACAGGGAAGCAGAATTGCTTCCTGTTCAGTCATGTGGAATGCTGAAGGGAGCTCCAGGAGAACCAGGATCAGCACCAGCACCACAGATGTGATTTCAGCTCCATATCCTGGCCCGAATCCACAAGGCCTGAAAAATAGAATTGCTACTCATTCACTGGGAAGATTTACTTATAGCAGAGCAAAGAAGGGATTTGATTCAGAAAGAAATTGCTGCAGTTCTATAAAACTAAGTGAGGATATCAAGTATTGCTCACTTACTTTGCAAGCTGAGCCTAAGCTGTCTGTATGGCTCATTACCAGAATTTTGGACATATCTGCAGCAGAGCAAGAGCATTTCACAGAGCAGCATCTCTGTGGATTGCACCCATCAGTAAGATTCTGCCTGAAGCCAAAACACTGCTTTTTCCTCCACAGACTTCAGCAATGAGAAATGGTGCCGTGATTATTTCCTGAGCAGTTCTGCTCTGAGCATGGCAGAGATGATCAGAGCTGAGCTGGTGGAGATTATGAAGCGCATTGAACTCCCCATTTCAGAACCAGACTTTGGATCAGAAGAAAACCTACTAAGCATTAAGAAAGCTCTTTTATCTGGCTACTTCATGCATGTAAGGAAAAACACTGTGGTTTCATCTTCTTGCGCTGTTAAATTATGTAGAATGCTTTCAGAAAACTTAAGTTCATTAGTGAAATCTCTTGATCACCAGAAAGGATAAAAGCCCTTTTTTCCCAGTGTATCAAACACTTCTGCCCCTTGCAGCCTTTTCCCTGGGGTTCATCTCTCACTGCACGGAGTTCACACAGTCCAGAGCAATAAGAAAACTGCCAATATGCCTTTCACTCAAACTCTTTTACCTCAAAAAACTCTTCAACTTGCAATATTCTCTCAGGAATTATTTCCTTTTTGAAGGTGTTTTTGTGAAAATTGCCTGGAAATACAGAAATGACTTGGACATATTTAGGTGTACCTAATACACAGCTTGCTTCATCTCAGGGAGGCACTCCAACTGTAATTGTAAATGTAAACGAGATTGATTTATTGCCACTTGAGTCCCCAAGGCTTCCCTTCACAACCCTGTGCTCCATCTCAACACAAGAATGACCCCTCCCAACTGCACATTTCATGTCCTGACACACTGTATTTAAAAGTTTATATGCTAAAGAATATATGTTTGGATGTTTTCACACAGACCCTTCAAAGCCCAACTCAGATACTTTCGTACTTATTTGTTTCCTTTCAGCAGCTTCCTTTCAAACACACAGATCAACATTTCAAGTCTCATTTCATGGTATCCAGTCCCAAGTTTTCCCACACAAATTTGGGAAGAAGTTGATCCTCTCCAGTTAAAAGTAGCTGAAGGGAAGTTTAATTTCTGGTTTAAATCTACTGGGCACTGATCAATTAAACAATGGGCAACTCTTTAAATTTTTTTTTTAGATTGCTCGTGATGTGGATGGCTCAGGGAACTACTTAATGTTAACACACAAACAAGTGGCCCAGCTCCATCCCTTCTCATCCTATTCCAGCACCAGGAGGATTCCAGAGTGGGTTTTATTCCACGAGTTCAGCATCTCAGAGGGCAATTCCATCAGAGTCGTCTCCGAGATCTCCCCCCATCTGTAAGTGAACTGTGATGAAATTGCTCCTTCCCTCCTAAATCCACCACAAAATCATCACTTTGAGGGGATATAAAAAAAATAAAAAAAGGGAAGATCTGTGATCTAGGGCCCTCACTATTCTCAGTATTTGCCACTGTAACTGTAATCAGTTGAAAAAAACACCTAAGTTTCTTACAAAGTAAAACAGACAGAAAAAAAATTCAAATAGAGTTAACAGAGCAGTGTACTCACACATTATTCCAGCTGGAAATGTCGTTGTTCCCTGAAAACCTATTTTCCAGCAAATCTTTTTCTTAACATATTTTCTGTACCCAGCCAGCTGAATCATGGACTGTTTATGGATTCAGGCAGAGACCAGAATCTTCCTTCTGCAAAAAATCTCTTTACATGAAGAATATACATTTCACTGTCCCATCTTTTCTATTTCCCATGTTTATAGGAGAGCTTTTTTCATAATGTTATTGAACCACTCTGTTCTAAAGCAGGGAAATTGCTATTGAATGCAATCTGCAGCACTGGGAACTGCATTGCACCTCAAGTGCAGGCTGAGGATATTCAGTGCAAGGCTGCTGAAAGCACAAACTCCTCTTATTTTGCAGAGAAATTTGGTTTCTTGCAGAGTTTTGGGTTGAAATATCAACTTTGTAGCTTCTTTCATATATGTCCGGAAATAATGATTCAAATATCTCAAAATTCTATTAAAAAATTAATAATGTTTTGTGTAATTTCCTCTCCAGATTTGCAGAGCTGGTACCACAGTATTATTTCAGCAATCTTCCTCCAAGTGAAAGCAAGGATATTCTGCAGGAAATGATCAATCACTTGGCACCTGCTTCAGCCACAAAGGAGGAACAGAAAATGGCCAATGACAGCAAAGAAAATGAGGAATTTCCCCAAACTCCCACTGAGCAGAGATGTGTTATTCAGTAATTTTAGACTGACCCATCACATATTGGACAATAAATAAAAGCAATATATCCAAAGTACATTCCTACCTTAACCCATGTAATTATTTCAAACTTTTGACATAAATGTATTTAACAGAACAAACAAAAGGAAAAAGCACTTTTCTCAACAAAAGAGGTTGCATGCACTATTTTGGAACAAAGCCACATGATTTAGCTTTGGTTAAAAATACATTCAGCAGATATTCAGGTTTTCTTTTGACACTGGGTTTTTATTGACTGCTCCATGATGATACCAAAGGAAAATAAGATGCAATATTTAAAAATATTCATTTGGTGGATATTTTTGCTTGCATAAAACCGTTGAATCAACAGCAGTTCTGAAAATATTCTGAGGTCACAGTCCTGCATGGCTGCTCTATAAAAACCTGGTGTTTGTGGGGAAGCTCAGAGAGAGAGATAATCTTTGAGTTTATCCATAATTCCATGAATTCCATCAGCTGGAACTACCATAACAGTCCTCGAAGGCTTCATTGGTACATCATCAAAGGACCATCTGCCACCCAGACAGGTGTCACTTTCCTCTTGCACAGAGTAGTTGAATTTCAGAAGGGCTTTCTAAACAACAGAAACAAAAGCATTCAGATTAAAATGTTGAATTAGCGTGAAGATAATGCATTGTCTAAACAAAGTGAAAATAATGAACCTATTATGCCCATGCTGATTAAAAAGTTTTGCTCCCTCTTGAAGCGTCCACCAAAAAGACCTACCAAAAAATCCACTATTTAAAGTGTTTTAAACAATTTTCTTTTCACAGAATTTATATAATTCATACTCAATTCTACAATGACTGCTATCATTATAGTTTGGGATCAGAAAAACTAACTAGGAGGGAGGGGGGGAAAAAAAAAATCAATGCTCCTTTAGTTCTGAGGCTCTGCTGCTTTCAAGGCCTACTCTTAAAACTGCCCAGAGACTTAAAAATTAACAAATGTGTAAGAATATGAGTAGAAATCAAATACTAACGGGATGGGCACCAATATGAATCCTCAGGAGAACTTCAGAAAGCTCTTGGAAAGGCTCCAGATGGCTGGAGCCACTGGAAGATCTATTTATGCTTCTCCAAACAGGCAGGTGTCTATAATATGTATTATTTTTTTTCAGGGATATAAACCTCATACAGAAAGTCCTTTTTCATCAGCTTTCCTAGACAAAATTCCTGATGGATAAGAAAACTGCACCTAATAAATGTTTCCAGTTCTCACACAAGTCAGATTAAGAACTCTGAGCTGAACCATCAAGTAGAAGAACTTACCTGATTCCTTCCCTTTGTGGGAAAATTAGGATTCACTCTCCTTTTAGGTTTGCTTTCTACTAACAATATATCAAGGCTTTAAATCTCATTTTGGCAGAATCACCACGTTAATTGAGTGGCTTTGCTCAAGAACAATTTGAGCACCTTTAATCAGTTCCAAGTCTGGTTGTAATAGATTTTCTGGTTATCATTTTAAGGAACAGAATAAAGCCCAGAGAAGTGGCAAGTGCAGGAAAAGGCTTCTCTCAGTTTGATATGGCTCCAAGTGCCTGCCTCACCACATTTAATGCTATTTTATGGCAATCTAATTAACATTATGTGTGATCAGGGAGGACAGACACTCCAGCACTAATTTAACACATACATATTATTAAGTATGGAGAGACATTTAATTTATTACCCTACATAATGCTTAAAACAATTTTTTTTAAAACACTGGGAAGACTGTTAAAGAGAAAAACATGCTCAGTTTGAGTCTATCCTTTCGAGCTGAGAATTACTGCAGTTTAGATGAAAGCACACCATTAGCCTTTAATAAATAACAAAGCTGAGATAAATAAATACAAAATGGGCCTTCTAGAACAGAACACCCACGGACACATGAGCATTTTCAACAACATTTTGCAGAGTTCAGGTTCAGCTGTTTCAGCTGCGGAGGCAGGGACACAAAAACAAAATCCCCAACTTGCTACTGCACAGAGGCCACAAAACAATTCCCTACAGCTCCCAGTGAATTCCCCCACTTACATTTCTCTCCTTCCCAAGAAATAAAATTACAGCTCCATCACAGCCTCTGTCAGAATGATTACACACAGGAACCTTTGCCATTAACCACCCCATGCATGTGCAAGTCCTTTGCCCTGCAGGCACTGCCAGAAATGAAAAATAATGGGCTCTTGACAAAGTAATAATATTGGAGAATAAGAGTTTTAAAGCTTTGGGAACAAAAAAAAAAAAAAAAAAAGAAACCATGAAATATTCTTTGCATTTCAAAGCACATTTTAAATTTAATTTTGTGCATTTTCCCCTCACCTGACCTGGCTTGGGACCAGCAGAATTGTGTTGACAGGTTGCCTTAGGAAATGGGAAGTAGTATTTTCATCTCAGTGTTTTAGCACTTTTTAGTAATATACTTGCCTTGAGTAGAATAGAGACAGAAAAGGGAAGCAAGAGCCACTTTTTAGGATCTCCAGAAGTTTTAATTCTGAGCATTTTTTGCAAGGAACAGGTACCCAGGAGGAAACAGATATATCAATACACAAAATGAATTTGATTGTTCCTCTCTCAACACTACTCCAAAACATCCTTAATTTAAAAATATTTGTGATCATCTTGATAAAAGCTCCCCTTGAATTTGAGGTGAAACATCTCTTGCTGATGATACGTAAAGAAAAAGAAGCATTTTAAATTAAATAATCATAGGGTACCTCATGAAAGAATTCTTCCTCTGCATTTGCAAACACTAATTCCTCCTTTGGCTGGTTTTTCCCTTCCTTCCTCTTAGAATTGCTCTTTGTGGCTTCTGTAAAAGTCTTGCTGATAAGGAGGTAATAGTGGCACTTTCCACAAGGTTTGTTTGTTCTCTGTGCCTCAGTCAGCTCCTTCCTAAAGAGGAATAAATGTTTACACACTTACACCATTTAAATCCTAAAAAAGCATATAAGTACACCTTATCATGTATTGGTATAGAAAGGATATTCAAATTACAGCTATTCTTTTACGAGTGCCTCAGAAAATCAATTTTGCAGATGCATTCCTGGTACTTAAACATACTATTTGGACTTTTAAACTATAAAAATATGGATTTTTTTTTTCCATACGTCACAGCATAACCCTTTTTTCCCAGAATCCTGTTCATGGTAGGGAGTCTGTGAATTGATTCTAAGTGCAACTCTCCTTAAAAATACATCACACTATCACTTCCATGAGGAATTATAACTGAAGAGACAGAAAATACTCCTGCCCACCCTTGTGTTCAACATGTTGTCACTCCAAAACCTTTAAGACAAAGAGGCTAAAATCTGAAGTTGAGCTGTGTCAAGTGCTGTGTTTGTGGTGACCTCAATCTGACTTCTAATCTCATCTCACATGAGAGGAAAGAAGGCAAAAATGAAAGAAGAAAAAAAAATTTATCTTCATTCTATTACTGGAGTTCCTTATCCAACACAATTTCTGTGTTCCCAGTTCTCAGCATGGCACTAAAATAATGTAATGCTGTGTTTCAGTGGATTCATTTATTTACATTCACCCAGCTTTTGATATAAACCCACGAATTGGTAGAGAACAACCAGCACTTCACCTGTTTTTTTCAATACCTGAAATGAATCAAAACACTGTATATTTCCATGGGCCAGAACACAACCACCTTTGAAGCCTTTCCCTCAATCCAAATCTCCCATTCCAGAGCCAGACATTAACACATAAACAGAAACACCCAAGCTGCTCATTATCAGCGTGCTAAAAAAGTTCTCATTTTTAAATCTTCCTAGATCAGTGTGAAAATAATCTGCAATACAAGGATAAACTGCAACATACCCACAGCTATTTCTGTAGTAGAACTGCACGTTCTCAAATTATATCCTCTATAGAGTTTGAGACAGTTTTGTGTCTTTATAAAGATATAAAAAATGCTTAAAAAATTAAATGAAGACCATATATGAGATAAAATTTTCTTTCGTTGATGTTTTACTTTTATCTATAGCATTAACTGTTTTAACACAGCTCAACATACGTAAGAGTTCTGAAAAATATGAAGAAAAAATACCATTCAACATCATGCAAGAAAAAAATATAAACAAACTTACTGGAGCTGCTGGTGCATGGGCAGAGCAATCTGAGGAGGGACATTGATGAACCTCTCACTCAGGATGAGCCCCACAGGCTTTCTGCTGTCGTTCAGGAGTTTATTCAGCTGCTCCACCACAGGCTGGTCACAGCTCTGCTCACAGCGACTCAGCAGCAGCTCTTTGATTTGCTCAGCACATTGGGTGCCCTGCAATCAAAAGGTGCATTTTCTTTACCTGATACAACAACTGTTTACACAAGAAAACCTTGAATGTCAGCTTCAAGGGCATTTCCCACGGGCCTGGTGGTAATTTCCCTCAGCAGCCTCTAAAGCACTGCACAATTGCTCTGAAATCGTTCTCCAGATCTGGAGCTGAGGGCAAACAAAGGTTGTGAAGTGATGGGAAGGAGGAATTGCAACATCACAGCAAAACTCCAAACTGCAGAAGATCAAAGTGAAGAAATACAAGAGACTGAAGCTCACTTACCCTGGAGTTATTAGGCCTAGTTTTAACTCTCTGTTCCATTCTTTGCTTTACGTTTGACTCTCAGTAAGTCACTACGTTCAAAGAAAAGCTTAGCCATGTGCAAATTTTACACCCCCAGTCCTCCACAGTGAAATTCTCAATCCTGGTCCAGTTGTCCAGGCTTGTTACAGAGGATGCAGTCTCATTTATTACTGATGCTAATATTTATAACCAGATGTTAATGGGGAATACCCACCTTCCTTTCTGTTAAATTCAAGCAGCTTATAAAACCAAAGACTTCATCATCATCTTCTTCATCATCACTACTGTCTTCCTGCACTTCTGCTTGCTGTTGAATGGGAGGAAAAGCAACAACTCACATTGACATTCTATTTCCACTCTAGCAAAAGGTGTTTTTCTTTCTA
Organism: Falcunculus frontatus; assembly: GCA_013398115.1. Lineage (NCBI taxonomy): Eukaryota > Metazoa > Chordata > Aves > Passeriformes > Falcunculus > Falcunculus frontatus. The sequence continues at coordinate 590,028 of VZRV01001011.1, read as the reverse complement.
GAAGATGCTCAGCAAACAAGAACCATCAAGGAAATCTGTACAAACACACACTGCAAATTCTGCTGAACATCTCAGTGTGCTCAGAGCCAGCTTTAGAGAGAGCCAGGTCATGCATCTTCTACAGCAGAGTCCTTTGAAAGGCACTAAAAGCTGATAGCCCACATTTAATAAGCAGCATCTCGGCCCAGGGGATGGCAAACTCTTAAGCAAAACCAATTTCCTTCAGTTTCTAACACAGGGAAGTAAACCTGGAATGTCTTAACAACCACAGAGCAATGAAGATTTGATAGGGAGGGGGACAAAGAGCTGTGTCTTTGTAGGAAAGTCACAGGGTCCTATTTCTTATGGAGATGGTAACAAACCTCTCCACTGCATTTTCAGTATTACTATACCAAAATTCAGGGAGTGAAAAGCCTTCCAGATGTAAAAATAAACCAGCTATAATAATATATCAAATTCCTTCTTTGCTTGAAAGTGGCATGGAAAATTTCAGTTCCCATAGAATTATTCTTAAAGCAAAAAAGCAAGAAAGCATACAAATACAACAGACAAGATCCCCTTCTGAAATACAGAAATTAGGTCATTTCAACATAAAAAGTATTGTACTTCAGTTACAAATGTAAAATCTGTCTTACCTTGATAATACTCCCAATATGATTCTGTTGTATTAATATATCAGTTAATTCAGCAGTGTTAACAGGAGCTTTTAGAAACAACTGGAAGACAACAAACAAGTATTAAGTTTTAGGCACTGATGGTATTTCATGGGCCACTTAGCAGAAAATAAAGTGAGTTTTTTTATTTAACTTCCTTCATTATCATACTGCAGAAACTAATAACCAGCTGTTTGAAGTGCTTGCTCCTGCACCATCCACACGCTGGTATTTCCCCATTGGTATCCTCTGGAGTTTGGTATCATCTGAAAGCTGTGGCTATTCCATCCCTGGAAGTGTCCAAGTCCAGGTTGGACAGGGCTTGGAGCAACCTGGGATAGTGGAAGGTGTCCACTATGGCAGGGGGTGGAACAAGATGGGCTTTAAGGTCCCTTCCAACCCAAACTATTCTGGGATTCTCCAATAAAAGGAAGCAAAGTAATATATAAAAACTATAAATCAGCACAGAGAACGTGAACTGATGTCTTTGCACAACTCCTTAGATATTATTTATCAATGGACATATCAGCCAAGCTAACAAGTAGTCATAGTACCTGCTGCAGTAACTTCTTTATCCCATTATAGTCATTGTCTGATATGGAATGAGCTTCAAATTCAATATTCACTTCCTGTGGAGTGAAACAAGAGAATATCACACACATTTGGCAAGAAGCTATATCAGAATAAAGTTAACTGTAAAATACTTGAAGACAAGTAATGGCAAACAGCAGAAACAGAACTTATTTCCACCTTGCAGTAATCTCAGCAATTGTTATCATTTCTCCTGTGATCTTTAGAGAGAATATCTGTGAAAGTAACTTTTGAAAACTAACCCACCAATTGTTTAGTGAACAAACCTTTAAAGCTTTGCTCTTGCCACCTGGTTCACACAATTACACCTATTGTGGCCACACAGACTTCTTGAGGAGAGGCTTGATCCAGGCAGTTAAACTCTGGGAACTACAGGACTAGGGTGTAATGCCTCGGCTAAAGGTGAAGATTGCTGCAGAATTTAAATAATTACATCCAAACCCCGCTTTCTGCTATTTCCCCAAATCCTCCTGGTATCATTAACCCCACTGTGGAACTCTGCTCAGCAGGCAAATGATGAGATGCAGACACCACAGATTCACAATGGGAACTGTTGCTTCTCCTTTCAGAACAAATGCTGTGTGCCTACCAACACTTTTATTGGTATTCAATATTAAAAGTCACATCTGCCAAGGTTACCCTGCCTACCTATTCCACTGTTTGAGATCATTCAGAGTTACTTTGCCTTTTAATTGCCAGTTTCAATTACACTTCCCGAGTAACCTCAACAGCTCAGCCTTACTTTTGTCACCAATTCAGCCTCGCGATTCTCTCCAATCCCATATCGAGGTCATGGCCTTTGTCATCCACTGGAAGAATAGTGTTAAAGATCTGATTGTAACGTAGAAAACAGGCACACAACCCCTTGGGAGGCAGTAAAATTCAGGAGACACTGGCACAGGTTGCCCCTGGATCCCTGGAAGTGTCCAAGGTCAGGTTGGATGGGGCTTGGAAAACCCTGGGACAGTGGAAGGTGTCCCTGCCCATGGCAGAGGTGGCACTGGATGGGCTTTAAGGTCTTTTCCAACCCAGACTATTCCGGGATTCTACAGCAGAAGGAAGCAAACTAATACAATAATAAAACATAGCAAATTATAATGAAAGAGCAAATCCTCTGTGCTGACAGCGCCATACCCAAGAAGCCGCCTCCAGCCCCACCCCTGAGCAGACACGCCAAGGGCCGGGGCTGTACAACTGAGGCCTTGGGGAGCCCAACTTTTCAGAGAGAGCTAAAAAATAAAAAACTTTCAACAACAACGCAGAGAACACACTTCGGATCACCGACCCACAGGGACGCGTCCCCTGCGCTCCCACAGGACACGCACCGAGCTCCCGGGCCGGGCCTCGCCCCTTCCCGAACATCCCCCACACAATTCCCCCTCCCGAATCCCCTCCCGGCCGCTCCCCTCTCTCGCAGCTCCTCCGGGGGCCGTGCAGGGCCTGTCCCGCTCACCTCATCGATGGGCTCGTCCGAGTCCGAGCACCCCGAGCCCTCGGAGCCGCTGTCGGAGCCCTCGGAGCTGCCGGAGCCGCTGTGGGATCCCTGTTCCCCGGCGGGGCCCCGCGCCCGGCGCTTGGCCGGCGTGGCCATGGCGCTGCTCAGGCGCGGCTCGGCTGAGGGCGGTGTGGCCGGGCCGCGGCGAGTGGCGGGATGTCACCGAATGTCGCCGAATGTCGCCGAATGTCGCCGAATGTCGCGACAGCGAGCGGCGGGCAGCGCCGTGTGAGCGCGGACGGGCGCGGGCAGCCGCGGAGCCTGAGAGGGGAAGCGCGTCCCGGACCGCCCCTATGCCCACAAAGCCGGATTTCCTCTTTGTGCTGTGGTGTCACTTCCTTCCAAGGGGAATTCCTCCGTGGGAATGGTTGTCAGGAATTAAATCGGGCTGCCTAGGGAGGGTTGGAGTCCCCATCCCTGCGGGTGTCCCCAGGAAGGGCTGGAGGTGGCACTCGGGGCTCTGGGCTGGGGACAGGGTGGGCATCGGGCACAGCTCGGGCTCGATGGTCTTGGAGGGCTTTTCCAGCTTCTGGTTCTGGGATTTTGTGCTTTAAAAGGAACGGAGTATCCTGAGCATCTCCGACATTAGCAAAAATTACTGTAAGTAAAAACTAGCGTTAGTAAAAATTGCCAATTAAAACAGGAATCAGGCGCCCTCTGTTTGCTCTAAAAATTGTGTCCCGGCTTGCCCTGAACTAAATTCCCTGGATAATTCCAGACGAACCAGCAGAAAAGGGTGATGAGGAGAGCACAGTAAGCACAACGTGATTCTGGTCTTTATAAAAAATACCAGTCGGGAAAATGCGTTGAAATATCCTAAGCACTGAAGAAATGGTCATTAAAGATCAAGCCTCAGTTATGTGGGACGTGTTCCATTTAACACTTTGTGTCTAATTAATGAAGAAAGGTGGGCGTTAATGAGGCCGTGGAAAGGAGAGCATTGGGCACTCACTGCTGCCAGCCAGAAGAAATGCAAGGCACAGAGCCTTGGGATGTAATTCCAGCTTTGTAAATACCATTCAAGTAGGTTCAAATTTTCATGTTCCCTTTAAAGTAAACACGCCCGCGTTTACTTTTTGGTTTTTGTTTTGAAAGCTGTGTTTGCTCTGGGAGCGCCGAGGTCATTGCCAAAATTTGTATACTGATATCCAGGGAAAAAAATTAGGGGAAGATGAATTTTCCTATGTGTGTAACCTGTCAGGAAAGTACCACCCTGATAATTGTAAATGTGCACTAAGAGAGTGGATTTTCTGTATTATTGGTGTATCTGCTTACATTTGTAACTCTGAATTTAGTCCCAAAGTCAGCTTTTAAGGAACTGAGAACTATCATCTTTCATTTTAATGGCAGAATAGATGTTTTCAGTCCTGCCTTGTTTCCTAGAATATTATCTATGTTATTATAGATGTATAAATGTGTGCATATAGACACACGTATATATTAAATTAAATCAATATCTTTGCATACTCATTTTGATGAGCAGAGGGTGAAAACTAGCATGGAAATTAATAGAATAAATAACTTTTTTATAGATAGGCCATGATTCAATTGCAGAACGTGCTGGCATTGTAGGGCTTGTTGCTGCTTTTACAAAATATTCTTTAAAATGTGTTCCCCTTGATGAGTTTCATTAGCGCCTCTTCCTTGAGCAGTGTTATCTGAAGGCAGCATATTATTTTCTGCCCTTATCAGGGTGGATGTTCCTGCCCAGAGAATGCACAATAACTGCTTACTCATTGTGTAAGGAGCAGTACAACTGGTAGCAACCCAATTTTTGGAGCTGTTAAAAGTCACTCTTGGAGTAAAAAGTCCTCTAGATCTAATTTAGATAAATTCCATTCTTGTATTTCAGGGTTCTGCTGTGCTTCCTTGGTAAACAATGAAGGTCCTGCTGCTGAAAGATCCCAAAGACAAAGATTCGGGACCAGACCCATATATTAAAGTGAGTAAACCTTAAGAAAACTAAAAAAAAAAGTGTCACTTCTTTATTAAATATGAATGCAGGTGTTTCAAGTGGAAAAAAAGTGCTTAATCAATATTAGGAGGGCACGTCTGTAATTATGCTAAGAGAAAAAGTATCCCAGAAAATATGTCCTTCCTACAAAAAATTATATTGATTATAGGATATTTGTACTGAATTCATTGTAAAGCTCTCCGTAAAGTATTGATATTAAACCAGCTTCATTTGAATTAATTAATATTGATTGTGTTCATACGGGTAGAATTAAGATTACAGAAATTCTTTGTATTTTTATTGGGAATGTGATGTGAAATAGAGGTTGCCTGATGCTGGGGTCCCTTCTGCTACTGCCCTTGGTCATGTGAATAAATCAATAAGAGTAAAAATTCCTGATATAGGAGGGTTATTTCTTTAGAAGAAACCTATTGACAGAATGACAGAGATGTACAGGGACATTTGCAGGACTGAGTGGGCACTTGGGGACTCCAGAGTTATGTGCTGGTGTCTCCTGTACCTCAGGAGGCCACAGTCCCACAGCTGTTTGTTTAATAAAATGTTTTAATATTAAATAACTGACAAATCCAAATTATATTTACCAGGGAAAGGAAATAAAATGCCTTTTTATTTTGCTTTAAATGAAGAGAAATAACGTAAAGAGGAGTGCTTCTGCTGACTTAGTTAGCTCTTTGAAAAAGAAAAAAAATAGGCTGTTTGGAACTTATTTCAAGAGGTGCAAACCTTTTCTTGACAGGAATTAGGATCATACAGCTTGGAAGCAACATTGATCCCAGTTTTGTCATTTGAATTCATCTCTCTTGACAGCTTATTTGAGAAGGTAAGTTTGAAATTCTTTCAGTTGTTTTATTTCCAACAGGACTTGGTTGCCAAGATCCCATTTAATCATTCTCTTTGTGGAACTTTGTGTTGCCACAAACCTGCTTTGTACAATAAAATTCCATGTATAACATCAGGGACCTTGCCCTGCTTGTTAAAGAATTGAATTGGTCAGACAGAATTCACATTTAAGTTGTGTGACCATAAATTGTCACAATATTGGGGCATTTCAGACAGTTATTGAAGCTGTTCTGTTTGTCATGAGGTTATAAAGAATTGATCAACTTATTTTTTGAATTGATTTACTAATTTTTTTTTTTTGCTTCTTAAATTTACTATTTCTAAATAGCTTTCTCATCCTGAGTGCTATGGAGGCCTAGTTTTTACCAGTCCAAGAGCATTAGAAGCCATCAAGATATGTTTAAAAGAGAAGAGTAAGAAAGAAGGTAAGTACATATTGACATTCCTTGATCTTTTTCTTTCAGCATTTTGTGAAGTTTGGATTTTATTGAATTTTATTTCACCCACCAGTAGATATTTGGGGCCTGGCTTTATAAAAAAACCCTGTATCTCATAGTTCTTTTAGCATCATAAAGGGCTCATGCTACATTGAGCTTTTAAGGGTTGTGTCTTCCACACTTAAAAATGAAAGAAAGGAGCTTTTGGTGCAAATTACTGATTAGTGGGAGCTTTTCCAGCTCTGGTTCTCTCATGCACAAGGAATATTTTGCTGCAGTGCCTGCTTTGTTTGCTAACTGCTTCCCTCCCTTAAAGAGAAGATGATATCCTAAAAACTGGCCCTTACTTCTGTGCCTGTAAAATTCATATGAAATGCTGCAGAAAAAGGGATTTCTCTGGCTTGAATAAGAAATTTCTCAAGTGAATTAATTATTAGCTAAAAGGTGGTGAAGAAAGTGCTGATGCATAAAAGCCAACAGTGAGGAAGAATCCTGCTAAATAGAAATACCCATCACAAAGAAATGTCAAATCCTTGTAAACTCTTCCAAATTCTTTTGTTGGGTGATTCTGGCATGGAATTTCTACTTTATCTGCTCAGTTTTGGGCTGTGGACAAATCAATAATGTCCTGTGAGTAAAGTTACACCCTTGAGTAAGCAGTAAATGCAGAGACCCTCAGCTTTTTGTAGCATCTGCAGCAGCAGAGGACAATATATTAAGATTTTAGGTCAAAAATAATCTCTAGATTTCATTCCTCATCTTGGTTAGGACCTTGGAGAAATACATATTTTAATAATAAAATGACTCTGTAGTTCCTATTTGGGTTCCTTTCAAAGGCAATAAATCCTTCCTTTTTTCCTTCTGATTTTTATTTTTACTGTTGTAGTTTGTATTTCTTTTTTCCCCTCCAGGAGTACCAGAAAAAACTCAGTGTCCTGTGCTGCTCTGGTTTAAAACAAGATAATAAAAAACTTGGTATAGCTATTCTTGATCCATTAGGATTGGTACATCCACATTTGCTGAATATTTTGTGGAGTTTTAGATGTTATTATTATTATTTTGCTGTGTTTATAGATTAAACAGAAGTCCAAATAGTCATTTAGCATTCACGTTCTGTTGCCATGTGCTTAAATTCAATTTAATTTAGTACAATTTAATGTTTTTCAGCCTGGTCAAAATCTCTTAAACAAATGTGGAATATCAAACCAACATATGTGGTAGGAAAAGCTACAGCTTCTTTAGGTAAGCTGGGGTTTAAAAAAAGAAATCTTGGCTAAATCTGGCTTGTAAGTACAATTTTTGGAGGAGCAGCTGCTGTTCATGGGTGCTCAGAAAAAAAATTTAAGTTTTAGAACTGGATAATTTGGAAGAGAGGTAATTATATAAACATTAGAACTATCCATGCTGCAGCCAAGGATATCCATGGATATAATCCAGCCTCTGGATTTCTGCTCCTTTTGTTGTAATGTGATGGTCACTGCTTGAAAAATTGGGTCAAAACAGGAAAAAACCCTCTTTGTTCTTAATTTGCATGTGGTTTTGTCATTGCCTTTGGAAATGAAATTGGATGAAAGGGATTCTAACGTGGCTGAGATTGGACACAAATTATTTGTGTGCTTGGATCAAGCTTTGCCTCCCTTTTCATCCCAGGTTTCTGTGACAGGGAATTTGAATTGTTCTCATTGGTTTCTGTGTTTTTTCTTTGCTGCTTTTGGTTCTAGTGGAAGAAATTGGCCTTATTCCACAAGGAGAAAAGTCTGGAAATGCTGAGAAATTAGCTGAATATATTTGTTCAAGTAAGTGGCTAAAATGCTGTAATTAAATTAAGGTAATGTCCCTTCCATCATTTCAGAATTTCCCAGAGGTAAAATCAGGTGCACGGTGAGGCAAAAATACTTCAAAATACATATACAAGATATTAATTTATATGAAATCTTAGACCCTCTAGCTGATTAACAAATACTGCATGAGCCAGCAGGCAAAAGTTTCTTGTTACTGCAAGATGAGAGCTGTAGTGATTGGAAATTGCTGCTATATCAGAAGATTTGAATGCTGGTGGCTTTCCCCAAAATGACCCTGTGGTTTCAGGGGGATCTGGTTTTCAGCACCAAAGCAGAGTGGGTTTGAAGAAGTTAAAGTGATGCTTTAAGTTTTGTTTAACCATTTTGTTATGGTTAAACCTGTAACACTTCTCAACCTATTATCAGATTATTGGGGAATTTTTAAAGTCTATTTGCTGACTTTGTCTGCTTTTACTATAATTTGTTGAAATTTCCAGTAGCAATAAAGAAGATTTTTAGACTTAGGGGCTGTTGATTTTTTGAGTGGATGGCTGAGTAGAAGCTGTGAAAAAAAGAGGCTGAGGTTTTGTACAGATGTGAGAGAGCTGCTGAGCAAAGTCTGCACAGGAGCAAAGATTTATAGGGGAAAAAAAAATGGGATTGGAGCTGGCAAGGATTGTTTTTGCTGGGCACAATTCACTGGCAAATTAAATATTCCCTAGAGTTGAAGTATTTTATAATGAAAATGATAGTTGCCAACACAAGATTAAATAATAAATTCTGAAAATTAAAAATACTTACAACATAAATACGTCACAAGTAAAGAACAACCCATCTCCCCTCTTCAACAGATGTATTAAAGCAAAGAAAGGTTTCAGCTGATTTTTTAGTGCTGGAAAATCTACCTCTGGTAATGAATTAATATTTGCCAGGGATTTCTTTTAAGCAGAAAGACAAGAGAAATACCTGTTTATTGTGTTGTATGAAGGTGAAAAAAATTAACCAAGCAGTGAATTTCAGTCACTGGAGCCTGTTTGTTGTTGAGACATAGAAACATCCTCAAGGATTTATTGGGCTGTGCATATTTATATGCTCTCAGCTGATCAAGTGCTTTATAACAACCTTGGAAGTACAGATTAAATTATCTCACGTTCCCTATTATGTATAAATTCATTTTTCTTTGTGCATAAAATAAGTAAATGAAAAGAATAGTTCTGAATTTCTTACTTCAGGAGAGGTCATTGTCAGAATAAAAATAAAAGCTGAAATAATGAGGTATTTTTGTTGTCACCTTCTGTGCTTTGGTACCCACTTTAAGGGATTGGGAAATAAATGAATTTACTCCAGAACTGGCTGGCTTTACTCGCCTCAAGGCAAACATCTGGTTACAGAAGCAGGAGATCCCAATCCTTGTTGTTTTGTTCAGGCCTACCAAGGAATTTTTCTGTACCAAAAGAATTGGTGTTTGTTTACAGGTATCACCCTGACATTTCAGATAACTGACATGACTTGCAGGAGAATTGATGCTGAAATATTTTGATTTGATCTTATTTTAAAATCTTTTTTACGTTCTGAGCCAAGTTCATTCTTCCTCTAATTTTTAATTTTAATTGAAGCATAGCTGTGGTTTCTAATGAAACCTCCATGTGCAATCAGGACATTCAGGTGTGTCTGGGTTGACTCCTACAAGGGTCTTTCCATTTGATTTTCACTCTGCTGCCCTTTTTTTTTTTATCCCTGAGGAATCTCTGCTTACATAAACCAAGAATCTCCTTCCAGCACTAAAAAGCATTTTCCTCTAGTAATTGTCTCTGAAAAATGTATTAACAAATCTGAATTGGGAATAAAATAATTTCATTTCTTTGGAAAGCTGAATGCAGAGCTGTATCAATCTGTGTAGAATTTCATCTTGAAGTTTTCTCTGTGTTTCTTATTTATAGAAAAGGCAAAAACTGTGCAAAGCAAGTCTGCTGTTAAATTCCTCATTTGACAAAAGAATGTGAGGATATCCACTCCCACCCCAGCAGTGCAACCAGAATCCTTTTTCCTTGGGGAATTAAGAAAATGGAATTGCAGATGGAGCGAAACTTCTCAGCACAGTTTTTGTCCTTGTCTTTGTCTGCCTGAATATTCTTTTATAGAGAGCTCTGTCATTTATTGAGCAGGACAGATTTTAAATATAAAATTGAGGCAGGTTGTGTTGAGGAGGAGATAAAACTGCATTTCCATTCCCCTTGCCCTTCTACAAAAGGAAGTTATCTTTTTAGCCAATATTCATGTTCTAGCTATGGAATATTTTTAATGTTCCTCCTAAGTAGCCTCTGTCATCTGAATTGGGGCTGCAGCTGCACTGCAGATATTTCAGTTACCTTAGAGCTGTGTCTGTGGTGATAAATCAGCACTTGATACCTTTAAAATGTATTAAATCACATTTACTCTTTATTAAAGGCCTGAGTTAATTAAAGTTCTTGTTTGTGTGCTTACAGGAGAGAAACCCAGTTCCTCAGCTCTCCTGTTTCCTTGTGGAGCCCTGAAAAGAGAAGTACTTCCTACAGTGCTTAGAGAAAAAGGTTGAACTTCCCCTGGAGACTCATTTTAATTAGTCAGTGATGAGAAAAGTTGTATCCAAAGCTTATGAACCAAACTGGAAGAAGTAAAAGTGGAACTTGCTGTGAAGTGAGAGGATGGGAGTAAACACTGGGAGCTTGGATGGGTGCCCACAGCTCTGGGCATGCAGATCCTTCACAGAGCTTTTATGTGTCTTTTTTAGCCTCAAATAGTCACACTTAAGTGCAATTAGGGTGTTGTGAGTGCTGAATTGAAATAATAGAAATGAATGAAGTAATTAATGATGACTGCATATCCTGATTGCAGGCATACCCCTGGAAAGCCTCACTGTTTATCAAACAACCCAACACCCTGATCTGCAGGAATCTTTGAGCAGTTACTTCTCCCAACAGGTACTGGATGGACACTGATGTGGTTTGGGATTTTCTGAGGGAGATGACAATGCCTCCCAGAATATTCCTTTTTTTGAAGTAGTGTAACTGAAATATCACTGGGTCCCTTTGCTGTGTATCACAAATCAGAATCCAGCAATAATCTGCCCTATGTGGTTTGTGTCTAAGTAATCATTGCTTTTCATTTTTTACGATTGGCTTTCTGAATTTTCTATTTGTAGGAGCCTCCATCATAGGATTATACAATTATAGAAGCATGGAATGGTCTGGGTTGGAAGGGACCTTAAATCTCATCCAGTGCCACCCCCTGCCATGGCAGGGACACCTTCCACTGTCCCAGGCTGCTCCAAGCCCTGTCCAGCCTGGCCTTGGACACTGCCAGGGATCCAGGGGCAGCCACAGCTTCTCTGGGCACCCTGTGCCAGGGCCTCCCCCCCCTCCCAGGGAACAATTCCTTCCCAATATCCCATCCATCCCTGCCCTCTGGCACTGGGAAGCCATTCCCTGTGTCCTGTCACCAAGTGCCAAGGCACTGACACTGCTGGGGGAGGGAGGGAGGGAGCTGTGCCAACCTCTGCTTGCTTTCACCCAGGGGATCCCTGCAAGCGTCGTGTTCTTCAGCCCGTCCGGTGTCAAATTCTGCCTCCAGCACATCCAGAAGCTTTCAGGGGATTTGATCAACCAAGTCAAGGTATCTTCTCTTAAAAATGGTGGAATACAAGAGGCAGTACATTTGGGATGGGCAAATGGGATAGAGAGGCTGTTACAACCTCTGCAAACCTTGATTTTCTCTTTGGTTTGTGTTTATTTCTCTGAAGAAAACCCTGGTTTATAGCAAATACAAAAGTTATTATACAGAACTATAGAATCTCAGAATGGTTTGGGTTGGAAAGGACCTTAAAACCCATATTCTTCCACCCCCTTGCCATGTGCAGGGACACCTTCCCACTAGACCAAGTTGCTCCAACCCCATCCAACCTGGCCTGGGTTGGATTTTAGAAAAGAAATTGTTTTCACCTGGAATGTTTTCCCCAACCAATTTCCCCCATCTCCATTGGGATAGACTTCATTTGCTCTTAGTGATGTGATGGTGTGAGTAGTTGCTGCTTGCACCAGGCTGCAGCTGATTAAAATTCCTCTCACTTTCCCTGTTCTGTGGGACTCGGAGCTTTCAATGTTTGTAATGGCGAGATAAATACTCATCTTCCCCAAGTCATTTCTAAGTAGCTCCATTGATGGGTGGCTTTTAATACTGCAAACCCTCAGCCTGAGCTGGTCAGGGAGCTGAGCTGTGAGAGTTGATGGCTGGGAGGACCCAGAGCTGAGTGCTGGTGCTGTGCCTGACCATTTAAAGTGTCCATGTTGTCCCTGCAGTTTGCTGCCATCGGTCCCACCACGGCCCAGGCCCTGGAAGGCGCCGGGATCCCCGTGAGCTGCACTGCAGGGAGCCCCACAGCCCAGGACCTGGCTGCTGCCATCCACAGAGCCCTGCACCCACACAACTGCTCTGTGCCCCAGTGAGAGCCCACCCTGCCCAGCAGGGTGCAGCTGCTGCTCTAGGAGGGGTTTTCCAATTTGCAGAGCTGTTGTCCTGCCAAGGAAGTGTTTTTTGGGAATATGCAGCACTGTCCTGGTCAGGGATGGGTGTGAGAAGGTTGCACCTAAATATCTAAGAAATCTGGAAGCTGTCCAGCATCCTGAAAGCATCCAGCTATTCCCTTTCCTCGTGTGTGCACTGTGAGAAATTTATCTTTGAAAAGCAGCTGTGAACACTGAGAAACTGAAATCAGTCCCCCACCTCACCTCAGGTATCCCCCAGCACACAGGTTGGGTTTGAATTCCTCTGTAGGCTCACTGTAACTTGCACATCTTCTTTTGTAGGAAAAAACCCCATCTGCCAATGAAGTATTTTCTTTTCTAAACCTGTTTGTTGTTCTGCTTTTCAAGTATTTGTATAAAAATGGTAATTGTAGATTCTTAGTGGAATAGAATTGTTGCAGTGGAGTTGCACTGTGTGGGGCTAATTCAGGTCAGCTGTTGGCCCTTGTTACTCTGACAGTACAGAGTCTTAAAAATTAGCTTCTGGGTTCTGTTCCTGTAAAGAAGGAGGATTTATTAACAGGGAAATAAACTGGCTTAGCAGAGTTAATAATGGTGTTAGAGTTGTCTGTTTTGGATGTGGTTTATGCTTTAATTGTTTATCTCTGAAAGGGGAAAAATAATCCTATTTAGCATTAATGCTCCCTCCAGCTAATGCCAGGGGCTTCACAGGAGATTTGAATCATAATATACTCATTTATAATCCTCCTGAAAGTCATTTGTGTTGCTAGCACAGTGCTGAGGTTCCAGGAAAAACAGAGAAACCCTCATTTGCTGCACAGTTCAGTTAAATTCTGAGGATGGGGCCTGAATTTCGAGCCAAGTGAGAGGCTCCACACCTGGAACAAGAGGGAACCTGAGCCCAGTTATGCTCCTATAAACTGAGTAATTCCAGAGTGTCAGTTCATCAGTCACCCTGGGCACAGCCTTAGGACATCAGCTGTTATATTCTGGAAAATTTTACGTTCAAATAATACATATTTGCAGAAAACAGAGTCCTCACATGCTGAGGTAAGACCCTGCTCAGTGTGAGGTTGGAGTTTACAGATTTTTCCTGTCTTTGAAATAGTTTTAATCGTGTTGAACAGGTTGCTGCTCTGAGGAGGGTCATACCAAGCAAAACAAGGCAGACTGAGGAGTTTATATTTAATAAATAAATTTTTATTTAAAAATATCCTCTCATTTATTCACAGTTTCAAGTCTGAAAAAGGTAATACTATTGTTGATCAATTCCAACACAGCTGAAACCATTCCCTTTCCAAAACAAAATCCCAGAGATGGCCAATAAATTGCAAGAGTCACATCAAAGCTAGAAAGGCACAGGTTTTTGTGCAGGATCCTCCCTGGGATTAAGAAGTGCATCCACATATTCCACAGAAATCTCCTGGTACAGCTTGGGCTGCCTTTAGCAGTGACAGTGTTCCCAGTGCAGCCCTGCTCACAAAACACATTTCATTAAATACCAAACCAGAGCAGCTGTGAGGTTACATCTTTATGCAAAACATGGGTATCACTGCAAGAGAAAAATCAGGAAATTTCCCCACGGTGCAAAAAGTTTCGTTTTTATCTCCAAAACTCCAAACCGGCATTTCAAACAAAGAAACGCTGGGAGCCGAACAAGGAGAGCGTTGTGGGGATAAAAAAGGAATCCCTGTGCTTTCCCAGATTCCAACGGAACAACAGCGGTGAGAACTCACCCTCAAGAAACACAAACATCCCACGGGAACGCCCCCAGGGCTCCCGGCAAGGCACTGGTGCTGCAGCTCCGCAGCGCTGCCCTCACTGCATTCCAGGACTGCCTTCGCTGCTCCTCGGAGCCAGCTGCTCCAGCAAACTCAGCACGAGCTCTGTGCGCTCCAGCAGGGACAGCCCCTTGTTGGCAGTGGCACGAAGCAGCAGGGAATAAACCTGCTTGTTTGTTTTCAGAACTGCTTCTTCTTCATTGGTGCCCCTAGAAAGAGAGCAGAGAATCCCGACTCTTTACCTGACCACAACTCTTCCTTCTGCAAATTATCATGAGCATTATTAAATAATATTGATGAGGATCCCTGGGGATATCCTTAGCCCCCCACCATTCCCTGCACTGCAGGAAGGATCATAAAATATAAATATAATATAATAGAAAATGTACAAGCAGCAGTCAGGTTAATTGCAAGTGCTTCAGGAATGACTGAGAAATGTTGAAGCAAATTAAATTCATCATGCACTTGGCAGGAATCAGGCAGGTTCATTTATTAAACAGAACAGGTAGTCAATAAAAAGCCACTGAAATGCAAAGTATTTCTGGGATAAGTTACAAGTATTCCCAGAACAAAGTATTACTTTCAATTACTTTTCCCCTCCGATTTGCACAGCCAAGTTCTGTTCTGCTCATGATTCCACTCTGGGAGGGTAACACCGATTTCATCCATTTTTACTGCCAGGCTGCAAGTTTTGCGATCAAACATTAATTTTCCCACATGTGCTCCTGTTCTCTGCCAAAGTGCACCCGAGACCCTGAAGCAGCACTTGAGCTCCAATTTCCTCTCTTTTCAGCCCATTATGAAAGCAGAAGGCAGAACTCTGCAGAGCAGAGGGGAGGAAATGCACAGAGGGTGTACAGAAGGCACAAGAAAGGTTAAATGAAAGGTAGTTTCAAGCGTGGCCTCAGAGTTTCAAGAAGTGTAACAGATTTTAAGAGTCCCATTTCACAGCATTCGAACTGTAACAGGTTCCCTGTGTGGAATCTTCAGTGCAAAACCCCAAGGCAATGATGCCAAGGTAAATGTGGGGGTAAAAATCCTCCAAAACAAAAAATGAGTTGCCTGTGTTAGGAGACAACAGAACCAAACCCATTTACTCAGTTAGCTGTGCCATCTGCTTGGTAATGTAAATTATCCTGTAATAATCCTCTGTGTTTCACATATTCAGATTGCCACCTTGTGGAAGCTCTTTTTTAGGAAGTGAAAGCTCCTAACATTGCTTGAAAAACAGTTAAAAACACACCCAGGCTGTGTTCTCTTCTCATGTTTTTTATTTACCAGTCTCCCACTATCAGCAGACAACTTCCTGGGCACAATGAACTCATTTCACACTTTACTTTTAGCAGAACAGCTCTTGCATCAGCAGTGCTTCAATCCCCAAAACTACTAACCCAACTTCCAAGCCTAAAAAGATCCTCTAAAATAAAAATCAGGATTTCAGAGCTTCTTTCAGAGCTTCACTTTATGTAACATTAGGAACAACTCCTGCAATCCCACTCTTGCTGCTGAGGGAGTAAAAGGTATTTTCTGGGTCCCTTCAGGAACACCACACACTCAAATCAAACCAACAGAGGGAGTGGGGTAAGGAATTTGCTGCCATGCCAAATCTCAACATCTTTTTGTGCTGACTTTGAAGAGAAGTCAGGTTTGTCTTGAATGCCAGCAACAGGACAGAAGACTCCAGGAATTTGTAAATTAGGAATTAGTAAATTCTCTAGACCAGTGCACATCTTCCCCATACCCATCCCTCTCTACTTGCAGCATTACTGATGTGCCTGAATTTCTTCTCAAGCGTTCTGCTTGCCAGACTCCAATGACATTTTATCAGCAAGATGTATCAAGAGCTCAGCAGCACCAAGCAGCTTCTCCCCCAGAACTCTGAAGTGCTCTGTCACACACCAATCCCAAATCAGTCAGGATAAAGGACACCAAGCTTCAACTTACCCGATTTTTTTTTTGCTTGAAGTTAACAATTTAATGGATTGGAGGAGAAGGAAAGACATCCTGGACTCAAAAATCCCAAGCAGTTTCGAGAGTTCCTCTTTGTTAAGGCCTGCAGAGGAATCGTTCACTGACACGCTCTCAGCAGGACTTTTATCCTTGGTGATCTACAGCAGAAAAACAACCAAAAACCATTTCACTGAATTCCAGCTTTTAAACACAGGGAATGAGCCAGAAAAGCCCTCCTCCTGCAGGTGAGCTGACTTTTACATGTGTTGCCCAAACTGCCAGCAGGGGACATACACACATCAGCACATACTGCAAGTAATTCTTAATTGAGGCATCAGGAACATTATTCACACTGGCTACAGATAACCCTCCACATTTTAATATTTAAAAATTAAATATACCAGAGAGAGAGAAAACTTTTTTTATTATACACAGATTCTGAAGATCTTGGAGAAGACTTTTAAGGGATAATAAGGGCTCTTTTGAGGGACAGCAGAGTCACACGGGAAGAAGCCCATTCACACAGTCAGGCAGTCGAGGTTAAAACATATTTTAATCCATCTCTGGATCATGTTCTAAAGGAATTTTATTTATCCACTTTCAGGCTAGGGGAGAACCATAATAGAATCTAATTGTTCAGACTCTTTACGTAACTAAATCTACAGAAAAGTAACCAAGGAATATTTTAACTGCCAAATGACCACTTTTTTGTGAAGGCACAAGCCAGAAGGGAGCAGGTATCACACCACCTGACATTCCTTTACCTGTTCACTCTCTGCCACAAGCTCCTTCCTGATGAGCTGAAATGCACCCTTGGTTTTGGTCATTATATCAAGGGCCCCAGACAGAGTCTTTAACTTCCCAGCACTGCTGTTCTGACCTAAAAAAACCATAAAAATGAAGGACAAAAGGCTTATGTTACAGACTGTATTTTTCTTACATCCAAAGATTTCAAGAGTTGGGAAAAAAGCACATACTGCCCTAGTCAGCTGAAAACCAGCAAGATAAAAGTGCCTTGTCTGCTCTCTTGAGGAAAATTCCATTCTGAGCAGCAGATTGTTGCTGCTCTCATATAAATATAGTTATCTAAAAATGAAACTAAGTAGGTAGTGGTGGTTTGGAAAGCTGTTTAAAGCCAGAGCTACACTTACTGGCCATCTGGAACTCTGCAAAGGCCACCCTCTCCAGCTGCACACGCAGGAACTCACAGGGGGCATCCTTCAGGAGCTGGAAGAGTCGCACTGCTTTGCTGTAGTGGAGATCAGCAAGGACACGGTGCTGCTTCCTCAGGTGTTCATCACCAACCTGCACTCAGAGGAGGGCACAGAGTGAATCCCCCACCCTTTGGATGTTCATAGAAGCCATTGGAAAGGTTTACTTGGAGACTGTTGTGAGATAACACTCATTTCTTTGGTAAAATAATTCAAATAAACATATCCCAGCTACAGGTAGAAGGATAAATACCAGCTCCACACATACTGAGCTTGTTAAGGATGGAATTTGGAAATCTAAATCAGTCTGGAGCAATACCTGGTTCCTGAGGCAGCTGTGGTACATAGAAGCCAGCCTGTGGTGGATGGTGGCAGCCCGGTACTGGCACAGGGGCTGTCGCTCAGACACTGTATCAACATCACAGTACTTCAAGGACTTCATCATGGCTTCACTGACTTCCTTCTCTATCTACAACATAAAGAAATAAATACAAATTTAAGGAAAAAAATCCCTGGAGAGGGGCTTTTCACAAGAGCATGTAGTGTAGGACCAAGGGGAACAGCCTTAAGCTGAAGGAAGAAAGATTTAGAGTAGGTATAGGGAAGGAATCCTTCCCCTGTGAGTGTGGGGAGGCCCTGGCACAGGGTGCCCAGAGAAGCTGGGGCTGCCCCTGGATCCCTGGAAGTGTCCAAGGCCAGGCTGGACATTGGGGCTTGGAGCAGCCTGGGACAGTGGAAGGTGTCCCTGCCATGGCAGGGGCTGGAACAAGATGAGGTTTAAGGTCTTTTCCAACCCAAACCACTGTATGAACCCACAATTCCAATACCCATTTTGTTCCGTTTTCCAGGATGCCAGCAGTGCATTTTTTCAGACACAATGAATGCTCTCTGTTACCTGTTCCTGAGCCTTTCTGGATAAGGGAGCATAATCCTGCTGCAGAGTTGCCATCGTGAAATACGTTGTAGACAGCTCCCAGTTCACAGAATCCCAAACAGCTGGATGCACATCCCTCTTACCCAGAGACCTCAGTGCCTTCAGGTAGTAGTCAATAGCCTGCAAACAGAATCATGCACACACATAGTTACTGCCTCCATTTGTAACAACTAGAAATTAATTTCCCTTTAGTCAAAATATCTCCCTGAGCCTCCTTCAGTATTTCCCGTTCAATAATCACTTTAATCCTGGCCATGCAATTCCTCTCCCTTGTGTGTGGCACTGCATTATGTAAAATATCAGCATCTGAATGTCACAGCAATCAAACCTCAACAACAATACCAAAGCCTACACAGCAAGGATTAGGATAGTATGGAAGCAGGAGAGCGATCCCAAGTTATTCCACCCAAATTTAAATTTATTCCACCCGTATTTACCAAAGTAGTCACAAATACCTCACAGTATTTTGGAGTTTGGGCCCTGCTTAAACCAGGAAGGTGTTACCTTATTGTAATAAAGGGCCTCTTCTGGGGAAAACTCCCTTTTGTAGTCCCCTTCAGCTGCACAGTGGGCCTGGGCACAGATCCTCATCAGCCTCCCCGTGTTGCACAGCAGAAGGGCAGCATTGGTGGCATCATCAATGGACTCAAAATTCTGAATTCCTTCTTCAAAGCAGGAGAAACTTTTCTTCCAGAGCTGCTGCTCTGTTGTTGAGACGTTTTTACTCACTAGGGTGAAGCACAGGGCTTAGAGACTCACTCAAATTCCTCAGAGGTACTGAACAAACACTTTTGTCTCTCTTATAAACCATCTTTTAGAATTTAAGGGTGGTAAATGATTCTGAAGACCCAATTCACAGAAAATATTCCCAAGATTTCCATATGGTTGAGGGTTTAATACATGAAGTGCACTATTACATCTACTATACTTCCAAAAGAATTCCAATGATACGACACACAGAACACCAGGAAATGAACAGGATAAACCAGATTTTGTTTTCACAGTAATAATTCAGGGGATTGGAGTTAACTTCTATAAATGTTCAGTATGAAGCAAATAAAATGTGACTTTTACAGACAGGTAAAATTCAGTACTTAAAAGCTTTGATTTCAACTAAGTAACTTCTGCAAAAACCCAGAGATGATGACAAATCAGAGAACTGGAAGTCCAAGCCAAAATCCTTCAAATATTACTTGGAAAAAGGTCACAGCAAAGAGCTGGTATTTGGGAAACTGGAGCTGGTGACTCTGAACTAGCAGCACCTCACTTGTTCTAGTTTAGAGAACTCTTACTCCTAGACAAGACAATATTGGGTTTGCTTTCAAAAACAAAACCTCACTGAACAGCTCACCCTATGAAACAGCTTTTCCTCAAAAAAAACCCCACAAAAAATAAACCAGAAGGAAAGCTTCCAAGGATTTACTTACCAAAAATTTCACAGCCTGAGTTTACTGAAGCTATTCTTCTGTTTAAATTAAGCTGCTGCTTGTTCATGCTGGGCTAAACCCAACACATCAAGAACACAACTTGCCCTCCCTTTCACAACAGTGTTTCAAGTTTCCCTGATGGCTTTTTGAGAGCATTCTACACATTTTAAAGGAATTTCTCCAAACTATGTATTTCATTATTCAGTTTAAGCTCAATTAACTACAGTGTACAAGCCACAGTGATCTGTTGTAAACAAATAATTAACAGTGGACATTAAAAAACTACAGGGTCATTTAAATGTCCTCTTTATAACCAGAAATAGATTTCTCATACAATTAGTGAACTTGATGACTGCTGTAGCTCCATGAAATGGTCAGGAATGGAAAAAGAATACTTGCCCACTCTCTCAGTCTGCACTGCAGCTGCCTGGTTCATGTAGAACACTCCAATCTCATTCCTGATATTGCCCATCCTCTTGAGCACCTGGATGTGCTGCTCTGGGTTTTGGTTTTTTAAATTACTGAAGAGTAGGATTTCATAAGCTGCTTCATAGCATTTACAGCTGACAGAAAGTTGGTATTCCAAGTCTGTGGATAGGTCTGTAGCCCAGGCAAACACTGGAAAACAAAATGCCAAGCCTTTGTGTCAAACAGTATTTCTCTGATTTAAGTCTAGGGAAGAATGCCCAAAGAAAGTACAAGACTCATGTCAGGTAGATTTTATTTATTACTAAACAGTTACTGCCTTTAGTTGTGTCACAGCTTCAGGCCATGTCATCCAATACCTTGACAATCCCCTCCTGTATGACAGGCAGGATGAGCTTTCTCTGAAGAAAACAGAAGTGAAGGGCAACAAATGCCCTGCCATATGTTCTCCTAGTGCATGGTTTTGAGGAAACCCAATGAAATTATTTATGTCTGTTATATATCCAAAGTCTGGCAGTTCTCCTGTGTCAGGATCATACCTTGGCACCTGGATTCTCTGTGAAGGCTGTGTAGTATCTCCTGATCTTCTTTAGTCTGGTAATTATATTCTTCAAGGTAAGCTGCTCTGTTGTTGGCATTCTGAGCCAGCATTAACTGGATATCTCCACAAAGGGTTAGGCACTGACACAGGAACACCAGCACCTCGGGAAGCATGCTGCCACACAGACAGCAGTAGGTATCTGGTGGGAAAAAAGCATGGATGAGGGAGGGGAAACAAAAGAATTACACGTCAAAAGGCTTGACACAGACTGACAAGATAATTGAGTTTTATGCTACCTGTCTGCATACACAGAATAAGTGTGACAACACATGTTCTCCTCAGAAGAAATAACCTATTTTAAAGTCACAGCTCCTCTACACAGCTGATGATTTAAAAATAGTCCCCGTGTCATCCAAGATGAGCAGTCACTCTGGCAACTACAAATGCTAATATCAGATTTGACTAAAGGAAAACTGACTTTCTGCAGATTAACTCAAGTGAGATACAGTCTGAAAAGTTAAATTTCCAGAAGGTGGAGTTTGAAGTTGATTCTCAAGTCTATGAAAGACTGAAAGTTGAAGATTGCTCTGAGTTACTGTGAGGTCTATTGATGCTTTGTGCTAAGATCAAGTGGGTTTGCTTTATAAACCTCCTCCTGCCCTAAGACAGGAGTCTTCCCTTCCCTTATAGCAGGGAAATAGCAGCACTTTAGCACTAAGCTACAGGCATTTCCCAATTAGTTACTCTCATTATGGCAGTATTAGTCTGATTTTAAAAACGGCCTGATTTTACTTCTTTCCTTTTCCTCAGTAATACTTCAAGATTTATTCTACTTTACAGGAGCATCCAATTCAGCTGATGAACAAGTCTGCTATTTCTCAGTCAAAGACATATTTAAATAACATGGGAACCACCAGGGAAAAAACACCAGCTTGCAGCAGCATCACTTGGAGCACAGAACACTCTCCTGGCCTTGGCATCAGGGCAGACTCTCCCAAATCCAACTGCTCTGAAGCTCCAAATGTGCCCTCAAGTTCCCAGTCTGTCAAAATGGGATCGTCTTTCTATCAGTCAGTGACAAAAGTTATCCTCACTACAGACTTCTGTCCTGAATAATGAGCTGGACACTGAGTTTAGTTAAACACAAGCTTGTCAGACTTGTCACTGCCCACCACTGGGATAGATCATGCACACAGCAGTATCTGATATGGTGACAGGTATCTCCAGGCAGTGGCACAGGTGACAAATCCACTCAAGGAACTTACCATGGCACTGCAAGGCCAGCTTGATGTATCGCAGTGCTCGCCCGTATTTCTGCAGGATCATAGCAGCATCAGATAGGACATAATAAGCTCTTGATGATTTCAGGATGAGCTGGAGTTTCATTTTATATTGCCACGATCCAGGAATCATTCCTGACTGACTGGAATGCTTCCCCTTCTGGAAGGAGCCCACTGTAAGAGGAACAGAACCTCGTCAGTGAATCTCCCCTCTGTAACACATGCCAGAGGTTGGACACGACTCCATGAGCACAGGCAGAATGGGAATTGCCTGATTACAGCCCTGCACCAGCAGAGTTGTGCCAGCTTGTCTGCCACTCCATTTATCACCTGCAAAACAGACCCAACACATGGCACTTTTCCATGCACTCCACCTGATAGTGGGATGCTGGAATCCAGTGGGGACAGTGACAGTGCAGGTGACCTCTCTGACCTCAAATGGCTCATGAAACACAGGGGCAGAGGCCAACATTGCTCCCTTAGGGAGCAGAAGAAAAGAACAAGAAAGCCACAGGCAGAATTTGTCATGTTCTTCACCAAATCCTTGAGATAAATGCTCAGTTTCTGTATGAACAGTCTCAGTGAGAAAGCTTCCATTTGTGGGTTTAGCCTCCAGCACACGAGATCCTGGATAACCTGGTCCTTCCCACAAGGAAAACCCAGGGCTTTCTCACATTCATTTCAAGATACCCCCTGCATAAGATTATGAAGCTTTTCTTTGAGGCTGCAGTTGCTATAGAACCAGAAAGAACAGGTCACTGTTCCTGGTTTAAGGCCTGTCCCTACCAAAGGAGAGAGTTTTACCCTGACAGTATTTACACACAGAAGTGAGTATCTTGCTTAAGGGGGATTTACAAGACTTGTAAATTCACTATCTTACAACAATATATAAGTATATAATAAGTAAATATAATAAATTCTTAAGCACTACATGGACAAAGACAAATTAAAGGCAAAGACAAATCTAAAACAGTAACACCCCACCCAGCTAAAGACACGCACACTGCACATACATTGTATCCATTCACTATTCAGAAGCAGTTCTCCTGAAGTTAGAAATCCCAGAATTTAGAGCACTTATCCTTTCCATATGTATGTAAATATGTATATGTGGCAGAGAAAATATGTAATTCACATCACAGAAAACAAACCCATGGACTGGGAAACAAAAGTGAACAAGAAGCACTGCTGCTACTTCAGGGATGGACTGAAGCACAGATCCAGGAAATCTCTGTGAGTGTGAGTAATTCAAAACTGAACTGGCTTCTTATTCAGAGTTTCAAAGGGCGGAGAAAGGAAAAAATAAAGAATTGCCAAAGTAGGCAAGACAAATTTCTTTCTGAGCTATGCTTATAGGGCTCCTTGCCCTGCAGAGAACTCTACTACATTCAGAGAAAGGTCTTTCCTGGAACTTTTTATATCACTCCAGAGCAAAATAAAATAGAGAGACTGTAGTCTGAAACTTCTGGAGTTTGAGCATTTAAACAAATAAAACATCTTTTATTTGCTGCTTCCTTTCACAGTTGTAGAGGTACAAGAAAGAGAACAAAATCCTAGTTAACGTTTTATATGCAATTCAAGCACCAAGCATAATGGAAGAGCAAAACCTGCCAGAAGGGAGAAATTCTTCCAGAAAACATCCAGGTCACACACACACAAAGAAATTAAGTCTGTTTTTAAAACAACCCACAAAACTTACGGTGCTCCACATACCAAACCTCAAAATACCAAGCCCTTATGGAAGTCATCTGAAAGCCACATCTAAATAGGGTCCAGTAAAACCACGTGTTGACTAATAAAAGATTCTTTGCTATGCAAAATAACTCAAATGAGCTTCTCTTTTCATATTTAAAAAGGAACAGACTGTTCTCCAATTTTCAGTGCACTTTTCCTTAGGCAATGGTGTAATTAGTGATTTAAACACGCTGTTTTGACAATCAAAATAAAGTAGCAGCAGTTTGTGTTGGCACTGGAAAGGTCTTATTTGCACAACAATACAACTTACTTTTGTCTAGAAACAAGGCCATCTGTTTTTCCAGAGACTCAGGACCACCACTGGTGGATTCATCCTCATACTTCAACGGGATTGGAGTGCTGGGGTCAGCTGCAGGAAGGTCACCCTCTTTTTTAACACTGCTGTCAACAGACTTCAAACCCTGCAAAAGGAAATCATTTCATTCACCTAGAGAGCAGTGTTTAGCAAACACGGAGTAGATGAAGAATTGGGTGGGAGGTGAAATATCTTCAGGAAGCTGGCAGTGAACTCACCTCCAGGACGTGGTTGAGCACCAGCCTGCAGCGCTCCTCGGTGCCGTGGCAGACAGGGAATGCACAGCTGGGCTGCATTGGGGCACCAGGGAGGGAAGAGAAGAAATGTTCAACACAGGAAATACAAGAATGACTGGCCAGAAGATGCCAGTGAGAGGTAACATCACGACAAAGTGGAATATGGTAAGGAAAAAATCTCCATGAAGCCTGCTCTACCATAAAACTCAAACACCTCAGATTTTATGAGCAGCTCATTAACAGTTTCTCTGCCCTCTCCAGTTAACCTGGAGACAAAACTACCAGGGAACTGAATTTCACTACCCAGTTTTGTCCCATGAACTGGATCATCCAAGAAGACCCTTAAATACCCCACAGTGTCACTTACACGTATTCGATGCACAGACTTGTATTTTTCTGGTACTGACAACTCCCCGACAGATTTGATTATTGCCACTGCTTTATTGTCATCTGGGGGATCAGAACTGTTGCTGTAAGAACCATTTTCATCACTGTCTGGCATCTCTTCCTCTTCCTCACTGTAACTTTCATCAGAATTTCCATTTATAGGGAAGTCTGCACTGTCTTCTTTTTTAGGTTCATCCAGCTGAAAAAGCTCTGATAACATGTAGTTTGCTGAAGCAATAATCTTTGCAAAGAAGAGAAAAAAATTATTCATTCTCAAATTAATTTTTTTTGAGAGGCAAGAACAATATAAATTATCTTAGAATAAGGAGTACAGAGGACATGCAAAGAGGTGTTTGATAACCTGTAAACACAACCTGAGCAAGTTCCCTGGAAGGGAAAAGGATCCAAGCTGATCAAGTTCAGAAGAGAATAAAAACCAATTGGTAAAGAACAAGTACTGCCTGTTCCAACAGCTTGCAGATCACAAGAGACAACACAAGGATCTTATGCAAGCAAAAAAAGAAAAATTGAAGAGATTGCATTTGGATTTTGAAAACCTTTCACAAATTTAAAAGGAATCTACATTCTTATTAGTTTAACGTGTGCCATGTCTCCTCTTATAATCCATTCTAAATATGATTCAGATTTTTCACATCCCATTTCTGGGTTTCATTTTCAATTGAAAACAGCTTAAATCCAAATCATTTAGAGACTCTCTAGCCCAACCCACTCATCCAGGCAGGTTGCTCAGAACTCTGTCCAGCTGGGCTTTCAGTATCTGAAAGGATGGAGACTGTAACTTCTCTGGTTGGCCTGTCCCAGTTTTCAGCCATCCTCAGAGTAAAAATATTCATATATTCACATTTTACACTTTTTATCCAGGATCCACTCCCAGAGGACTCTTTGGCAACAAGAACAAGAGAGAGAATGTAATGAGAAGTTCCTTTTTAGAGCAGCACAGAAGACTTGTGCAGCAATGAGGGGCAGCAGAAAATACTAATTTAAAAAAATAGCACAGGGGATTCTTTAAAAAAATCAATTTTTAAAGTTTATAAATAAACTGAAATTCTCTCCCTTGGGAGCAAGAAGGAACACACTGTTTATTACCAGGTTTATTATGATTACAGCATTTCTGTTACATTTACACAGAAGTAGAAGAAAACATTGAATTCTTACTTGAGGATGTCTGCCATTGTCCAACAACTTCAGACAGTTCAGGAGCAATGTTCTGATTGTGCCATAGTGTTTCTTGTTCTGGTTTTTCTTCAGCATCATATTGCAAGCAACTCTAAAAGAAAGTTAAACAAAAGAGTGAAATCCCTGGACAATTTCTTTGTGCTAGAAGAAAAACAAATGTTAAACAATATTCTACAACTGTAGATCTTCCAAACTTCATGATGTGTCTACAAAACTATCAGCAAAAAAATTTACATTGAGAAATGGTGAAAAGGAAAAAAGTCTGTTTTGATCTAGTGGGACTGAGATTCAGCCAGTTTGTGTGTGTGACATGTCATTTGATCATGATTTTTGGTCTGTGTTCTGAATAGAACTGCACCAAGAACTAAGTACCGCAATAAAAGTGATAAAAACTCACTTGTACAGCAGAATTGCCACTGGCATTGTAAAAGGGTTTTGGTATTTGTCTTCAGTCTCTTCACAAAGCGTGGTGAGGTCATACAGCTTTACTATATCACTCCCACTTGCTGAAAAAGAAAATCTTTCATTAATCAACATCCTATTACCATCCATCTTTTCAAATTGATCTAAACCTTCTTACCTTTAAACAGCCAATAGGTATGTCCTTCTTTGGTGCAATTTGACTTCAGAAAAGATAAGATATTTTGAGCAATATCTTTTATCACTTTGGTAGAAAAATTAGAGTTTTCCAAATTGGGAATATCTTCAGTCTTGATCATTTCATATTTCTGCAAAGAACAGAAGTTATAACTCGAGATTAGGAGGGGTTTCTGACACCTACACTCCCAAAATTAATGTATCAGTGTCTCTATCAACAGCTAAAGGAAACAAAGGCTGCTATTATGATAAATTGAGTTAATTTCTATGATTTACTTTCAGCAAGCACATCTTGACTACACTACTCAATCAAAGCTTTAAGAAGGATCCATTTCTGTCACAAACATGGTGAACAGAGAACAAAAGACGAGGAAAAAAAAAAAGGAGAAGGTACAACATTTATTACTTCAATGAAACCTAGTCAGCCTAGGAAACAACTCCAGGCTACCAGGTAGAACAGAAACACAGACTGTCTGCAGTAAAACAGCATAAACAAACATTCAAAAGCTTGCATCTGTCTCAGGAAGGGAACACTACAGATTTCAAGATGTAAGAAACTGATTTCTGCTGTTGCATTTTTTATTTTTGCCTTCACTCAAACATCAGGGGAAGAAGGAATCTTGCATGCATGAAAGGGAGGGGAAGAAAGAACACACTATTTTTAGATGACTGCCGCAAGCTGTCTAAGATGCTTCTCATTCTGCAACACGGGATTTTTGTCATCTTTTCTCAGAACAGTGTGAAGGATCTGTTGTAACTGAGGCAATCTCAGAAGGTGAAGAATGAATTGTTATTTTAAGGGATAATGCAAAGAGCCAGACTTACCTGAACAATTCCATTGACATGAAAGCACATCACAAGCTCTGGTACGTTGCATATTAAGTTGTCCAACCAATAGTCAATTCCTGTTAGCACATTTATTGGCTTGTTGTTATCCCTAAAACAAAACATCTCCAGTGTTAGTTAAACCTTTATTTACCCTTCAGGAAATATTAGGGATGCTTACTAATGGCATTTAGGTTTAAGTCACCTGAGAGTGTAAGAATACTAGACAATTATTTGTGAATTCTTATGAGTTACAGCAAAACAGATGTGCTGCTCTCTCCAATGGAACATGCTCGAATTCCATCGGCAGTTTGGAATTTCTGCCCACATTTAACAGGCTTCAGACATCACATCATTACCAAGATAATAAGGACTACAGAAGTTCTAAAGGAATAGCACTTTTAGCTGCAGCTAATTATAGCACAAACCTTCTCCCAGACCTTCCAAAATTCCTTGTACAGCAAGGTACTGTTAATTCCTAAATGCGTCTTAAAAAGATGACAAATACACCAAGTGACCTTCAAGCTTCTGCTCATTCTTTGCCCATGTAGAGGCAGGAACAGGAAGAGTGGTAATGAAGGGATTAACATACAATTGGGACTGGAATAGTTCTGTCTTACTGCTCAATAACATTTTAAGTGCTTATGCCCAACAAGCAGTCACTGAAATTCAGAATCCCAAGAGGAGAAATATTACTGCCCTCTTTTACAAAAAGAGCAAAAAATGCAGAAAGCTAACTAGGAAGCAGAGTAACAAATGAGTCAAGGCTGGTATAAATAGTATCTCGTGAACTTCCAAGCTCACCTGAGACGCAGGCTCACAGCAGGGTATCTCCCACCTCCAAATATTGGCATATTTGATCCCACCAACATGTGGATATCTTCAAAGGTCCACAGGATATTCCGAACAAAGTCATTTTTAAGTCCCTTCATTAAGAGAAATCAGAATTGGCCTGTAAATCAGTGGTGTAACACTTGTTCTCCGTGACATTCTGTGGAATTATGAGACAGCAAGAAGCCAAAGCAGCAAATAAAAGCCAGCACGTGACGAACCCGGCTGTGCATTCCCGGGAACTTAAAATTGCAGATGCCACAAAAGCTACTTCTACAGGGGACTGAGGTTTGCCCTTGGTTCCAGCTCAGGCCCAGTCTGGAGGTGTTGGTTTAACCTGGGGGTTCAGCTCTCACATAAAGCATACCTGACTGCTCTCCCCGTCATTGAACAAAGGAGTCAGGTTTTGTTCTTTGGGCGCTGAGGCCACGTGCCCCACTAGATATGAGGGTTCAAGAGGCACATTTCCCTGTGGAAAGCACAAGGATAAGAAGTGATTCTGCTGCTGAGGTCAAGTCAGGCCATTAAAAAAGATATGAACAACAAAAGCATGTAAGGGAAAAACCTCTACCTACAACATTTTTTAATAAATATGCATTAAACTACAAAAAGCCTCTAGTCAGTGACTAGAATGGCTTTTTCTTGTTTACAGTAAGTGCCAAAATGTACTTTGTAATATTCTCAGAGGGTCTGGGAAGAAACCAGAAAGTATTTATAGGAGCTCCTCATTAACCCAGGGTCAACACCAGATTATCAGTGTCCAGAAGCAAAACTTCTATCCTGCTGGTTTATTTATAAACTGAAGAAAATGGCCCTGTACAAATGCACAACAGCTCCTTTATGATAAACAGTCTGCTGGATTGGGCAATAGTTTCTCAAGAGGGTGGAAGAGAGAAGGAGTCCTTTCTCTAAAAGCTTTCAAGCACTGAAGTGTTTCTCCACTTCACACAACACATGCAGTTACAATTTTATGGATAATGTAGGTTAGAAACTCCCTAAATTTGGCAGATCAGTTTGTAATACGGTGCAAGCACAACTGTAGCATCATTATTATATTAATGCAGGCTGAAGACAACAGATCTTTCAACTGATGCCAAAATTTAATCAATTCCTGTTTTATATTACTCACAAAAGCCACAGGAATTAACAGTTTTCATAAATAAGTTTAACCACAATACAAACCCTGAATAGGGCCTGATGCTAATCATAGTTTGTTGCATAATTGCTATAAACATCTCCCCTTTCACTTGTGTAATCTCACAGCAAGTATTTTTAAGTACTGCTTAACTGTTTTCCCTTTTCAGAAATCTTAATTTTCCTCTTCACTGAATAAATTCAGGGCCACCAAAAGATGGATTTTAACGGCAGATTCAAAAAGAAAGACCAGAACCTTACACTTCCAAACACATCTTCTGAATATCAAGATTTTCCTACTTTCAGGTAAAGGCACTGATGACTACTCTTAGCCAAAGGCTTTGTTTCTCAAAGATGCTGGGATAAATAACAATTTAACATTACAGTGACAGAACAAACATCTGAAATTTGGAGCTCTGAACCACTCAAAAAAGCAGGAACTGCACCTCCTGCCAAGTTCTCCTCATGCCTTAGCTCAGCTCTTTCAGCAAAGGGAGCTGCAGCAGCACCTCTGAGAACCTTTCGACATCTGTGGCTCTACAAACATTGTGGTGCCACGTAAAACATTCCCCACACCAACCTGGTTGGAGGCACCTGGGTCTTCAGATAGCGAGGAAGGCATTTCAAAAGGAGCTGGCCAGGAGGCCCTTCCTGCTTCATCACCCTCACCTGCAACAGGACCCTCCTGGTGCTGCTTGGAAGTGGAAGGAACAGGCTGAGCAGCTCCATCTCCATTAATGCTGACAAGGAAACATTTACAAGTTCAGCTGACAAGATGCTAACAGATCCATTTTTAGAGTTGTTATGTTTGATGCATTCTTGCCAACAAATGACTTGGCTGATATGCAGTTAATTAAGTCATGCTGTTTATTATATTCTTTAGTATTTCAATTTTAAAGTAAAGTACTTCCATTTCTGTAAAAACATTTCATGTTATTTCCTGACCTCATCCCTCAATTCCCTCTGTGTAAGGAGAAAGCAGTAAATAAGACAGACCATAATGGAATTTTAACATTTACTTCAAGACCAAGAACTTGGCAGAACGAAGTGGTGCAGAATTCAAGTTTCATGCAGACAAAAGGTTACCTGTAATACAAAAATTTAGAAAGTATTGCCTTCTGGTACCAATGTTCTTTACTCTTCTTTTTTCTTTGCCACTTCTGATCAATCAGCCTTTGATAAAACTCTTTCAGCCATGTCCAGTCCCCTGTCTAGGCAACAGAAGAAATGTGAAATTAATATCAAGAAGCATCTGCAAAGTAAACCAAGTGCCTTACAAATTTACAAATAGTCATCCACAATGAGAAACCCAGAAATAACCTCAGAGCTGAAGTCCTGAACTGGTCATTTATTGAAAATACAGCTTCTAGGAAAGTTATGTTCTTACTGACAATTTGACTTAATTAGAAAATCAGATATATAAGAGGCTACATAGTAAGAAATACATACTGCTAATAAAATCAATCAAATGGTATAGCAATACTGAAGTAATTACACAGAAGTGAGACACAGAATATTAACCCTGCAATACCATAAACACAGGACATTAGATGTAGTTTGTGGGTAAACTGCTGCAGAACAGAGCACCTTTGGTACCCATTTGAGTCTCAGGAATTTCCAGACATTTGCTTGCTGGCTACTCTATTCCTGAAATGATGCATTTTGACCACGTGTAACTTATCAAGAACCACTGGTTCACCTGAGAGGATCTCATGAAGAGTTCCTGGATATCCAGCTCATCCAACAGGAGTGTCCTCCCAATTCTGTGCACTGCCATGCTCACATGGGACTTGCTGTAAGGGATCTTCAGGAGTTTTTTAATGTTCTTGCAGAAGAAAAGTGAAAAGAGAGAGTATTCAATATAATTATGCTGCACTGAAAGACAATTCTTAGGAAACTAAGGCCCCATCATGTGTAATGGTGACTTGGGGATACAAACTCCATCACTCCAAACATCCCCCCTTCCTTCTTTTTCCCCTTTGGTCAGTCAGAGTGACCTGTCCTGGCTGTGTCTCATCCCAGTTTTCCATGCACTCCCACCCCCCTGCCAGCACGGCTGGATGAGAAGCAGGAAAGGCCTTGGCTCTGTGTAAGCTCTGCTTAGCAACAACAAAAACATCTCTGTATTATCAACCTGTGCTCAGGACAAACCCAAAACAGTCCCATACCAGCCACTGGGAAGAAAATTAACTCCACTCCAGCCCAAACCAGCACACGTGGTCAAATAAAACCTGTCAGTGCCAGGGATTGTAAGACCATTCCACAAGAAAATGCATTTGTTGAGGGCAGAGAACATGAATGAAAGTGATAAAGACAACAAGTCATCAGTAGAAAGCACACACATGGCTTAAACACATTCTTTGATTGGATCATCATGACCAGGCACCAACAAAAATGACAAAATATGCAAGTGGACAGTTTGGACTTAAAACCTTTATTTTCACAGCAGGAATACCAATTCTTTGTCAGGTGTCCAGAGCAATCCAGACAGAAATCTAAGTCTGAACACAAATCTGACAAATATTAACACAGTACATGAGTATGTCTGTTTCCTCTTCTGAGTAGCCTCATCTGAATTCTACAGATATTACCTGCACCAAAAGAGCTGACAAGCTGACAAAAATCAAAGGAAAAAAGAAGCTGGAGGGAAGCTTTCTCTTTTAGATAAAATCAGGAAAAAAACCACCTTGAGAGTAATCAGATTCACATCAAAATAACTGATTTCAAACACACAAGACAACTACCTTGCAAGACTGATGTGCTGCATTCACTAAACTGCACATTTCAGCTGGAGATTATTTATAGAACTCCAGAGGAAATATAATTTTCTCCCTGCGTTTCTTATTCAGTGATCACAACTCCCTTACTTGGTGATCTGTGATTCATTAAGGGATCTTTCCTTTTCCCCAAGGGACACCAAGATGCCAGAAGCCATGACAGTATCTTAAAATAAAACTTTATGTATGTAAAAATTTGAATGAGAGAATTTAAGATGTGTCCATACCTCTGAATCAGACACGACATCCACATCATTTCCAACTGAGTCAATGAAGTCATAGGCCATCCCAAAGCTATTTAAAAAAATATTACAAGACAGTTTCAGTATGACATTGCAGACACAACTTCTATATCTATCAAATCTTTGAAAGGTTTCATAAAAAAAAAAAAAGCCCAGCTAAACATCACCAAGTGTAATGAGACCTAAAATTAAAGTATTTCATCTTTGTATTCTGCAAGTTTTTCAAATGTATCTCTGAAAGTGCCTAGATCTAATTTCAGGACATTTAAAACACTTAAAGTTTTGCTGAAATTAAGAAAGAAATCAGAGAAAATGAAGGATTCTTTTTAACACTGAAAATAAGAAGAGTTCTTCAAAGAGTTTCTCTTTAAGGCATTAAGGATGTTAAATAATTTAATTTTAGTAGCTGAAATTTCATTTTACCCCTTATTCATATTTTCCAAAACTGCCCTACATGTTGTAACAGACACATTGTCTCTTCCTCCGCCCTCATTAAGGAAATTACAAGGTACTTAAGTTAGAATATTTCAATGTACAGATCATTCTTTGAAAAAAAACCATCGAGATACTACTATAATCCAAAACATAAATGATGTGCAAGTTATATTTTGCTTATCAGCTTTTTAATACTGATATTAGAGAAAGAGATTAAACTGCCAGCCTGTATTTGACAAACACAGTAT
This sequence comes from Falcunculus frontatus, assembly GCA_013398115.1. Taxonomy (NCBI): domain Eukaryota; kingdom Metazoa; phylum Chordata; class Aves; order Passeriformes; genus Falcunculus; species Falcunculus frontatus. The sequence goes on along the minus strand of VZRV01001011.1, from coordinate 557,227 downwards.
CTAAAATAAACCTGAAAAATTTATAAAGCCCTGACAAACATGTTACTCTGCTCCAAAAAGTACAGCTCCTAAAAGAGATGAGGATGTAAACACAGACCTTGCATAAACTGCTAAATTTCACTGACTGTCTGATTTGGTGTGAATTCGCTTGTTCAGCACAGGATTTGAGCCTCCTGTTTATTAACACTCTGAACTCAACTCATTCAACAACTTAGCCAACATCCACACTGAAAGGTAACACTGCTTTTTGGCTGTGCCACTCACTTCACCTATAGTGTGATATAAATATGGAATCCTGATATAAATACAAAATTTCATTTGCCATTAGTCAGGTCCAGTTTCTGAAGATCCAGAAGAGCTACAAATTGGCTTCCAAGGGGAACCACATGTTCCATTTTCACTGGTTATCAAAGGCAGAAGGGCTGGCTGAACCAGTCCTGTTTGATTTGGGCCAACCAGGGAAGAACAACAAGTCAGTTTGATTGTCTGAGGCAAGGTGTCAATACACACGTGAACAAAGTAATAATCAACATCATTAATCATTTACAAAGGAGACAATATCAGAGCACAGAGGCAAGAACTCAAGATGAAAAAATAGAGGGAGAATGGTTAAGACAAAGCAATATGTAGTTGCTATGGTAAAATCTGTACTTTCTAATTCAAACGACACAGGATCCAAGTTCACAATCAGAATTATTCTTAAAGGCCTGGGAAAAAAAAAATAGGGGCTGCTGTTACTTACCTTGAGAAGGGTTTACTTTTTTTGCTGTTGCCCAGAATGGTTGTCCCTGCTGGTCCCAGCTTGGCACTTTCCCGTAACCAGTTGGCAGGAGGCAGCTTCAGGTCTGTTTTCTCCTGCAGACGGGCAAAGGCTGCTTGTGGAGGGGCTGAGGAGTATTTCACCACAGCACTGCTCTTCACCTCGTTGCCTCCGAGCAACAACACCGACCCCTGGTTTCCAGAGAGAAATTAGCCTTCTATTTATAAACTGTTGGCAATTAAAACAAACAGGCTTGCTCTATAGTAGGTTATTTTTAATGGTAAGCGAGAAAAATCCAGTCCTGTATTTGCTTATCTCTTTCCCCAGCACATACAGTTTTTCAGTTATCCCAATTCCAACTTGTGTAAAGCATAAGCTCCACTTCAGGAATTACCACAGAATCATTTAAGTTCGAAAAGGCCTCCAAGATTTATCAAGTCCAACCTGTGATGGATCACCACACTGTCACCCAGACCAGAGCACTGAGCAACACATCCAGTCTTTCCTAGGACACCTCCAGGGATAGGGACTCCACCACTGTCCTCGACTGCCTGTTCCAATGCTTGAAAACCATTTCCACGAAGGAATTCTTCCTGATGTCCACCCTGAGCCTCCCCTGGCCCAGGCTGAGGCCGTTCCCTCTCCTCCTGTCCCTGTTCCCTGCGAGCAGAGCCCGACCCCCCCCGGCTGCCCCCTCCTGTCAGGGAGTTGTGCAGAGCCACAAGGTCCCCCCTGAGCCTCCTTTTCTCCAGCCTCAGCCCCTTTCCCAGCTCCCTCAGGAATTCTCCAGTCCCTTCCCAGCTCCGTTCCCTTCCCTGGACACGCTCCAGCCCCTCAATGTCTTTCTTGACATTACAGCCCCAGAACCAACCACAGAATTTGAAGCTGGACCTCAGCAGTGCCCGGCACAGGGGCACAACCACTGCCCTGGTCCTGTGGCCGATCCAAGCCAGGTGACAGTGACCCTCTTGCCCACCTGGGCACACTGAGGTACGAGAATGAAATGCCACCAAGGTCAGCTGCCCACACAACACAAAATCACTCAGAAAGACCAAAACGAACACATGGCTCCCCCTGAAGTTTGTGAAAGTAGGCGTTTATTAACACCAAGTGTTCACTAACACCAACATTAAAGCTAAACACGCTTCCGCCTTAACAAATAGCAATAAATAAATAAGCCTCGTGTCTGCCTACTTCTTTTCAAACACAGGGAAAACACGCAGCTGTCACCCGTGTGCGAGGAGCTTTGAACTAACACAAGTCGAGGGAAAAACAGCTCCACAGGACACTACTTACGTAAATGCGATGCACTTAAGCATAACAACAGCAACACTGCTCGCAATTAACGCTTAATCATAATTAGCATGTTCCCTACCGCACTCCGGCCCTGTCAAGCTGGAAAGAGGATCAAAAACACCGCTTCAATTAAAACACCACTGGGGGCTGTGTCTGTAACCACGGCTCGACCCCCCCCCCCCCCCACCCCCCCTTCCTCCCCTACCACGCACCCCCCCACACACACCCCCCNGCTACCTCACCTACCACGGCCCCCCTCAGCACCGCTCACCTGCTTGGGCTCCTCGGCGTCTCCCCTCAGCGGGGCAGCGGCGCCCGCGCCGCAGGGCTCCTCCATGGTCCGGGAACGGAGCGGGGCTGGAGCCGGGGCTGGAGCCGGGAAGGGGCAGCGGGAGCGGCGCTGCTTCCCGGGGGAGTCCGGCCGGGAACAGCCGCCTCTCGCGAGACTTTTCGAGAAGGCGCGGGAAGGGCGGGCTCTGAGGGCGGCGCCGTGAGGGGCGGGAGGCGGTGGCGGCTCCGTGAGGGGTGGGTGTGGCGCTCCCGGCGGGAGCACGGAGTCATTGAGGTCGGAAAAACACATCGAAGATCGTCGAGGCCAAGCTGTGACCGATCTCCACCTTGTCAATTATACCAAAGCACCGAATGTCACGTCCAGTCGTTCCTTAAACACCTCCAGGGATGAGGATTCCACCACCTTCCTGGGCAGCCCCTTCCAATTCTTGACCACCCTTTCCATGAATAAATGTTCCCTAATTTCCAATCTAGACCTCCCCTGGCACAGGTTGAGGCCGTTCACAGCTGAGCCAGAAGATCCCCCCGAGCCTCCTTTTCTCCAGGCTGGTTTGGCTTGCCTGGATCACTGGGACCTTAATGAAACAAGCGAAAACTTGATGGGGTACCTCAGCATGGGAGAGGATTGAAAATTGCAGTGTCCTGCCCTCTTCTTGTACACTGAGTACGACAAAAGCTACGCTGTGATGGCCGCAGCAAGTAATGCCTAAATAGCGCCCATGGGATCTTTAATCTCTATTATTTTCCTTGTAGATGGTATTCCTCATTCTCTAAACCATAAGAGGCAGTACAGCTCATGACTGGTCAGGGAGTACAAATGCTGACTGCCTCTTAAATTACATCTATATCTGTCTATAGCCACATACGTCTTTTTATACACACACATACATATATATAGATGATGGAATCACAGAATGGTTTGGGCTGGAAGGGACCTTAAAGATCATCCAGTGCCACCCCCTGCTATGGCAGGGACACCTTCCACTGTCCCAGGCTGCTCCAAGCCCCGACCAGCCTGGCTTTGGACACTTCCAGGGATCCAGGGGTAGCTACAGCTTCTCTGGGCACCCTGTGCTGGGGCCTCCTCACTCTCACAGGGAACAATTTCTTCCTAATACCTAATCTAAACCTACTCTCTGTCAGTCTGAAGCCAGAAAGGACACAAGTGTCACCTTCTTTACAGTCTGTCAAGGCCAAGGAGGCAAAGTCTTGGGTTGTGCTACACTGGCCAAGTGTGCTGACAGTTAAATAGCTGGGATGTTTCCAAGTCAGCGCTCAAACTCAAAAGCAAAAAAAACCATTAACACGCAGTCGGGTTTTCTGTAAATATTGGTTGTGTGTTCAATTAAGATGTTGTGTATGTGTAAAGCCATTTTCAAAAGAGCAGGAAGTTACATCTTAAAAATTCTGTCCCTAACGTCCTTGGGGTTCTCCTCAAAAACAGCTCTCCCCATGCATTCCTATTCAGGCTGTAGTGTCACTGAAATGACTGTGCACAACTGATTTATTTTTAACATTCAATACTTTTACGAGCTGTTATTTCCCCCCTCCCTGCAGCACATGGGCAAGAGCAGCGTTGCCCGGCGTTGCTTTTGGTTGTGTGGATCTCACCGAAACACCAGGGAGGCTCTGAGGTCACAGGGGAGGATTCTACACACGCCCTGCTGTGCGAGCAGGTCACCAAGGAGTCGCGGTGGCCCTGGCACAGTGTCCAGGGGTGGCAGTGACACCGAGCCATGGCTGAGGAAGGGTGCGAGCAGCCCGGCAAGCGGCGCCCTGGCGACTGGGTAAGGGCCAGGCAGGAGTCCCCGTGTCCCCCACAGGCCTTCTTTATCCTTAAACTCACAAAAAAAAGCACCACGCTAAGGGCGACTTTGTCCTTAAAGCAGAAATGAGTCTTCCCATTCCTGAGCTTTATAAGGGAAGGGTGTCCTAGGTATTCAGAGGAAGTGTGCCAAAGTTCTGGCTTGCTAATTAACCCTGGCTGGATTTTTTTTTTCCAGTTTCCCAGCAATGCTGGAGGTCTCTTATTTGATAGTTAGCCCTGGCTGATTTTCCTTCTCTTCTGGAAGACTCCAGCCAAGGTTTGCCTCAGTTCTCGCCTGCAGGAGAACACTGTGATCCCATTGGAAACGCTGGGCTGGGATGTCTTGGCATCCTAGGGCACTGTGACACTCCTGGCACAGGCTGTTCCTCACTCTCTGAACTCTTTGGCCTGATGTTTGGTTAAGCTGTTCCCAAAAATGTTGTGTTTTCAAACCTGTGCAACAGCAAGAGTAGCATGGAGGGGAAAAAAGGTCGTTGTTTTCCTTGGTGGTTACTGCTGTATAAACAGTTTCCAGAAAGTTCCTGGACGTTCTTGTCTTGAAGGTTCCTAAAATTCTTGTCTGGTTATTTTATCTACGTTCAAAGGTCTTTATGGTAGGGTTTGTGTTGTGTGTGTGGGAGGCTCCTCATTTTTCCAGACGCCACTAGGTGTTGCTCCAATCCAAGTAATAACAAATAAATGGGAGAATACCATTTTGCCCACATTTCTGATCAGATTTATTTGTGGTTTTCTGTTGTTTTGGTTTTTTTTTTTTTTTTAGTTGGCTTTTATTTCAAGGGGTCATAATCTTCGTTATTTTCTAGTTTGTTCACGCTGGAGATTGCCAGGGCGAGCTGGAATCAACAACAAGCGCTTCACTTAAACATGTCCTGAACTCGGCAGCCGCTCTGGGAACGGAATTTAGAATGCCGCTGGAATACAAAGCTCGGGAGCAGGTGAGCGAGTTCCTGTGGCAACACAGCCGATTTCCGGAGCTCTTTTGCAAGTTGTCACTCGCTCAGTTGGAAGGAAGAGCAGCACTCAGGGTCGTTGGAGGAGCAGCCACAGCGGGCTGCCAGACTTTGTGCCTCAGGGGATGCAGTGATTGCTGCCTGTGCTGCAGAGGAAACATATTTCCCTGTTACTCACTTATCGTTTTCGTTGCTCAAAGTCCTGCTGTATTATTGCTGATTTTCCCTTTTAGCAGACACCGAATACATTATGATCAATCTCAGCCCACAGCCTGTGTGTAAAGCCCTCTAAGGAGGTTTAATGGAAATTTGATCTGCTGTTGGAAATTCAGTGTATTCACATAAAGGATTATTCTTTTGATCATTAAAAAGTTAGAAACTCCTCATCTGAAGCATTTTAAGAATTGCTCTAAAAATGTGATTTGTGAAAAATTTTGGGATGAAAGGAAATACAGTATTTTTTAAAATCACAAGTATTTAAAATGTTGCAGTGTTGTAAGCACATTTCCATGTCCTTATTTTATCATAACACTGAGCTTTGCTTTACCCACCCATTTGTGCACAGAACATTTTCTATTTTCATTTTCTATAAGCACAGCAATTACAGTGGGTTCATTTCACAGGTTTTGCTATAATGAAGGGCAGAAATGGACTTGGAAGGAATATTTAAAAGGGAAGCTTGGGGCTACTGAAAAGGAGATTATCATGTAACATGAGTATACACTGTGTTAATATTACATCTTCCTTTCTGTGGAACACCTGGCCTTAGCCACTGCCTGAAAAGGAGAACCAGGGTAGAGGGACCTTATATCAACACCAGTGTGACTGTTCGGCTGGTGTTTCATGTCTTGTCTTTACCAGCCTTCCACTTTTAAATAGAATTAGGGAAATTCTTGTCTGTCATAAATTGAGAATTCATCTGAGATCAGTGGCGAGAGCATGAAGATGCACTAAAGGCAAAAATGGGACAATCTGAGGAAGTTTGTTTAGGCACTGCTAATAAACACTATTCCTGAAATGTTGAGATTGACGTTTAATTGCAGCAGGATATTTTAGTAAGAAATTTTATACACTCAGAAGGTGCTTATTTTTAAACACATGTATGAGAATTTATCTGTTAAATTTACTTATCCGCTGAACTACAGTCTGGTTGAATCTGTATGAGACAAGTGAGCACGTGAACATGCCTAAAAAAAAGGTAGAGAACTGCCTAGTAAATCAAGTATCCTGAGATCTGACCATGCAGCTGACCCCACACAGGCAGATTTTGTGTCTGGTGAATCTTCTTGCTGGATCAGGCCTCCAGTTACATTTATCTTTAGAACTGATTCAGATTCCCCTACTCTTGAAACGCCTCTTTTAGGCTGTATTACATTAAAACTTGCCCTTTTGTTTGGAGGGGAATATCGTAATTGGAATATTGCAGTGGTAAATAACAAACATTTAAAAAGTCAACTATGTTCGTTATTTCTAAAAGAGCTTTTTTTGTTGTCCTTTTTTTCTTCTGAAACTCTGGTTTCATTTAGAGACTGGATGAACATCATGTTAAAGAATGAGATTATAAATTAGTTAAGCAATTAATATGTCCTCCACTTCCCCTGCAACAAGCAGTGTCCATGACATTCAGTTCATAAATCACAGACTAATTCAGTTTTGAGGTCCCTTTTGTAGTTTATTTTAATTAGCTTTAGGCCTACTTCTAAATCAAGCAAGGTAATCCTGACATATGTCCAGCATTTTGCTGCTTTGCAGACAGAATGTATCATTTCTTATTTGAAAATTCACACTTTTATATTAATCATGTATATATTCAGCAAATCCTCCTCGTGATCTTATTAAAAAAATATACAAAGTCCACATTACCCCTAGAAAATCGTGCAGTTGAATATTTAACATAAGAATATGTGTTCTGTGCTAGAACAAAGGCAGCTGTAATTTTAGAATATAAGAACTAAGACTAATAGACTCCAATCAGGGTATATGAAAATTAATTTTTTTTTGCTATAATTTCTTTTCATTCAGAAAGCAGGAAACAACAATTTCCCATTCTCTTCTCATGACAACAGACACGACATATGCAATGCAGCAGAGTACTTTGACTTGGTAAGTACCCAGTACTAGGCAAATCAAGCAAGTTCAGATCTGTTGGTCTGCCAGAGATTAAATACAGCATCTTTTCTGTCCACTGCAAAAAAAAGAAAAAATAGATGCTAAAATTTGTGAGAAGACAAAAATGCAAATAGCAAAGAAAAATACACTTTTTATTAGTATAGAGGTGGGACTTCTCTGGGACTGTCAGGGGTTTGCAGTAGCTCACACAGTCACTGAGAGTGGCACAGTTCAAAGGGAAGAAAAAAGCCATGGTTTGGGTCTCTGGCAGGCATTTTATTCCTGTTTTGGTTTTGTACCCAGTTATATGCCCTATTAGTCTGCTAAAAATGATTGGCCTTGCAATGAATTTTTGTAGAGATCTGAGCCACTTGTAATTCACAATCCCACATACTTTGTTCAGACTCAGCTTTATTCCAAATTTAACCAAAGGACCACAGGACACCCACAGTGTATCTCAGGAATGCATTCTTTTCCAATCCACATCTCTTTACAATACACCTGTTTAAATGCTGCAGAAGCCACAACTTTGACTAGAATTAAGTTGTTTTGGGCTTTTCTGTATGGGCAACTGTTTCATGTTCTTCCACTTCCCTTATATTGTTGATATCATTCCAGGCAGCAAAAGAAATCGTGCAGTTTGCAGGATAATGAGTAAAGGAGGAAGCAGTGAATTGTGATATAGGGAGTTTGTCTGACTTTGGGCTCTGTCAGGCCTAGACTTTTTGGAATTCATTATTCACTGAGTAACCTCCATTTCTGTGCACTTTGTGCAGTGTCTCATAGTTTCAGAGATACTGATCAACCGTAATTCCAGATAAATTTCCTGCAAGCTGTGGAGTGTGAAAATCAGGCTCTGTCTCTCTGTGTTTGGACACACAAGGGATAGCATTGAAGATGCAGATTTCATGGTCTGTCTCAGTTTCTTTATTGCAGTCCAAACCTAGAATTATTAACCTATTTCTTTGGGTGCCTCTGAAGATTAATTTAGCCGAGTGTAGCTAAATAGCCTTGAGTAGATGGTGCGCTACAGAAATGCAAAGTAAAAGTGGTTTATTAGCACTGAGAGGTGGAAGGTCAGCAGATTTCCCATTATGTATGCAACCAAAAATGTTCATACAGGCAAGTCTGACAATATTATTTTTAACTTGCTAAAGATCAACCATGAGTTCTTGAAATCACTGTGGTAACAGCTTCGTTCACTTCCCAGTGGGGTAGTGACTGTTACAAGATTCATCTGTGAAGCTGTGACTGGAAGTCATATGTTTGCATGAATTTTTCTTTCCTTTTTTTTTTCCTAGGGCATGGGCCTGAGGAAGTTGGATCCAGAGAAACGGAAACAGAACTCCCATAACTTCTTCGAGTGGGTTCATACACCAGACCGGAGCAACAGCGACAGCTTCTTGACCGTTTACCAGGCCTCATTTGTGGCAGATCCAACCCCTGGAAACGACAAGGACCAGTGTTCCAGGCGCTACCCAAAACACCACACCCGAAACCAGTGCAGCGACAAACCTGCTCCTGAGGATGACAAAGCCGTGCAGCCGTACAAGTCATCTTAATTAGCAAAACTCCTCTGGAGCACTGACCTAGCAAACCTGAACTATTCACTACTCAAACCAATGGCAAAGGAATAAACATCTGTGTAAAGCACGTGTGGTGGTATGGCTGAGAGTTCACTGTGATCAACAACCTTACATTACTCTGAAAACATACATTACTATAAAAACTTTAAAGAAGAGGAGCTTTATAAGGAAAAGCAAGATTGTGCGTGGTTTTAGACACACCTCTATTAGGAGAACAGAGATAGGGATTGTGCTTGTGTTATCTGATACTGGTTGACCCCCATCTTGATACAAAAGCTCCTTCAGCTTCTGAATCAGTGGCAGGGCTGTACCTCAGGCAGCTGACAGCACCTGTATTGACACAGGAGCATAATGGAACTGGATCCTCGAGGGATTACCACAGCAGAGAGCCAAACCCATGTGTGTTCAGGTAAGAGAGAAACATTTCTGAAGGGTTTCGTGGCTGAGAAGGCAGGTGACCAGCCGTTAGAGAAAGCAGATAAAAAAAGAAGCTGTGCGTTAGATTGCTGTGCAAAAGAAGTGTCCTGTTTGGTTATAGCACAGAAATTGTGGAAGTGGAAAAAGAAAGTGTTGTGAACAACATTTGTGCACTCACTCATGGCTGTAAGGGGGAAGAAAGCTCAAGCTGAAGTGCTGCATGGAGGTTTGAGTTTGAGGTGGACTGAATCTTAAAATAACTCGTGATTTTATAGTTACATGTCCCCAAGGAAGATAATTCAGACCCAATCCTTCAGGCACTCTGCTCCCAGAATACTCATTGATGTTAGGATGTGGCAGGCAGTAGAGTCAGACCTCCAGATGATGTAGTTTCCTCTTCTGGATCATTTCCATTAATATCAATAAAATAATAAGCCAAGCTGTGTGTCTTAAAATATCCTACAAATAAGCTTGTTGCTATGCAAAATAATGTTGACTAAAAAAAAATCAATCATAAGTTTATGAGATAATTTCCTTTATTTGCAAGATAAATGGAAAAATAAACCCTTGACCCTTAGAATTCCCTGCATTGTAAGAGCTGCCTTGAACATGAGCTCAGTTAAGAAATTGTATTTCCGCCTTTCAGTGAAGAGATACATCTTTTGGTATCAGCATGCAATGGCTGATGGCCTTTTTGTGTGCCATCAAAATAGATGGGATTAGACTGCCCAAACATGTAGCAATTTTATTAGCACATGTTGAAATAATAAACTCATTTTTTTAATGAAGTTGCCCCTATTAGAGTTCTTGGGGTGCTGCACAATACATCAAAATCCAAAGCATCAATGAACAATGTAAAACCAAATAAAAAGCCAAGTAACATAGTGCTATTAAAAAGAATTGCTTTTTCTCAAAGCAAAGACAGCCTGCCTGACAGCTCCAGAGTCAGAATTTCCAGAGCTTTAGCCAACAATTTCATCCCCAAACTGATTCAGAACTGAAGTGTGTGCCAATCACATGGTGAATGAAGTGCCCCATGCTGTTTGCCAAACTCCAAAGGGCAATCTTGGACCTCCATCAGAAGGAAGGAACACATTCTTGCTCCATTGGTAATGTTTATCTGTGGTTTAGCATTACAACTGGATGTGGTGAAATAAATTGCTACAGTTTGTTATGACTTAAAACACCAACAGAAACATTCCAGATTTCTTTTTTTTCACCTCTTTTTTCTTTTTCTTTACTTTTCTTCCCTTTCCATTTTGGTTAAAACGTGGATTAAAAAAAGTAGAAGTACCTGTGGATTAATACGTATTTCCAACTATGTTGTAATAAAGATTCCAGAGAAGAAACTGAAGAGATCATGAAACCCTTATAAACTGAAATACAGTGTGCTGGGTTGAATAAAACAGGTGATTCCCACAAATCTTAATGCTCTGACAGTGTTTCTTGGGTAAATAACAGGAGACACAATACACTGAATTTGGAAATGCGTAATGAATTCCCCAGATATATTTGTGTACTTTGGCTAGAAACCATCAGTTTGTTTAATCTTGTGATGATAATGTCTCTGAGAAGAAGGTCCAATTGAGTTAAAACGTTGTTGAACATGGATNGGTTTTGAAAAAAAGGTTCCAATTAGGTAAAAATTTTTTTAAAATGGAAATTTTTTTTTTTTTTTTTTTTTTTTTTGCTTCTTGGGGAAGGGAGGAGACAAAAGTAAGGCTGGTAACTCCCCTAGAATTTTCTGGTCAGTTCAGGAAAGTGCTGCTGGCTGGGAGTTCATTGGGATCAGATGGGTGTAGGTAGGCTCAGCAGAATGAGCATACTGTGGGTTAAACCAGCCTAAGTGTTCTAACTGGTGCTGATAAGGATGGACCTTTTTTGTGCCTTGTTTTATTAAAAAACCCCAAACACCCTCTTTACAGAAACAACAGACTCCATCCTATTATCCTTTCCAAGGAGTATTGTTGCCCTTTGTTTTTCTCCTGACCCTGCATCCATGTAGGGACTGTCTATACAGCACTCTTAGGAAATCTTTTTTGTGTTAATTTAGAAGTTTTTTCAGTGTGTTACTTAAATTCACAGAACTCAAACAAAATCAACTAAAAAAGTTAAACCAGAGGGCTGAACAGGCTCCCCAGGGAATGGGCATGGCCCTGAGGCTGCCAGAGCTCCAGGAGCGTTTGGACAATGCTCCCAGGGATGCAGAGGGTGGGATTATTGGGGTGTCTCTGTAGGGCCAGAGGTTGGACTGATGATCCCTGTGGGAGCCTTTCAGCTCAGGATATTCTCTCGAGTCCATGATTAATAGAGCTGAGCTGAAGAGTAGCAACTTTGCTGCTGAAGTCTCCATGCCCTGGCTGAAGCCAGCTTGGTTCTCAGGTGGCTGGTGGAGCTGTGCTGGGTAACTGGAGTCCTGTGCCTGTGTCTGCAGTGTTATGTCCACTTGTTTAAAGTGTGTTTGGGTGTTTTCCCTCCTTTCTGCCCTATTTGCTGCTAACAAGATGTGAGGACATGATCTCCCTCAAAGCTGCTGTTGCTCTGCCTGTGATGGCCCCGGTAAGCTGGATGTCACCTTTTGTAGCTGTGTTATTTATGAGGTGTTGTGACCAATGAAATGCTGTTTGCAGTCATTAGAGACCCTGATGTTGTATGAGAGCAGATTGGGTTTGGTACAAAAGGAGGCAAGATGGAAACTTTGTCTTTTGTTTACTTGGTGTCAGAAGACTTAAAGAGGTCCTTAAAGCTGGGACTGTGGGGAGCACTGGAAGGGGAATTGCTGCTTGTGGAGCTGATAATTCAGTGGGGATGCTGCAGTGTGACTTCCAAGTCATCTGCTGTTAATCTGATCACTGTGTTCATAATCTAATCACTCCATGTAGCTGAAATGTTGTCCCTTAGCTTGTACTCTCAAGGTTAGAGTGAAGTAATTTGATGCAGATGTGGCACTGGAGATGAGCCCTTTTCCTTCCCTGTGCTGCACAGTTACATGGTGGCAATTGTGTCCCAGCTCTGTCTAAACCCAAAGTTGATGCTCATTTATTTACAGTGCTATAGTTCATATGTGGATAATATTAAGTTTCTTTAAATGCTCTTATCCTGGTTTAATGTTTCCCTGACTGAGGAAAATACTGGTATAACAGTGGTGGTGCTGAACCAAGGGTACAGGCCTGTATCTAATGGAAATGTGTGTGTTGAGACACTGACCATGCTGGTTGGCAAGAAATGAAATTTCTGAAATTAAACACAAACTTTGGATTAGGCATCTCTAAGTCATAGTACACAAACATCATTATTATTATTATTGTTATTGTTATTATTATTTTCCTTAAGACTCCCCTGCTGCTGAAATGTTATCTAATGAGCAGTAGATGACAAGGACAGAGACCCATCCCACTCTGGAGTGGGAAAGAGCTACACAGAGCTGCCTCATCCCAAATTTCTTGTTTTATTCCTGCCTCCCCAACAAAGTAATAAAATAACAAGCTGTTAAAACATTACCTGTGGAATATCTAATTAAAGGAAAGTCCACTCAACAAGGAAGCAATCCTGTCTGACCTTAAATTGGATGTTTAGCCATAGTTGGTGTGAGTGAATCAGTGAAACAACCAATTTATGATTTGGACAAGCAGCTGCTTTTATGTCTGATCAAGCTTGTTATTCTTTGCTATATTCCTCTGAAAGTGAAGTATTTCAAATTATCATTTTTTAATGTCGTGCACAGAGGAAAATGTCATTTGAAACAGGTAAGTTTAATTCAAAGAGAAGCAAAGAAGTGCTCGGAGGAGACCTCTGGGTCTGCAGGGACTGGAACTCGGGAATTCAGGAATGCCTGCTCTCAGGTGAGTGCCCAGCCCCCTAAACCGGGGAAAATCCTGTGCTTTCTCACAAGGCCAGTGTTTAACCATTGCAAACAGAATGCAGCAGCTCTGGCAGACCAGGTAGAGAGTGGTGGTTTTCCAGGTTGCCTGAATCAATTCAGAAAATCAGAAGAATCTTAGGAATACCTTTTCTTTTAATTCCTTGCTGTAGGATGTGTAGAAATAGTGGTCGCAGAGCACTACTCTAATAACAATGAGTATGTATTTTGTGATCCTTTTCAATATTCTGTGGAATGAGAGAAATTTTGTAACTCAAACCATGCTATGAAAATAAATTTAAAATTAAGATCTCCTGTCCCTCTCACCCCACCACTCCCAGAAAGGAAGGTTGTGTTTAGACTGCCCAGTGTATTCCAGCACCTACAAATGGCAATGTTCATATGCAAACAGAGCAGCACAATATCAAGTCCTGTGCCCAGATGTAAACTCTTGTGGGTTTAATACTAATAATACTAACCAGGCACTCGTGCCTCAAATGGCATTGTAGGCATGCATTAATGACCCTAAGTGACAAACCTCCTCGTCTTATTGCTCAGTTAATCAATGGCCCAGTGGCACATTGACAGGGCTCTTGTTTCAAGCTGTGCCTCCCCTCACAGGGTAATCAGATGCTATATGGCTCTGTCTACTTATGGGAAAGCCAAACCCAATAAATAAAGTTTAATTTCCTGATTCCCCTGGGATATAGTGATTCTTTCTAACAATGCTTCTTCAGTTGAGTTGAAATTAAAAACCAGCATGATCAACATATTGCAGAATATTTCATGGACCGAGTTAAGCACCAGGTTTAAAGACTTAAAAAAAAAAGAGGACTGGAGGGGGAGACTGTTGATACAGAAGCACAATATTTTCCATCAAAAATGCCTAATCCTATCTTTGTTCCTGGTATTAAACTCCACACTTCCAGCTTTTTGACATTGCTGTGAAGGTTTTCAGTGCATGTGGGATGTTAATTTTCATTCTGAATTAAACGTGCTATCATTTAGATGAGAATTAACATTTCATCTTCAAACTGTTTTGTGACATGCAATGCAGTTTGGTTCCATAGGAGGGCAGATGTGTTGAACGGCTTGATTTTGATATATGTTATAGTGGTGTAAGAGCTTCATTTGGGAGTTGAATTATCTGATTTATACTGATATCAGTAAGCTCTCAAATTGTGTCAGAGAAATGCAACAACTTGATTCCAACATAAATAGAAATATCTCATGGGGTTTGATGCTGACAAAGTTCAAAGGTTTTTCAATAGTAATTTATTTTATTTTGTCTCAGAGAGCCTATAATCTGATTACAGTTACTTATTTAATCACTGACAGTATCCAGCAAATTCACAAAATTAGGTTTTTGGTTTACTACTCGGATTTAAACCAACTTTTTATTTCTCTAGCATCAAGTTTTCAATATGTGTTAATTTATGCTACAGTTTTCTTTATGCTTCAAGCTAAATTCAGGCTTAAATATAAAACAGCTTTAGCTTCTGAGTTAAATAATTCCTTACAAAATTTGAAATTTCAATCCATATTTGCCTTTTCAAGTGAGTTGAAAAATGAGTGAAACTTGTTTTTTTGGAGGCAGAGATGTGTGTGTCCCCTCAAGGCTTAGTTGATCCCTTCTTGCAGAGCTGCTGGGAGGGGCTCTGGGACAGCAGTTCCTGTGCCCTGAGCTCCCCAGTGAGGGAGGGTTGTGTTCAGAAAATAGCAAGGATCTCCCCATTCTTTCCTTCTGGCTCTGTTCTTCCCGACCCTCAGTACCTCCAGAGGGGATCCCTGTGGAGCTGTGAAGCAGAGGCCACCCTGCAGCCTGGGAATGCTGCATTCCTGTGAACGCTGCCAAGCAAAGGCTTTCTGTGGGCAATACCATTTCTTCGGAAACTGGAGAAAAATTCCCAGCAGCTGGAGCTGGAAGAGCAAGATGAACATTTCATCTATTTCATGTAACAAAGTCCCTGAAGTAGAAAAGGGTTTATTAACCACTGAAGACATTAAGAGCCCAAATTTCCAAGAGAAATCCAGTCCTTCAGCTGCAGGAATGGTGGCGTGGCAGCCTGACCCTTGCTTGCTCTTCAGCTGACCCCTCCTCTTCCCTCTGAGCTTGGCTGGGTCTCTCTCCAAATACACAGGAGCACCTGGAGAAGGGGTTCAGCCAGATTTCCTGCAGCATCAAGCAGCTCTGAACTGCTCTGGAAGCAAATATTCAGAGTCAGTGGAGGATGATGGGAAGGGTGGTGTTCTCTTGGTGTTCTGTTGGTGTTCCGTTGGTGTTCTGTTGGTGTTCCATTGGTGTTCCATTGGTGTTCCATTGGTGTTCCATTGGTGTTCCATTGGTGTTCTGTTGTCTGCAGCCCCAACAGCCCACAGAAGGCAAACAAACCCCACTGTCCTTTAAAAACAAGTTGTCACAGGGTCTCTTAGCAGATGGGTCAGCCTTGCTTGCAGGTGTGGACACTTTTGTTCCATATCCTTCTTCTACAACACAGCTTTGGACTATCAAGTTGTCCAAAAAAAGTGTTTGGGAACTATAACTTAAGGAGGAAGATTTTCCCCACCTCCACTCCCTCACTTATTCTCAGGTGGCTCTTGTGTCCAAACTCTCTAGATGCTGATCTTGCTGCCAAAGTAGATATCAGAAGCCAATATGGCAGCTGTCATACAGGCAAAGATCCTGCTGAGATTTGTGAGATAATTCGTGTGTCACAACACAGGCCAACTGATAATTTTATTTATCTTGATGTGCAGATGTCTGGTTGGATAAATTCAGAATCATTTCAGTCCACTGCCCAGTGTATGGTCTAAATGCTGGTAACTAAGACAGGAATAGAATCTGTCACAACTCTTGATGTCCTTAGGACATGACAGATTGGGAGTCTGTCCTCACGTTTTCCTTGCACTCTGATAATGAGTATCTACAGCTGCTTTGTCTGATGGAAACCTCTCTCCCCCTTTCCAGACTGGAGGCAAACGCACCAACATTGCTTTTCCAAAAACTTTTCCAGCCAGCTCTGGATTGTTTTTTCTTCCTCACTTCTCGTTACTCCCCTTGAACTTCCCCAGCAGGAATTTTGCAATCCATTTCTAGAAATACTGCATTCCCTCTGACACAAAACAATATCTTTGGCTGTGATAATAAATTAGGCGCAGTGGGAATTGAAGCTTGTTCTTTTGTCCAAGGTGATATAATGGGAGTCATTCATAATGAAGAAAAAAGTAATTGTTATGCAGCATTTTTGTATTAAACATGCCTCCCCAAATTATCCAGAGTATAAAAGAGAATGTTTGGAGAGCTTTGTTACAACCATGCTTGAGCAAAATGCATGTGAATGTGCTCTTATTTGCATAAATAGGATTTCTTAAAATACAAACCATTCGTATTGCACTGAGCTCCCTCAAGCCCTGCTACCTTACAAGACGGATCATAGTTTTATCATTAATCAAAACAAAGCCAAAATCAATAAACATGCATAATCAGGACTCTCTGATTCCAGTATGCAAATACACTACATATTGATGAAATGTTTCTGAATCTAAAATAGTTTTACTCTCTTTTTTCCCCTCAGAAGTCCCTAAGCCTTTTAATTTTAATATTTTATGCACTGCAATGCAAACAGTATAAGAATGGGTTTGTGTATCAGAGATAACAAGTTAAAAGATAAATGTTGGATGAATCTCCTAATAGTTTTTGCTTGCTCTGCTGACTTTAAAGGCAGTTTATGCTTCCGAAAGGCTGGTAATTACTTGACCTTTAAAGTTCCAATCCTGCCAAAGCAGTTGCTCTGCCGTGCTCCTTCCAGCCGGTACCGGAGCACGGGCAGTCAGAGCCTGGGCCCTGTGCCAAGGCTGTTTGTTAATTAGTGAAAATCATTTGTTCCTCGTGTTTAGGGTGACGGAAGGGTTACCTTGCAGGGGGACAGAAATGGTTTCAGGCAGGACAAGTCTGTGTCCTTGGTGTGTGGCTGAGGTGGTGATCAGCACCTGCAGCTCCATGGGTTCTCACACTGGTCAGAGCTCAGCTCGCCTCACACACTGCAGATCATGCAGATAATTCCTGATGCATACTTAGTGCTTCCTCCTGTAGTTATAAATTCCTTATCACACACTCATACACTGTGATACAAGGCACAGTATCATCTGAAGATGCATCCAGAGGTAAACATTCCACCAAGACTGTCAGTAATTTCATGCATTTCAGAAGCATTGCACTGCTGCTGTTAAGAACCTCTATCAGTGCATGGTTGAAATTAATGCTGCAAACTCCTTTAATCTGAATCACAAATTTCTAACAAGTGAGCTGTGATGGGGTGAATCTTTATCAGCTACACTTAACCTCATTCAGAAGCTGTGCATATCCATAGCTGGTACAAAACAGATCCAAGATATGGGCACATCAACAACCAAAGGATTAAAATAAAACAAATTTCTGTGAAGGCCATAGTTAAAGGAAAAGAAGGATGAAAAAGATCAGCATTAGAATAGCCAGGCTGCAATTAAGTTGAAAAAGTTCCTTGTTTGCTAGTCAAATAATAAGCCATGTCAGAGCTCTAGAATTGGCTATTCCAGCATAATTGCATCTCTTGTGTATCTGTGGGCCTCTGCTAACCACAGGCATGATCCTCTCGTGAGAGTCATCCCCTCTGAGCTGATTTATCAGCCCTGGGAAAAGTTTAAAGGTGTGATGTTTATTTTATATCATCATAAACTAAATGTGGCAGCCATCATAGATTAGGAAGCCCAGTTTCAAACTGTGAGAGTCTTTTAGGCTGATTAATTTGCCGTGGATGGGTTTCACAGTGGGGCTGTCTGTTTGCCAAGTCATGCTAATTTTCTTTGCTCAGTGCTTGCTTTCATGACCATGGAGTGTTTAAATAAATAAATAAATTTCTATAGGTAGGACTAGGTTCTCACCTGAAAAAGTCAATCCTATGTGTAACTGCACTGCTTAGCTCTAGAAGCAGCCCCAGCAAAGTCAAGAGTGTCATGTGTGTGTTTATAGCATAGCTGCAGATAAATATATAGGGTGAGAGGTGCAGTGAGTTCCTCAAAGTCAGTTACTGCTTGATTTTCGTTTGCTCTGCAGGTGGTTTCCAAGAAACTTTGTACTTTTGCTTTTTAAATTGATCCTTCAGTGATCTAAACTGAAACTTTTCTTTTAAAAATAGGATAGGGTTTTAATTTTTGCGGCAAATACTTGCACTATGGTACTTTCCAAAGGGAAGAGTAAAGATTACTGCAGAAATGGGTGGGTGATAGAAGGAGCTGATATTCCTCAGCATAGCCCACATTGCTCAATTTTCCAAACCAGCAAAAGAAATGAGAACTGTTTATTTTTGTTTCAACCTGTGCTTACACAGCCTGAAACAGAATTTAGCTTCTGCCCTTTTCATTGGAGATTTTGGTAGTTGTAGTCCATTGCTGCTGGACCATCACAATCTTACAGTGGCCCTGGCTGCTTTGTTCCTTCACTGCATCCATGAGATGTAATGTTGAGTCTTCTACCTGTGATGCTTGTTGATTTTAGCTGTAACTTGTCATTTTGACAGGTCTAAGGCTAGTGAGTAATTGATATGACCTGGTGTATCAAAACAAGATCTACATTAAATCTTTTTGTTCTCAGTTATTTTCAAAAAGGAGAAAGAAAAATCCATCAGCCAAACCGGGAGAAACAAACTATGAAATCTTTCTGATTTGGCAGGGGTGGTAAAGGAAAGTACAACTGAGGCCATTTCCTTATTGCTCGTGGAAGGTATTCAAATAAATAAGAAACTGGACAGAATGAGAGTAGTGATGCGAGGGATTAATATTTTTAAAGCTCTTTGGTTTCTTTGGCTCAACCTTTCTGCAGAAGGGTGGAGTGTTTGCATTAACCACCAGCATCCATCTCCAGGGGTGGCAGCCTGGCACCTCATCTCGGTTCTGCATTTGAAAAGGGCTGGGGGGATAATGAGCTGGTGATCGTGCAGGAACACTGAAGAGAGTAACAAGCTGGTGAGAAGGACAGCACGATCTTCTCCTCCAGGTCTGAGGGCTGTAAGTTTTAATGTCACTGTGTACTGCAAGTCAAAGGCTGAACCTCCTTGGGTTATTAATCTCTGGCTCCATGGACTGCCATTTGCATTTAGAGACTTGCGACGTTTTGTGTTTTCAAAATATTTTTCACATGAGACTTGTGAAGTGCACTGAAGAAAACAAATGGACCTCTCTCCACCCACGGGATGTAATTGACTGCTTGGCACAGATAGGACTGGAACGAAAGAAACCCCCTCGCCTTGATCTCCTTACCCTGCTCTAAACATTTTCATGACCTTTTTTGGAGAAGTCTGGCAAAAGTAATATCAAACAGGGGACTTTTTTCCCGTGTCCTCCTCTGTTTTGTTGCACAGTGTGGTCTGTTTTAAATAAGCTCCACAGTGCAGTCATTTAAGGGAATGAAGATATTTCATAGCACGCTTAGCATTTGCATTTGAATATAGGCCACCCTGCTGTTTGATTAAACTGGAGTTTAAGAAAACTATAAGAATCGAGGTTCATGTGCAGTGCAGTACTTCACACTCGGATTGCAAAGGTTGTTGAAGGAAAAAAAAATGATAATATCCTTGGAAGTACATGACTAATGAGAATATATATAGCACTTCTGAGACAGCTCAAATATATAATTATTGTGAGGATTTCACAGACACATAAATATAATGATCTTCAGCTAAGTAAATTGCTACCTACCAATGAAATAAATATGGTCCCTTCAGAATTTGAAATAATTCAGTGCTGTAGGTGGTGGGAAATGATTCACCTTAGCTGTTATCTCTGGAACAGTAATATAGAAATATATCTGCCAGTACTGTTACATTTACATTGTTCTTCATATCCCGTGGAGTTTGTCAGAAGATCTGCAGTCCCTGCTGGTTTCCACCCCCTTATTTTGATAAGGCTCCTCACAGCATGGCTCAGCCATGGGTTGGAGCAGCTAATATTGTTTACCACAGTAGGCATCCCAGCCATAATATTTTTCCAAGAAACACTGATGTGTTTAAAGGTCAGGTTGATACTGATTTGACTGCTAAACATGAATTCATTTTTCTGGGAGTAAAAGGGTGTACATGCCTTGGGATAAAGGTTAAACTGTTGTTTATGCACTCAATAGGTGGAAAACACAAGGCTTTAATACACAAATCATAATAGCCTGGTCGGTCAGTCAGGGAGATGTGGTGCTTTACATGGAAATGGAAGCTTGGAATCCACAGGCTTTTCTGACTCTTGCTGTAGAAAAAACCTCCCTGATAACTTCAGTGCTTGCCTGGAATTTGTAATGAGTTTAAACTCCTTTCTGGGCACAGCAGGCCAGAACTCATCCAGGTCTTTTGGCAGCACTGATAAAATTGATTTTTGCTGCCCCTGATGAGGTGTTAGGGACTGGATCCTCCTGCTACAGCAAGGGGAGTGAAAGGAAGGAAGGTGGGAGAGATGGACAGCCTTACACATTTGGATTTGTTGGTTTTGCCATCTTTGGTGGGGTGGGAGTTTTGTGGTGGTGTCTGCTTTTGCCAAAGGCAGCTCTTCCTCTCGTCTTTAGCTGCCCCCTGTCCTTCAGGTGCCTCTTTCCATGGCAGTGAAATCGTGGCTGGGAGGGCTGGCTTAGCCTCAGTCATGTCTAGCAGGCAGCTGAAGTAAACATCTCGATTTTAAGGAAGATGTGATGTGTTCTGAGAGCTTTCCCTGGGCTGACTGGGCTCCCCAGGGAGGCAAAGCTCAGCCAGGACATGCTCAGCTCCTGTTTCCTAGAGGTGACCTCAAATGAAAGTGTGAGCTGTCGGAGCTGAGCCGAGCTCTCCTGCAGAACCCTCTGCACTCCACCTGTGGTGTCTCCAGGCCAGCTGAGATCCCATCACTGAGAGGAGCTCAGAGACCAAGGATATCTGAGCGCTCTTATCTGGCTTCTGTCTGCCAGGAACTTATTTAAGTACCATTCCTTCCAGTCTCTCAAAAAATTATACAGCTCCCAAGAGAGATTTTAACCAAACCCCACACTCAGTTTTGTGGGAAGTGGTTTTGCTTCCATCAAAGGGTGTTCTTTGCCAATACCCTCCTTACATTCTTGCACTGTGTCCATGTCAGTCACCCCCTCCTTTCCCATTTCTCTCCTTTTCTTCCAGTCTCTCAGAGTCTGAGTCACCTCACTTACCCACCCTGTAAATACCTTTCCTTCCAGCTTTCTTCTTTCTTCCTGTGATAAGGAAATCTTTATTGTCAGATTGCAAAGAGGTGGCTGCAGCCATATAGAATCACTTTATTTATTTCCTTAACTACACCTTTTGGTATTTTGGGGTAGGGCTTTTGAAACCCTCAAAGCCCATGCAGAGCTATTCCCACTAATTACCTTATAAATGTTTTCTAGATTTGCTGTCATATTTATTTCTACAGATTTTGTCTCTGCAAAGACTCCAGTCCTGGCACAGCAGCTCAGGTCACTCCTTTGATGTGGTTTTCAGTGGGATGTTCCGACACCTTGACCATCTTGGCATTTGCTTTGAGAGCAGATGGAGGAAACAGTCCATAATACTCCTGTTGGCCTAAAAGCAGAGACTCCAGTAGTGCCATGAGCGGCTGGCTGACATCAATAGCACAGGATGTGTGTTTGATTAGCTTTGCTCTCACAAGAAAGACCCACTGTATTGTTTTGAAGAATGTGTTCAGTTGTTTTAGCAAACTTAAAAATCCCCCATGGCTCCAGGAATAGAACATTTCAAGTGAAATGACTCCCATGGCGGGGATAAAAAGCCTTGCAACATGTTTTGTCTACAGATCACCCTTAATCCTGAAGCTCTATCAGTTCAGAAAAACTTCTGGATTTCTTTTTTCCCCCATCTCCTGAAGAGGGATAAATCTAGAAACCCTGCAGGAGGATTTCTGTCTTAACCAACAGTCCTTGGCTGCATTTTGGGTTGGTATTTTAGCTCAACATTACAAATACTTGTGTCAAAGATCTTGGCTGGAATCCTGGAATTATTTCAGATGCGATGGTGTGATAATAAGAAAAAAATCCTCCCTAGGCTTTCATGCCTGCCTCTTGTTTCTGCCAGGTTGCCATTGCTCTCTTACTGAAGAGGAGAAGCTGTAAAAATTACATTGTATTCCTGAGGTTTCTTACAGAAAGATGATTTCTGTGGCTGTTGTGTAAGAAAACTGCTTTGCTGTTTTTTCAAAGGAAAACGTGGCACAGAATAAAAAAGGTTCACTTGAGGAAAATCCAGCACTGGACTGGAAAGGAGAATTCTCGTTTCCTCTCTGTTTTAATTCTTCCACCCCCATTCCTCACACTCAGGAGTCCCATGCCCTGTTTTCCAGCCTTATTATTAATCATTCCTCTGCACTGATAACTTCTAATTGCTTTTGTGGAAAGCCACCTCTTTGACTTCCTGATATATGGTGCCTTATCCCTTAAACATCAAGCAGGAGCCGCTTGTTAGATTAATTCCAGGTAGGTACTTTTACAGGGGTAAGTCCATATTCCTTTAATATTTTAATAAGTATTTAAAAATACTGCAGAGAATAGATACTGTATTCATTATCTATAGTTGTTTGTATAAGGAATTAAAGTGAGTGTTTACATGTGGCTGTTATTTTAGAAATATAATCCAACAGATTTTTCTAGAAAACAGAAAATTTAATTAAAACTCCCCATGTTTTTGCAAGAATAGCACCAAGCAAACCTGTAACTATGAGATGTTGCCTGAGCAAGTTTAAGGCCTA
Source organism: Falcunculus frontatus (assembly GCA_013398115.1). Taxonomy (NCBI): domain Eukaryota; kingdom Metazoa; phylum Chordata; class Aves; order Passeriformes; genus Falcunculus; species Falcunculus frontatus. The sequence continues at coordinate 534,372 of VZRV01001011.1, read as the reverse complement.
TTTAAATGTAAAAGGAAAACAAACATCTCAGAATTTAAACAAAAAAAAAAAAGGGGGTTCTTGTTAATAGTAAAAGGCAAGGGTTGTAGGCACCTTCAGATTAGAAAAGGCAATTAATATTTATTTCATATCAAAGTAGATTGCTAATTAGGGCTGTGCTCTTCCCATCCCCCAGGGAAATAATCAGGCGAGCGAATCTCATCTGGAAAGTTCATGTATGGCAATGAGGAGCTCATCAAAACCCAGCACAAACCTGGCCGACCTGATGAAATGCTCAGGCTGCCTCACAGACTTTGCTCTCTAATGGGGTCTAAAAGACCTGGTATTAGTGAATTTATTTTACTGGTGTTCTAAAAGGCCATGATTATATATAGCTCAGTCACTTGTCAGTGTCCTTTCATTAACATGCCTAAAGAATCTTAATTGCTCAATCAGCATCACAGATTTTTGGTCTGCTGGTACAGTTTAAGGGGTTATCCAAGCCAAACAGAGAAAATGGAAATCCTGCCCAAATGGATCCAACAGAAAGAACAAACCATTACAGGAAAAAGTCAAGCGAGACTAAGAAGGGAATTTGAAGAGCAAACAACTGAAGATGGAAAGATAAACAAGAAATTATTTCAAATATACCCAAATCAAGAGTGGCAGGGAATAAGGAACACAGGCAGGGCTGGGTACTGGTGTGTCAAAAAATGAGAGAGCTGAAATAAACCAAAAAATTGAAAAACAACAGATAAACTAAAGTAGATGGAATTCAACATTTAAACCTTTAAACTATTAAGTAACACTTCCTTTTTGACAAAATCTTGTCTGTATCCAATGGAAAATTTCAGTTCTTGTCAGCCTTCCCAGTAGCATCATCAAGGTCTTCTCTGTTGGAAACTGAACGGGTGAGGTTTGGATGAAGAGTTCGTATTTCTGTCTTAATAAAAAAAAATAAAATTAAAGAAGTTTGTGGGGGAAATTCCTGTTTCCAACCAGATCTAATCATTACTGTGCTGTAAGATTTTTTTGAAAATTATAGCTAATATGAAAATCATGCCTTTCTGGTCTAGCAGAATTTTTTTGTTATGGTTCACTAGTTCAGATAATAAATTTGGGTTTTCAAATGTCTATTGTAAGCTGGTAGAACAAGTAAATTGTCAGGAGAGAGCTAATTTTTCTTCAGTTTTGTAATTACTTTTTAATCTGCAAAAAAACCCTCACAACATCAGAACAGTCAACTTCTAATGTGACAAACAATTACAAAAATGTATCCCAAGAATTATTATTGCATCTCATTCAGTCTTTTAACAGTGAGGATACAGCGTGAACAAAAAGACGTTAAAATTTACAGATGAAACAGATGCTGAAGAGGGATGGATGAAATGAGGGGACCAGTATATGCTGGTGTTTGGACATCATGAAAGAAATGAAATTAGGTGTTAAAGTTGCATCAAAGCATATTTGAAAGAATCATTATAACTCCCCGCATGGATATAACACAGATAGTTTCTAAATTCTTTCCAGACCCTCAGGAAAAAGATCCAGAAGTTCCTGTAAGAAGATGATAGATATCCTTTCAGATGGATAACTTTCAGGAGTTAAATAGAAGACTATTTTCAGAAATGCACAAAAGAGAACTATTTTAATGCCTCGTGTTGATTCTGTGCAGAGCAGCACCTGAATTGCTTTCCTTGAGTCTGATCAAGCTGTATTAGAAAGGGTTTAGTGGGAACAGAGGAGCTAACACAGGTGATTACAGCAATTGGGAAAAACTTCCCCGAAGAATTTAAACAATGAATAATAAACTCAAGCAAAAAGCCTTCGAAATAGTTCAAATAAAACCTGTTAAATTTAGTAAAAGATCCATGCAGTTTTCATGATGTTTTCCTGTCTGGATGTGCATTTAAACTTCTTAAATCGATTCTTCGATGTTTTGTAGATTGTGTGATGTGCTTTGAGGTATTTGTGTGAGGAAAGGTGAACAGCCGGAATTTTTCTGTCCCTTCTTTAAATGCCTTGTTTTGCTATTTCAGATTTAACTGAAAGGTAGAGGTTGTCTCCTCGAAGCTTAATGTTACGAAATCAGCAGCAAAATGTCTGGCATGGTTTGCCATTATTCCTAAAAAAATAATTAGCTGGTGTACAGTGTAATGGAGTCAACCCCCGTGGAGTACAGGTATATCTGCTTTATAACCTTTAAGACATGAGACTTAATTACACCCTGGCAGAGTCACTTTAGCACTCGAGTCCATTTTGCTGGATGTTGACATTACTAAATTATCTCATGTTCAAAATGCAAAGTAGCTGATTTTTTCCTAAACGCATTTCTTGGCAACCAAGAGATAAATTGGTCTGGTTCCATTTTTAAGAAGGGCTTTGTCCTTTAATGGTCCTTAAATTAATCCCGGTAATTCCACCTGAGAGGAGGGCACTTCTAGAAAGCACAGAACAAAATTGTGCATTGTATTGCCTGCATGCGTTTACAAATATTCTGTAGTCTGTTCACACTGAAAAGAGATTTCTACAGTTATTTAAGAAGTGAGATATAAATAGATGAATGTCATTAAAGATCAGCCTTCCTGCCTTTGAATTTAATGGCAGAGCTTTAGATGAAGTGAAGGACAGTTTGTCCTAGAAGATTTCAGGTTCATTTTCAACAGAACTAAAGCCCTTAAATTAGGAGATGGGCACATGTTTATAGGTATACAGCAAAAGAATTTTTAATACATCTCCTACATTCCTTAGTCCATCTAAATCGTTTGGGTGATCTTTAGGAATAAGTGGCTGTTAGTAATTGTTTTATTTAATCAAGCTATAAGGATCAGTGTTTGGGAATCTACATCGTATTACCTCTGCTCCTTCACAATAAGACATTATTTTAGGCACAGAATTTCAGTGTTTGTTCTGAGATTTATTTTTTTAAAAGGGTGTTTAAGGAAGCCAGAGCAGAACCCAAGTCTGTCGCATGTTTCCAAGGTCTCTGCAGAGTTCTCTTTTAAATCTATGATCTCGTAGTGCTTTACATATATTACTTTGGAGAAAACCGTGTTTGCCAGAAGGGAAATCACAGCACAAGAACCAAATCTGCGAGGTGCCGATGCTGAGAGCTGGGCTGGGCTGGGGTCTCCCACATTCTCCTTTCCTCCCATGGATGCACGGACCCAGCTGAACAGACCCAGAGCCCTCAGCCGCTCCTCACACAGCCCCTCAAAGCCCTTCCCCATCCTCATTGCCCTCCTTTGGACACTCTCATAGTTTATTATCTTTTTGATATTGCGGTACCCGAATTACCGCCAGGACTGGAGGTGAGGCCGCCCCAGTGCAGAGATCTTTGTCACTCTGGCTCCTGATGGCCCCTCTGAGCATCGCGTGTGGCTGTGGTCGGTGTCTGCCACCTGAAAGTGTCGTCAGCGCTTCTCCTTCCCATTCGGAATCGCTGGAAGAGCGCTCGGTGTGGCACGGAGCGAGGGGCTCTCCGGTAGATGGTGCTGCTGCAAACCTTTGAGGAAGCACACACACCTCATCCCTCATCCCTCATCCCTCATCCCTCATCCCTCATCCCTCAGGGCATGCAGGGAGGGCAGCTTGTGCCTGTACGCACAGCCTTTGGGTATGGATGTTCATCACAAACACCCCAAAGAGGCTTTTCCAGCTGAAAAGACTCCAGAAAAAAATCTCTCCCTTTACTTAGCATAGTATAATGTTTTAAACACCATAATTATAGCTACATATGCCAATTCATAAATAAAACAATGCAAAAAGTTATTCAGCCATGTACCAGCTCCATTATTTAACACCAGGGAGACATCAGTCTTGGTGCCTTCAAAGAAAGAATTTCTTTACTGACTGAAAAAACAAAAAACAAAATCAATATAAACAATTAATAAATCCGTAATGTTATATCAGAAAAAGATAGGACTCTGCCTGCTCGCTTTGGCTTGGTTCTGGTGTTGGAAAATCTGTATTGCGTGGTGTACAAAAAAAATAAGTAGAGGACCCGAAGGGTGTCTGTACTTACAATCCTTTTTTTGTAAAAGTGATTATTTACAGTTCTGGATTCCAGGCTATCACAAACAGGTAAGGTTAACAACAGTAGTTGAAACCTTCTTCCAAATGCTTTTTCTCTGAAAATTCAAATAGTGAATTTCCATCTTGGCCACGTAAGTAATGAGGAAGGGAAAAGCTTTTAAAAAAGTTGAACTTTCGATTCAGTATCTGAACCTTTCTGTGAAAATCTAGGCCAGGCACTGGAGGTGTTAACACTGCTGTCTTTAATCAGCAGGATCCTGTTCCTTCAAGAGGCCTCAGAGAATTTGGATTTGAAACAGGGAAGTATTTATCAGTTCAAAGATTAGCACTAGATTAAAGTGCCACCTGTATCAGACTTTTGCAGTCACTGCAGATAAAGTTAGCATGATATGCTACTTTTAAATGGATACAGCCAAAGTCCCACCATCCCTCGCTTTGAACAAACCTCCTGTCAGGAATGGAGCTGGACTTTCCCCTCTCTCCTGCCATGCCCATTGCAATGAGGGCAATTCAGTGAAAAGCAAAAGCCACAACATTCTTTCCACCTCTGTCTTCCTGATTTAAAGTTCTGCATTGGTTCCATTGGGAATGAGAGATTTTCTGTGGAATGACACCAAGACCTGGGAGCAGAGACCTGCCCACCTGGAATAACACACAGAAACAGACAGAGTGGATGCTCCAGAGAGAGAGTTTTGTGTGTGTGTCTTCCTACTTACCTTTGATGAGATCAGGGCAATATCATAAAGTAGTTCTTTTGACACTGAATTAAAATAGTTTAAGTCCATGATGCTGCCAAAAAGAGGGTCTGGGCTTTCTCCTGGTTCTCAGACTCATGGTCCTGGTGTGTCCCACCACTGGCAGTGGTGCTTGAAGAATTTTGCAGTCACTCAGGTCAGCAAGGTGATGCTGTCAAAAGCACACTCATTGGAGAAAGGAAAGTTTAGTTTAGATTCTTGCATGGACCACTAAAGCTGAATCTGAAGAAGTACAGGAGAAGCACTCAGGGTGGAGAAGTCAGGATCACCCCTCCAAGAGCTGATATGGTCTTAAGTACACTTCAGCTGGCTGCTGCACTGTACCATGAATGTTAAGTAAAATTTGCTGCCTAACCCAAAAATGGAGTTCCCAAAAGTTTTAACTTCCTGGCTGTGTAGACCTGAAGAAGTCCTTAAGTGCTCCTGTTCCTTAGCTGTGTTTGCCAACTGCCTGAGAATCCTCCTTGGGCTGAGTCTCAGCTTTGACAAGACCAAGTGAAGAGCTCCAGGATGAACTCAGAGCTGATCCCCAAAACAGTGAGAGCTGTAGCTGGGGAGGGATGGAAGGACAGCAGAAGGAGGCAAGTGAGCTGAACACTGAAATGTCTTTTGAATAGCTGTGATCAGACAGCTATTGTAGTTACACAAGTAAATGTAATGTGTTGCATAAACAGATGTATGTTCCATCTCCTCCTTTGAATAATGAAATTCAAATCTCATCTCTCAGGTGAATTGAGCTCTAGATGGATGGGGCAGGAGCCTTATTAGTTTTTCCCATTGTTCCAGTGAACAGCAATAGGAAAAAGAGTCAACAACAATACATGGAGTACTCAGTTTGAAAGGGAAGGGGCTGAGTGGGATCTGTCTTGGGTCCAAAGACTGTTTGCTTTGACATACAGGGGAGGGATGCTCTAAAGGAAGTCTGAAACCTATTACATATTGACTTGCAACAGCTCTGGGAAGTTATCAAATCCTATTAATCCTAAAATCAGGCCTTAATGTGATTTATTGAGGGAGCAACTTGTGCATTTATCTGCTTGTTGAACTCCATGCAATAGAGAGCTCAGTCTTTTTATGACCCTCTGTGGTGGTATCGTCTGACTAAGAACGTGGTGAGCCCCTGGACAAAACGACTGCTGTAGGTGAAATCTCTGCTGGTGTGTGGGAGTGTTTATGCTGCAGATGAGTTCCCCACCCACCAGGCCAGTGGACCTCTGGAAATCTCCAATTTCAGGCAATCCATGTGAGAAGAGAGTGCAAATGGTTTTGGTTGATTCTGCTGAAAGATTATTTGAGTCAAACCAAACTGATTTTTTTGAGACCAAATGTGCTTTGGAAACATTGTCTCAGAGACTGAAGTTAGAGGATGGTTGGGTTTGTTTATGTGGGGTAAAGACAGAGGAGATTTTGGAAGGAATGACAGTATGTGCATAATGACATTGATTTTAGTAAAAACAGACTCTGCGTCTACTTTTGGAAGACAACAAAAAAAGGGACTTTTCTCCCGTAATCGTGATTAAATAACTGCCCTGTGGCTTTCTGTCAAAATTAACTAAATATATTTTGCATTGCTTTTATTGCAACTGGCAAGTGAGCAAGTCACTAATAGTAGCAGAGCCATTGTGTAATCAAGGCTAATCCTTACTCATGGTAAGAATCAGAGCCAAAAGCCTATAATCCTACTCTAGGCCACATTCCTCTGTAGTTTTCCTCTTAATATCTCTTGCTTTTTGCTCCTTGAAAACTGTTTTCTGTATGTTTGGGTTAAGTTCTTGACTTGAATTTTTTATTATTTCTTTTGAGGTTTTTTTTCATAGGGAATATGTTCATTGATTTTGCCTCGGTGCCCTCTTCACTGCACTGCAGCCTGCCTTGATGTCTCCAAAGACAGTCACAGCCCTGCTGCATTGCTCACATTCCGGGTTTTTAGATTCCTGCTTTATTTCTAAGACTCACAGATTTTATGTAATAAAAAAAGAGGAAATAAAATCTGTGGAGACTTTGGAGAAAGGTCTACCATAAAGGCCTGTAACAGAGAGAAAAATAAAAGGCCTTCAAATTCAGTCCTGTGTTGTTGAAGACCTGACTCAGAAGTTTTGAATAATTCCAGTTTAATATCCTAATGTTTGTTTTACACTGGACTGTGGGTAAGAGGGACATTTGCACCTGCACACATCGGTGTTTGCAAAGGCTTCTTTGCCATTGTTGAGCGAGTTCACTGGAGTCCTCTGCTCTAAACTGCTTCTGATAACAGTTTCTGGAGATTAATTATAACTCTGGTACTTGTATATGCCAATTTCCTGATGTAGTGAGTTTATTGTAATTAATAACCAACAGCTGTTCTGTGGCTTCTTGCACAGAGTTCTTTTGTTGGAATGACTTAGATCAGTCGTTATCCCCAACTTTCATCCACAGCTTTGGTGCCTGTACTGGCATGGCCTGTGGATCCATCCAGTTTGCTAACAGCTAACATCCCAAACTGCAGGAAACTCCCAGGGTATCCCCCAGCTCTGTGCCTGGCTCTGTGGGAAAATTCTGCTCTGAGACCTGTGGGTGATCATCTTACAACCTGGAGCATGGGAGTGAATACTCCCTTTTATCTGGGTTTGAATGGGCTCTATCAAAGGTAGGGGAGTCCCCCCACCCTCCCCTGCCTGTGTGCCTGGGCTGTGGCAGGAGGGCTCTCCTCAAAGGCAGGCTGCCTCTTTGGGAAACAGGATCCCAGGAAACCATGGAGAGCAGCCAGCCCAGGCAGGTCCCATGGCCCTCTGCTGGGAGTGGATGCCTGCCGTGGCAGAGATGGGGGTGCTAAAAGGGAGAATTAGCCAGGAAAAGCATTGTCTAAACTGAAGTTGAAGATTTTCCACACCAATTTTTTTTTCTTCTTCCTTTTTCTGTCTGTGCATCCCTGACTGATCCAGGCAAGAGGAGAAACCCAATCCCGAAGTGGCAGCACATTAACAGCAGCAGGGTCACGTAGCAGCCAAGGCAGGAGGTGACTTTTGTGCCTTGGTGTATCCGATCCCATTCAGCCTTCACATCCCTTCTCCTGAGTCCCCGGAGCAGCCCCTGGAGATTACACTTCAAAGCACAGCTGATGAGCCTCTTCCAGCTCCTTCCAGCTGGGAGGGAGATCCCTGGAGAGGACCCTTTGTGCAGGGGTCACAGTTCCTGCCTCTGGAGGCATTTGCTGTTGTCATTGTTCCATTTGGGCTTGGTATACCTTGTTCTGTGGGAAGGACTCGAGTGCCACTCAGGTTATCCCATCGCCCTGGAAGTTCCCAGGTGAGCTTTGAGCCAGGACAGATGGATCATGGATCATGGATCATGGATCATGGCTCTAGGCAACGCTTCAGTCCTTCTAAAATCGCCAAAAATCAATTTATTGTTTTCCTCTCCTGCCTTTCTCCCTTTTCTGTTTTCCCCATAAATGACTTAAAGTTGCTCATTTTCAGGTATTTTTCCTCCCTGAAATTTCATATAATTCTTGCAAATATAATCCTAGGGATTGAAGGACAGTAAAAGGAATCACAAATCCCTTTCTAGCCAAAGAAGAGCCAGCATAGGAAACAAAGCTGTGTTAAGATCTTTTTTTCTGCCTAAGATAAAAATATGGTTTAAACTGAGGGGAGATTGCAACATTATCAATTATGAATTGAATGAGGAATTTTGTAGCTGGGCATGTATTGGTCATTAATTCAATCAGAAGGCAAGATTTATGACCAGTCTGTAATGTACTCATCCTGGTTTAAACGGTATTGAAATGATGTAATTTTGTATTAAATTTATGTAATGCTGGTGGAACCAGGATCAATATCTGTTTCAAGTTTGTTGTTTTTCTTCCAGTTGTTTTAGGTGGAAGTGAAGAGTGGAAAATAATTTATTTATGAAGTTTTGTGCTTGTTAGAGCTTCAGGCACCAAACTCCCCATTGGATACAGTGCCACACTCATTCCTTCACCTGCAACGATCAACACTTCATTATCACTTGTTTTATAATCTGGAAGCATAATTACAACCATTAATTACCACCACTGAGCAACAATTTCCCACCAATACATGTACTAAACTCCGTGCTCAATGTAGAAACTAGGTAGACATTTTCCATGGAATCTCAGACAGGTATTTGGGATTTGTCTGGTCATTAGAAGTGTCCTGGAATGCTGTGTAGTGTTATCTGTCACCTCTTCTGTTTCCAAATAAACTGTGGTAGTGAAGTGTGAAACCAAAACCACTTGATCCTCTGCATCTTGAAGTCACAGGGAATTAAAATGAAAAGCTTTATTGTCTAGCAAAAAATTCTTCTTACTTGTCATCAGCAGCGATGGATTTCTTCCTTGCTCTTGGAGTTTGGGAATCTCTGCCAGTACACAGCCATGAATGAAGGGTTTTTACCAGACCAGATTCTTTTTTCCTTTTTCTTTTTTTATTAGTAGGAGTTTTGTCCGTTTTTAAATGCAAGACTTGAAGCTTTATTTTAAATCATCTTAAATCCAGAAGGGTTTTACAGAGATAGGCAAAGTATTGGAATTGCTCTTATAGACAGCTTGTGGTGTCTCCATCTGAGGAAGTGGGTTGGCTTTGGTAGTCACTGGGTATCACGATCCTGTTTGTGCCGTGGGATGAACCACATGACCTCAAGAAGCCCCTCAAAATTCTATTATTTTGGGATTAAGCAGGAACTTTCCAAAGTTTGCCCTCACATTTATCTTGTATAAACCCAGGCTCATACCGCTCCCATGAGATTTATTCCAGGAAGTTTCAGAAGCAGATTAGGAAGCCCTGGAAGATTCCAATGGCAGTTGTCTCTTCTGGCACCACATTTGTTTTTTGACTCCACAGTCCTAAGAGGCAATGAAAAAAAAAAATAGAAGACACAGAACTATAAATACAAAGACATCAGAGGGAAGATTTGGTGGATGGGTTTAATGAATGGTAAAAGATGGTTCACAGGGAGGAAGTGTCAGCGTGTTTTATACAGAGGGGACAAATGGCTTCCTGAAATCAACAGTTTATTTTGCTGAACTTTCTTCATGGAAAACATGGAAGCTGAAGGATCAAAAGGAGTTAGGATGCACTTCATTTCTGGTGGTGTCTGCTAATAAAGATTGAATTGGTGAATATTGGGGTGAGTCTCCACCAGTCCAAGTCATTGCCTGTCCTTTCCCACACGTCCATTTTCTACAGTGTGGGAATTAACCCTTGTGATCCTGAGCAATCCCCTTCTCCTGAATGGATCCAGGGATTTTTAAGCACTAACCAGAGTTACATATAATCCATCTCTTATGCAAGGGGAGGTGCTTTGGAGAGCAATAAACATCCTCTTCCTGCTATCAGGACCCTGTCATCTGTCTTTGCCTTGTAGCTGCCTTGCTCTTGAGGGGCTGGAGATGGGAACTGGCATTTGCCAACTCCTGCAGAAACACCGAGACCCAACAGAAAACGAGAGCTCCACGGAGCCTCTGCAGCATTTTGCACACATTTGATGGTGCAGGAGGGTCTTTTAGTCTTTTCCAGAAGAGTAATTTTGTATTTAAACTAAGCAGACATTTTAAACTGGCTAAACCACTTTATCTGTCAATGTTTGTGCCTCCTGTTCAACCTTGCCCTCCAATGGACTTGTAATTTCCTTTATCTATCACACATTTGCAGCAGGTAGATGGTCTATATGCTACATCTACCAAATCTTTTCCTAAATTCAAGCCAGAAAGAGTCATTGGATCTAGTTCAGTCCTGCAGGTAACATCTACTCCAGGATTTCACCTGGCTATCTTAGTTTTGAGTGCAATCCTTTTTCACTGAGCGGGAAGAATCTGAGTTTCATTTATTAAAAGAGTCTTTGTTCTCCTGTAGAAGGAGAATGTAGTCAGAGATAATCTTTATCTCCCAGTCTCCTGATAATACAGAAAAGGAGCTATCTTGAGAGCTGGCTTTCAAGTAGAATGGGAAAACCAGGGTTTTTTCCTCGTGAAATTTCATTTTAAATTTTTTAGAAATTGAAAAACAGGAACAAAAAAAAAATTGGCAGAGTCCCTGCATTTGAGATTACTGCAAATAAACTTTAAATAAATTACAGATGGCTGTTTTATTTACAAAATGCTCAAAATGCCTCAATTGACAAATATATTTAGCTGGAGTGTATGATAAAGTGCTAAGCAAGTCAACAAAGAAAACCAAAAATAAGAAATCATTCTCTTTTTCGAGGATGCCCACAAATGGCGAGTGTTGATAGAGAAGCACAGTCATCAGAACCAGGGGATTAATCTGCACATAACGAGGACTGGGCTCAAGCAGGAGGAGAAGTTTCAATAACAACAATGGGAGCATTGTTGGGAAAAAAAACTGCAGCAAACCCATCTGCTGGAGCCATGTGACTGAGTCCCACACAGAAAGGCAGAGGAGAGCTGAGCATCCCAGGGAAAATCTGGTGCTCAGCTGAGAGGAGATCCGAGCTGGAGACCGCCTGGACCTGCCTTCGGAACACCTTTCTAATGGAGTCAGAAAATAACAGGATACTGCAAAGAAATTTCTAATAAAAAGTTCCCACTCGCCCAGTTGATGGAGTGACCTTTCCAGAACCTCTTACAAATTTCCAGCCTCTGAGTCCTGGGTTTGAAATATGAATTTAAAAGGGAGGGGGGTTGGCAAGAGGGGGAAGAGGTAGAAGGGTAGTGTGTCATTTCTTTTGGTATTTTGTTTCCAGCTCTATCCTTTGATCTCCCCAGCAGTGTAGTTCAGACAATCTGTAGAAATATTGCTAAACCAAGTTACTTTGTTATATTTTACTTCAGCCATTTGTCAGCATATGCCATAAAAATTTTAGTTTTCTCTCTTGATCTTTATCAGAGATTGCTGTTTCTCTTTGATGTCTCCCTCCTTATTTGACATTTGGAACTGGTTTCCCATTTAATTATCTAACTCTCTATTGCTATTTTAGTTTAAAAGTTCACTGCAATATTTTACTCCTCCTGTTTCTCAGTCCATTCCTCTGTGCTCCAGCTGAGACACAAGAAAATGATGAAGGTACTCTCATTCTTAGGGAGGTTTGTTTCTGAGCCCTCCTGTGAACAGAGGGGAGCACAGACCTGTGGTCAGTGAGTGTGGGCAGCAAACATGATGCTGGGACATGCTGGGTCTCCTAAATCAAAATATCCAGAGGCCATTCTTACATTAAACGGTAAATTTAGACTGTTTTGTGTAGGTTTGAAAGTCTGAAATGTAAACAGCAATGCAGTCAAAATAGCTGTAAAATGTCATTTAATACAGTCACAGTTCCTACAAACCTTCTTATGAAAACACCATCCTCACTGCTTAGCTGTGTTGGAAAACAGAAAGAATTCCTCACATTTTGTAGCCCAGAGAAGGAGATTTGCTCTCAGGAGAGACGAGCTGAAGCACAGAAGACATTTTACGTCCTTATTCCAGAAAGTTTCTTGTAATATCTGGAAGCTCTTCAGGGCAGCTGAGTCCTGGGATGTCTGGCAAGCCTTAGGCCACTGGACAAGGTGGGGATGACCAAAAATGCCCAGGGCTTGGTGTAGGCAGTGAATTGCTGCAGAGTGTGGCCATGTGAGTGTGGTACAGGAAGGACTCTGTGTTCTGGTGTGGCTGGAGAAGTGGGAACCAGTGAGGTAACTGTGCCACATCACCGATGGGATGTGATGAGGTCCTGGTGAACTCCTACAGCAATAGAAAGATTTCAGCTTCATCCAAAACACAACAAGCTGGAGGAGGAGATGTCTGGGCACTATTTCTTGCTCTGGAGTTCAGGGCAGATTGGAAGAACCTTCCTGTGGGTGTTCTGAGACAAAGAATTGAAATATTTCCATTGGTTGCTGTCAAGAGCAGCACTGGAGCCGTGCACAGCCACGGGTGAGTCCCAGCATATGGCTGAGGGGCTTTAGTGGAGGGTGTGCAGCTCCATCTGGCAGCCCCAAGGGAGCAGATCCACTGGAAACCACAGCAGACTGAACATATTGTGCTTCTGGCTGGGTGACCTCCTCCCCCAGCCCAAATTTGGCAGCCAGACTAAAACTGTGGAGGAAAATACAACATTTGATCAAACCATTCTTTTTTTTTCTTTTTTTTTTCTTTTTTTTTCTTTTTTTTTTGATTTACCTCCGCTTTTCAAATGAAACCTTTGAAAGCAAAGAAGGAACCAGGGAAGTGGTGATCCCAACCTGCCTGTGTTCAAGAGTCGGATGCTTGTCTAGCATGAAGCAGATCCGGGTTCAACGCCCTCTTCCACCTGGGAAGTCTGGAATTTGCATTCCCCACCACTAAGAAAAATAACCCAGCTGCTGAGATATTCAGAGTTATATTTGGATATATGGAGACATTTCTGTGTGTTTGCCATTCATGTTTTCTGCAAAGGCAGTTCCTCTTTGTAGGCAGTACTCAAATATTGATGGAGCAGGAGAGAAGGACTGTGAGAGCTACTACCTGGCACAACATTTCCAGCCAAAAATATGGAGGTAATTTGCTTCATTTTCTGCTCTTTGCACTGCAACAGCTATTTTTGTCTGCCAGATAAGGCACTTCCCAAAGGATGGTGCTTGGAAATACACTCCTTTGAAGACAGGCAGAAAATATTCTTTCACCTCTGGATTCCCTGGATATGGCCAAGGTTTGAAACCCCCATGTACCACATTTGAAGACTGTTGCGAGTAAATTTGCTGCCTGCATGGAGATGAGGCTTTGAATTTGTCTACCTTGCCCTGATTCACCTTCTTTCCCAACGGGAACTGGGATTTAACAGTGGAACAAATAAAATGTTTGAAACCCAGACTAGATTTTTGGCAACAAAACGTAAGTAAAATAAGGAATTGTATGGTCCTGCTCTGTAATTAAGAGGAAGCTGTTCTCAAACCTTCCCTCCGTGTTTTTGTGGGTATTTCAGATGAGTTGATCTCCCTGGGTAGTACCAGGAACTTGATCCCAAGCCATTGGATTTGAAGGAGAGTCCTCTTGTCTTCCCGTGAAGTTTTATTATGGCTGAAGTAATTCAAGATTTCTTGGGCAGTTTCCAGCTTATTCTTCAGTTCAGTGTTCAGGGGCTGGGGAACAGAGTTGCCCCTGTTAATTAGGAAGAGGTCAGGATTTTATGAAACATTTTTCTAAATACTGGAAGAAGTGTGAATATTGGGAGAGATGATTTTCAGCAATATTTTCTTTTCCTTGGTGTAATTCTACTCAAGGCAGCTTTGAGTACATATAAACCCCCTCATCTCCACTGGGCAGTGACAGTGATACACCGAGGACTTTGGAAAACGCAGCCAGGTCCCTGGCTCTGCCTTTGGCAGCTCCCTCAGTGTGCTCCAACAGCCGGCACAGAAAGAATGAAATCGTAGAATCTCAGAATGGTTTTGGGTGGGAAGAAACCTTAAAACTCATCTCATTCCACCCCCTGCCATGGGCAGGGACACCTTCCATTATCCCAGGCTGCTCCAAGCCCTGTCCAGCCTTGGACACTTCCAGGGATCCAGGGGTAGTCACAGCTTCTCTGGGCACCCTGTACCAGGGCCTCACCGCCCTCCCAGGGAATAATTTCTTCCCAATATCCCATCCAACCCTACTCTCTTTGAGACACTTCAGGGTTGTATTTACTTCCCTTGAGTGTCCGCATGGAGAAGGGAGTTTTGTTTGATTTGTAGCCATGCACTGATTTGAAAAGACCACTAATATGTTTCTAACTTTCCTTTCAAAGTTTTACAGGGTAAAAAAGAAGAGGCAAGGCATTAAGGGCTTTACATGCTCACAAGGACAGCGGCAGAAAAACAAAGGCCCTTAATCTGGGATACACAAAGCAGGAAAGGGGGGCAGCGTGATGGAGCTGTAATGAGAGACGGCGAGATTGACGTGGAAAAGACGGGACAGGCAGCAGGGTATAAATAGAGCTGCAGTTTATTTGTAACTTTCATTTTTAGGTGGGGATGATTGACACATGGATGGGCTGGATGAAGGTAACCTCCCTGATCTTTAACTTGCAGGTCACATGGAGAAAACTTTGAGAAAATACTCCAACATGTAGATGTCAGATTGAGTGACAGCCGCGTGTGAGGTGAATTGCATTTCCTGGCTTTTTTACATGCATCACTTCACAGAAATGATGGCTGCCATCGGAACAAAAAGACGTCCTTCCCGACCGGGGTCAACAAACTGACAGTGCCCACCCATTAATAGAAAACACTGTCATTTAAAATAAAATGCTATGGAGAAAACTTCAAAAATCTATTAGCCAACACAGCAGATAGTATCAGTTTCTGCCCATGAATTACTGTATACCATTCCAGTGTTAATGTACAGCGCAGTGTGTGGTACAATTTTCATCTGTAACAATATATATAGAATGCCATATGGCTGACAGCATGCACTACACATGTCAGGCTCTTCTGTTTTCTAGCTCCGTACATCTTATTTGCTTCTGTCTAATTATCTTGTTCTGTGGAGGGGAGGGAGAGAAAAGAAGAGAAGCCAATGGGAATTCAAAAATCAGAGGTAACAAATAGCACCGGTTACTTAATTCCATTGTTAATGTGTTCTTATGTTTCTTAAAATGCAGTGCTTTTTAAAAGATGCAGTTGGACATCCATTGCTCGAGGTGGAATGTGGGGCTGTAATAAAGGCTCTGTATGTGGCATTTCAAGAAAACCCCCAAACAAATCAGAAAGAGCAGCCCTGCTTTATGCTGTCCACTCATATTGGTTAATTCTAGGCATAATTTTTCCAGCTGCTAGAATGTGCCCATATTGCTCTCCTATTCCTGTCTGTCTAAAAGTAGTTGCCTGGATTTTTTTCCCCCCAACAGAAACAAAATAGTGCTGAAAAGAATTGCTCTAAAACTGGACCCCTGGATCTGAAATGGTCTAAAGAGCTCCTCAGAAGTTTAAGCCTTGGAATTTTTTTGGTTTTTTCTGAGGGATTTGGTATTGTTTAAAGGTCAGAGCCCCAAGATTTGTCTTCAGACATTTAGTCCTGGCTTATCTGTCAGTCACTCTCACCCTTGGAAAGGCCGGAGGCGATTGCCAGCACTCCCCATGCTGTGCTCCCCTCTTCCTGAGCACTTGATCCACAGGGAAATATCTTGTCCTGGACTGGAAGGAAGCTGCCATCCCTTCTGTAATGGAAAGTGGAGAGAGAGAAGGGGAAATTGGTGCTGCCACCTGCATTCAATGACCCTGAGTGGGGCAGAACTGCTACGAGTGCTGCAGCCTTGAGTTTGTGTCCTGACAGGGCTGAGAGGCAAAACCCTTCCCTCCATGGGTAGAAGGGATTGGTTGGCCCATCATGAGCTTAAAATAGTATCATTTTTGGGTCATTAACTTTTCCTGGCTGCTGTTTTGGAAGTGAAGCTCAATGCCATGCTGAAAAGCCAATATAATTAGAAAGGAATTGTAAAATCGGTCAGGAAAAGCAAATGGCACAAATGAGTGCTTGGTGCAGCAGGGGCTATACAGGAGTGGTTAACGATGGTCTGCCCTCATAACGATTCATGAGTGAGGGGCATGATGTGAACTCTGGTTTTAACCTGTACTGCATGCTTCTCCAACAGGAAAAAAAGACTTCATCCATGAATGTGGTGTTCAGAAGCACCTTGAAGCAGTACCTGTGTTCTGTGGGATTGGGATGTTCCAAAAGGGGGCATTCTTTGATCAGGAAGGTAATTTTTCCTTAATGTTTGCAATGGCAAAATGGTTTTTATCGTAGAGATCTCATTGAAAATTCAGGAAGCAGCCAAAGTTAACAGCAGTCTGCTCTGTTGTGTGAGGATCCCTTGCCATATTTGCTCTTAAACCTAATTAGACATGACCATCCATTTAGGAAAAGAACCTCTAGTATCATCTTCCAAAAAGTTTTCTTAATTCAATACATTATCACTTTATACTGTGACATTTTGCTCAGTGATGGGGCCATTTCTGCTAAAATTATGGCATGATTGCAGCTGGAGTTTCCTGTGTGTTCTTCCTGTGAGCTCTCATGATCTCTGTATGAATTCCAAATACATGATATTTCATTAACACACATTTCTTCTGGTTCATATTTTTGTTGATTGTGTCAGATTCCTTCTGCACAAATTCCATGGTAATTATGAGGAAGAAGCATGTTCCATGCTCCCTTTTTGGTGTGAAACCTGTTCCAGCAAATGGCACATGATTCCTCTCTCCCAGTTAAAGTGGAGTTTTCATTTTCACACCAGAGGTGTCTGAAATTCCAAAATAGGGGCATAGTGCAGCAAGGCAGAAATAGAAAACTTTTAACAGGGAAAATAACAAATTTAGTACAATGAAAACTGAAAAACCGAAACTTTTTAAATCCTGCTCTGAACAGTGTTTGAGTAGTTTTTGTGAAGCTGAGAAAGAGATTGCAACAGCATTGAGATACTTTGGGGGAAGGAAGGGCCTGGGGCAGAAAAGTGAGGCCAGGGTGGGCCTGGAGCTGCAGAAAAGAGAAGCGAGCTGTGCTCTCCCATGTGTGTGCTCACTCAAGGACATGAAAAGGATTGGCTTTGCTCTAAACTTCTGTGTTTTCCCCCTAAAAAATAACACTATTTAGAAAAATAAAGATATTAGTACATGTTTGGGTCTGAGCATCTTACTGGAAAGCCACCTTGTTGTATACACACTTCTATAAGTGTTACATACCATGAGTTAATTTCAGCTCTTACATCCATAGTCATGGAGATTCAGCCTTTCCAAAAGGAATGGTTGACAAAAATGTGGTATGAATGGAAAAAAATAGTTCATTTATCCATGGCAAATTACAGGATCAAGTTCTCCTATGTTTCATTAGTGCAATCCATAGTACTTCAGTGACTGGACCATCATTTTTCTGGCTTTCTACCAGGGCAACTAAAGCCATGGAGCATCTAATGTCTGTCAGACTGATCAGACTGAGGAGTCTTTTGGTATTGAATAAATTATTTTTATGACATTTTGAAAATAACACTGAGTTTGGTTCCCCTCCAGGCTCAGGCAAAGGAGGCAGTTGCCTGGAGCAGGAGATGCAGTGAAATGACCACGGCCCTTTCCCAGTGCTACAGCAAAGCCCCTGCATGGCCAGAGCAGCTCCTGCTGCTGAGCAAACCATCATCCTGGAGGGAAAACACAGCAGGTACAGCCACCAGGAGTAGAGGTGGGGAGTCTGCCCAACAGCAACACAAAATCTCTTCCTTTTCCATCCCATGGTCAGCAGAGAGCCAGACAGACTCTCCAGGGTCCTTGCTCCCCTTCCTGCTCCAGTTCTCTGTTTCAAATACACTCTCTACCCTTTTCTTTCTCTCTCTCTCTCTTCTCAGCC
Source organism: Falcunculus frontatus (assembly GCA_013398115.1). Taxonomy (NCBI): domain Eukaryota; kingdom Metazoa; phylum Chordata; class Aves; order Passeriformes; genus Falcunculus; species Falcunculus frontatus. The sequence goes on along the minus strand of VZRV01001011.1, from coordinate 516,308 downwards.
GTGGCCTGGCTGAGCTCTGGCCAAACCCTGTGCTCCTGTTTCTGGGATATAAACCCCAGACCTTTGCATCATTCCTTCTTCCTCTGCTTTGTGACTATGGGAGCTATTCTGTGCACCTCACTTGTGCCAGAGCCTCCCTATTCCCTGCAGCTCCAGGTGAGCAGTGGGCTCCATGCTGAGGCCTCTCTCTGTGTTGTCTCCTCTTGGCTTTGGTTGCACGTGAAAATTCAGTTCTCTCTGTTTTACTCCCTAAGGGACTTGGGTCTGTTCTGGGACATGAGACACATTTAATTCTCTTTATCCAACTACTGCTGTGTTTCTTCTCTTTTTGTGAACCTTTAACCTGCTGTTGGATCTGCCTATCCAATGGTAATATTTCCAGCCTTGTGTATGTAACTACTCAGTGGGGAAGACACTTCCCAGAGCAACTGCTGCAGGAAATGCTTTTTGGCATCCAGATGTGTATTCTGTCATTTCCCATGCCGTGCATGTGCTGCCTCTCACATCCATGGCTCAACAAGTGTGGACAGGTCTGGAGGCAGCTGGTGCTGTTATTTCACTGCTGACACTGAAGAGGTGCTTCCTCATAAGAAACCAACCCGCTCCTGTGTGACACCTGCGTTGTTACAAAGGGACCTCTGCAAAGTCAGCGCCAAATCTGCTTTTTCCTTCAGTTTTGACTGGCTTGCAAGTGGGCAATTCACTCTCCATTTCAGCCCCAGGTGTAGTTGGAGGCATCCCACCAAGAGATCGTGAGGATGCTGTTTAAGAGCAGGATTCCCAGACAGGTACAGCAGCATGGGAAGCTGATCCTGACGTGACAAACCCAAGCTGGCACAAACGTGCTGTCATTAATCCTGCTCTGTGTTGGATCTCTCTTCCAGAGTGACCCTGGGTGACAGAAAGTTAATGCACAGGAGATCTGGGGTTCTTGGTGGTGCTCTATGCCTCACTCCTATAACTGCAGAAAACATTTAATCCATTTTATTCCAGCAAAATGAAATTTAGATGCACAATTAAGAAAAATGCTTCCCATGAGATTTCCTGTAGCCCCAATAGCTGGATTTGCTTTCTGCCATTATGAAGAAATTGTACAAAGGATCTACAGATTCAGAAGCTGTATTGGGGATCTTTTAGCTCTTCGAATTACTTTATTATTCTTCCTCTATCTGTACCATATGCTAAATAATGCTGTTAAATTTGGCTGTGATTTTTTTTGTCTTACAGTCTTGAAACATCCATAATCTTGGCTAATCCTAGAGTTGTTGCTTGGGAGCCTTATTCATTATTTAGGCCAAAATATTAAAAAATGTCTGTCAGCTCTGGGGCCTTGCTTTTTTCTGAGTTTTATCTGGGTTTTCTGAACTTGTTTTCTCGCAGCAGTACAGAGCATCCCACTTCCACTGGTGAGAACGAACGTTTCAGAGGAATGTTTCTGCTTCTTTCAGAGGAATATCCCTGTGCTGCACGGAGTAGCAGGTGCACGACGGGGTTTTTCTGTAGGAGAAGTGATTTCTTGGGATGGCTACACTTTAGTGCTCAAACTAAAGAGTAGGGATGTGGAGGGAAGGGAGTGGCACACAGGCAGGGTGAGTGGCACAGTGGCACCAAAGAGTGTGTCAGCTCCACGGCTTTGTGGTTCTCTGAGCGAGAGTGGGGCTGAGCACCAAAAAAAAAAGGGGAGAGAGCAGAGGACAAGTGAGAGAAGGAGAGAGCTGAGCCTGGGCCAGCAGGAGATTTGAAGTGAGTCACAGAAAGCAGTAAGAGCCCTCTTGCCTGTCTCAGAGTGCTGTGGTGAGGAGAAGGAGGTGCTGCTGGAGCTCTGGAGCTGCATGTGGAGGAGCAGGAGCATTTCAGTGCTGGAGGTGCAGCAGTGCTGCTCCTCACCTCTCCCGTGGTACCTGGTTCCTTTTCCCAGCACAGCTCTGGTCTGAGGCTGCCATGGGCTTTCCTTTTCCTGCAAAACCTCCTGCAGAACATATCCCTGTGCAGCCACAACGTGAGGTGCTGCCGTGAGTACCCAACGCTGTAGATTAATAACCTGAGTAACCACAGCCTCTAATGACAGCAATCTGACCAACCAACCATCCTCAGCTCCAAGTGTAGCAGTGATCCTTGACATTAATTATACAGACTTTCACACAGCACATGTACTTGCAGAGAAAGGACATCTACTACAAAACTTGTTGTGCACAGCCAAGCCTTCCCATGCTGGTGATGAATATTTATGCCAAGAATGTAGAGTGCAAGGTGGCATCTTCCTTGATGAATTGGGGGCTAGATGCTATGACTACATTATTTAGACCACTTTATTATAAGGGTTACAGTTTTTATTGCCTCTTGCAAAGCAGAGAGATACAGTAGATCTTCCCAAAGATCAAAGTGTGTCTCTAGGGCAGCCAGTAAATTAGTGGAGATTATAAATGAGTGCATAGTCATTGATGTCTTGAGAGCTCGGCTCAAGAGATCAGAGAGTATTCTTTCCCCCTTTCTGTTCATAAGTGTCTTTCCAGAATAGATTACTTTTTTTACACTTAAAAGCAATATTCATGGACTTCATAAGAACAAGTGTTTCAGTAGGACGTGCTCTGATCACATCACTCCCTGTTGTATATGGACTTATTATGGACTGATGCTTCCCTGTAATACAGACTCCTGGAGTCAGGGATATGTGTTTGGAGAATCGTATCGCTTAACTAATGTCATCATATTTTAGAGCAAGTACAGCCTCTGTAGGAATTCTTTCAGCAGAGTGGGAGCTCTTCAAAGCTCTGTTATGAGGTGCAAAGAGTGTATGAAGCAAAATAAAAGCCAATTAGAGAACACTTCACTATCCTGAAAGAGGGAATTATAGCTATGGTGGGGAAAAGTAAATATAAACCAAATCACACTATGCCAAAAACTGCGTATAAAAACCCCCAGAATAAACATCCATTTCATGAAGGGATTTGAAGTTAACTTTTAATATCCAAGCTGGGAGAGAAGTCAGAACTGTGTCGTTGTGCAGAAGATGGAACAGAGCTCTCATTTACTACTACAAATCTGGAGTCTGTATATTGTAAGAACATCCTCAATCTCAAGCATTTAAAAACTTTTTTTTTTAAGTTTCTGTATATTTCATAAAAGAGAAAGACCAAATAAAAAAACCCAAGCGAGGGTTTTCTGGACCACTCAGCTTTAGAGAAATGCTTTGTGTAGAAATCACCACTGCAGAAATAAGTGAGTAGGATCACACTGTCAAGTTTTAAGGCAGTTATCAGGTGGTTTCAGTGGAGACACCGGCCTTAGGTTTTCAGGGATGGCTTTGATTAAATCGTTCATCCCAGTGCCCTGTTACAGGAAGTTTCTGCTGCCATCCCAGTGGGTGCTTTGGGCTGGTCAGTCTGAGAAGTTGAAGCCAGGTGAGAGGTTCCTGGTGGAAGGAAAGACCCATAGTGCAGTATGAAAGGCAATGAGCAGATCAGTCCATAGTGCTTTTCCACCTGTCTGGCTGCTCCTGTAGTAAAGTGAAGGTCTCAGACATCATTGCAATTGTTCGTTTTTCTGCCTTTGGGCAGCTCGGTCAGTTTTTATTAGGAATGTGCTACTTTTTCCTTCAGGTGTGTTCTGAACCTTGAACGAAGTTCCTCGGAGTTCAAGGTTCAGATGTTTTGCCATTGCTATGACAGGAGGGTCAGTGTCATTAATTTTACTGCTTGTTTAAGTGAGGATTGACCATCATGAAAATACCGCACAAAGGATCAGGTAAAGCAAACAAAGTTTTGATAGGTTTGGCAGTCAGAGTAGTCTGAATATCTGGTCAGGTGAAGAGGTTGTTGTTGATCTTCTAGTCTTGGCTTTGCTTGGTGGGGCCAGACCCTGTGCAAACAGTGGGAGGATGTTTTGCATGAACTGTAGCATTTCATGATTGGCCACTGAGGCCCATGTGGTCACAGGGTAAGATGTTACCAGCCCTCAGCACCATTTCCAAGTGAACTGTAAATTCTCTTTTCTAATTTCATCCATGCCAGTTACTCAAAGGAAGCCAAAGCCATCACAAAGATGCCCTAAGACCCAATTTGACTGAAAAGAAGGAGATGAAATTCCATGGCAGAAGCAGCTTCTTGCCAAGGACAGGTTTGCCAAGACGAAATGTGTCATTGTGGTGCAGTGCTGAAATGCTTCACTCCTCACTGGAGAGACTTCGGATGTGCCTTTGCTTTTAATCTCCTCTTCCCATGACTGGTAGGACTGACGAGGACTGGCAGCGAGCACCGGCAGAGCAGTGGATTTTGTTCTGAAGATCAGCATGTCTTGGACAGGCTCCAAGTCACAAATTCCTTTAGCTGAGGCAGTACTACAAGTTGTCGACGTCCCTTGGCCACTGTAGCCGCCACGGGAAAATTGGACGTGGAAGTTTAGAAAACAACACTCTCCCTTTGAAGATGGTACCATTTTGATGAGGAAATCCAGTCTGTAAGACATCCCTGATGAAACCTGTGGCTGTGGTAAATGGCATGAAATAAATCTCCAGCTGTAAATAAAATTGTGTGGGCTGTGTTTGCTGTGTTTGCACTGGAACCGACCTCGGTGAGTGACAAACCACGGAGTGACACGGACCATGCTGTCCCCGCTGCAGCGCTGGTGCAGCTCGGTTCCTGAGGGCTCAGCTCTGAAGGCTCCGTTTCGGTGAGCAGCATAAACTGTAAAACATCTGCTCAGAACTGTAGCAAAAATGACAGTATTAGTTCTTACAGAAGGAAATTCCTGCTCCCCAGGTGAATTCCTTTGGAATTTGTTTCCCTCTGGACACAGAGGATTTGATGAGTGACAAAATGCCGTGTCAAGAACAGGTCTGATTATTGACGCTTTTTCCTGTGGAGAGGAGTGGGTTCGTTGGGGAATTCCTTCGCTTGAAATGTGGATCCTGTTTTCTAAGATGCTCCCAGAGGGACTGAATTTTTGTCATTACGGTCTTGTGCTTTTCCACCTACCCTTACGAAATACTTACAGGGTTTTTTGAGACTTGACGTGATACTTTCTTAAATGTCAGTTTGTACCAACTTTGATGACATCTTTTGCTGCTTTCACAGAAACCCCAAACCCTCTAATTCCCTCTCTTTGTTCTGAGGCCTTGATTACCCACTTTGGTTGTTACACAGTGTAGCTGTTTGCTTTATTGTTAAGATCCATCTGAGGACAAGTGAGGTTGAATGGCCAATGCAATGTAAACATGTGTGACTAATCCCTCTGAAATGGTGCTGTTTGGGCTTTAATATTCCGGGCTGAAAGATAATGTCTGAATGCTCCTGTCAGAAGGGCTCAGAAAGGGGCAAGAAGCAGCTTCCTTTGGATCTGATGAATAATCTCGCAAGGCTATAAGGTGGTAGATTGAGATTTGGCCTGATGATTAAAGTATGTTTAATTGTTGGGGTTTTTTGGGCATGACGAGTGTCTGAGTCAACCTTTCATTCAGGTTTGAGTGTTCCAGATATACTTAAATAGGTAAAATACCCCTTGCATGCTTCTGGATAGAAGGAAAAATACACTTAAAACATTTTAGCTTTGAAAATACGTGAGAAAAAATTCTGTCCCTGTCTGCTGTGGTGGAAATGTGTGGGAATCCGACCTGAATTATCTGGCATGACACGTTTTCTCCCTGTCACTGGATTGCTACTCCGGTTTTCAGTTCCTTCTGGGTGAGGAAACTTCTACACGAATCACAGATTGCACATCAATGTTTGTCTTCTGAAAACAGGTGAATTGACTCAGTAGAAAAGCGTTTGGCCTCAGAAATGCAGGTGCTGCTCTAGTGTAGTAAATGCTGCGAAAAGCGATGGGAGATTCAGAGATGTTTGAGTCAACCATGGACGAATCCTTTTCCTCTGGGGAATGTAGCATTGAGCAAGTTTGGACAACACTCTCAGGCACAGGGTGGGATTCTTGGGGTCTCCTGCACAGGGCCAGGAGTTGGACTTGCTGGTCCAGATGGGTCCCTTTCAACTCAGCATAATCCGCGATTCCGCGATTCTGGGTTTCTCCTGGAACCTGAGGGAACTGATCCAGTTCAGAGGGTATGAAACACTGTGTTTGCAAAGCAGCGAGGGAACAGGCAGAGCGAAAAACAACGTGTTTATCTCGGTGCAGAGCGCTGCTCCTCGGACAGGTCCCGTGTCTGGATCCCGGCCGTGTCCGTGCGGGAAGAGCCGGCTCTGGCGCATCCGCGGCTGATGGGCCGTGAGCTGATTCCCAGTGATCGGGATGCTGCTGACACCCGCTCCAAGCGCCCGCTCCATCGCCATGGCAACCAAGAGCCCGAATACTTGTCCACATACTTTAGGAACCTCATTAAATCAGGCAGCAGGACAGCAGCTGTGGGCTCAATGTGTTACACTGACAGCCGGGGACTCGGTTTTATGATGCTCAGGTGATTTTTGGCCCTCTCTAGGCCAAACTGTTGAGAATGTGGAGCTGGTGGGACAGATGGCAGAATAAATAAATATTGCCAATATGTTTAATGTGCACACATCTTCTGAGAGGTGCAAAGCAACCTCGCTCAGTCTTATCAACTCTGGTAATTTTAAACAAAGCATAAATAAAGGATAAAAGAGCTGAGCTGAGCTGAGGATTTTCTTAAAAATTTATTTAAGAAGCTGATTTTAAGAGCAAATGGATTGAACTGCAGGCTCGTAGCAGATCTCGTAGCTACAGGCTTGTAGCAGATCTCATAAAATGTTGCATAGATATAAGCAATTAAAGTTTTCTATCTTGATACATAATCATGGAAATTCAGCTATGCAAGGCCCAGATCTTGAGAGGTTGATTCCATTTTCACCACTTCCATGGGGCTCTGCCAGAGGTAACATCAATGGAATAATATCCAAGATTTCTTAGTCAGAGGAATTTCTCATGCACCAGAGGAATTAAATGCTCCAGTCACCCCCTAAATTTGGCTTTCATCAAGCTCTGTTGCACTGCCCTGAACTGGGCTTTGGAATTATTAGCTCAAATGGGACTTTATACCGTGGGGCTAAGCTAAAGATAGATTTAGCCCAAAACCACTCTGAAATCACGTACAGTGAATTTTATGTGATAATGATTGCAATTATTTCATGTTCTTCATAGTTCACCTACTTTGACTTAGGGTGTTAGAAAGCAGTAAAGTCAGAATGTAATTAGATGCTTCGTGTCCTGGTGTTTTGCATAATTCTGAGTTGGTCTGGGCTTTCACATTATTGAACAAATAAAGTGGAAAAATGGTGGCGTGAAGTTCTCCTTCTCCTTTTAAATGCAGATAAAATTGGTTGTATTGCTGAGCAATGATTCCATTTGGTCAAAGGTGGTCACCCAGAGGATATTCATGGTTCCAGTCATTTCCAAAGGACCAAAGAAAGCAAGAAGAACACCAAAACATATAAAATAAGCATGTTATAAACTCCAAGATCTCAAAACTGTTGCGCTCAACAAGAGCTGAAAAATAGTGATACTGTCATCCAGGTGCTTTAATTTTTTGTGAAAGGGAATGGCAGATGCCCCAGACCCTAAATTATAATTCGTAGATTCTAAACAAAGAACCTCAATTAGTAAAGCAATTATTAATATTGGCTGGAATCCATTCTGCCCAGGGTCTCAGACTGAACCCAGTCCAGTTGGCTGCCCGGGACTGTCTGACCTGGAAGGAACCTAAATTAATTTGATAATTCCTTACATCATTTGAAATTGCTCTGGGTCCTTAACCATAAAGCCAGGACTGGGTCCTTTGTTTTGCGTTTGGGTTTTTTTGGTAGCCATTGATGGTGTCATTTAAAACGGTCACAGATCTTAGGGCACAGGCACCAAAATGTGAGGGTCTCCACCTGCCTGGCTGCTGCTCAGCGTTCAACGGGGCAAGATTTTGTCTGAGCTTGTGAGCTGTGGCTGCCCACCTGCAGTGCTGGAACTAAAGAAAGAGTCCTCTCAAGCTGAGCATCTCCTGAGAGGACATTTTCTTGTGGAGTCAGTTTGACTGTCCTCAATGCCGACATCTCAGGGCCACCTCTTTTGTCCCTAGATTTGTTTGCAAAAGCGGAGACTTGCTGTTGCTAATCTGTTGGATGAGCACTCTCGGAGATGAAAAGACCTAGAAAACCTGGAAGAGGAAGTGGTGGAGTCACCATCCCTGGAAGTGTTTAAAAAACATGTGGATATGGCTCTTAAGGACATGGTTTAGTGGTGACCATGGTGGCGGTGCTGGGTTGACTGTTAGACTTGATAATCCTAAAGGTCTTTTCCAACCTGAGTGATTCTGATTCTAAAACCTGGATCTAAGGTGGAGAATGGCACCTGAAGGTTCATGTTGCTTCCTAGAGCCTCAAAGAGGCAGAAATGCATCTTCTCCTGGAAAGGAAACCCAGTGAAGGATTAGTAAATACATAAAACCAACCTCTTGCTCAAATAATCCTTCGTTTCCAAATATTTACTGGAACACTGCTCTGGCCACTCCAGAAGAGAGGACTCTACCTGAGATGAACCTCTGGTCTCACCTGAAGCATGATCATCCTTACGTTTAACTTTCATGGATTGGATTTCTGTCTGGAGGCGCAGTTACATTTTGGATACGGCTGTTGGGAAGATGGGAATGCAGACATGGGACAGAGTGGATTGTCTCTGTGGTCCTGCAGGGTTTCCACTAACTGCAGTAAAGATGAAGCAGTTCCATGAGATGAACCCACCTGGCCTTGCTCACTGACTCTGGTGCAGGTACCTAAAATCTCAGCCAGTCAACAATTAAGGTACATCTGTCAGAGGGACAGTCAGGATATGTCCCATAGAATAACATTTTCAGACTGCTCCAGCCATTTTAGGGATATGATCTGTACTATGCATGGAAAATTGGATCCTTTCTTCTTTTGGCAGGGGTATTTTCTCATTCACCGTCTTTACATCTTTTGTGTATTTGGAATTCCAAATAAATGCATTGCTTTATATAATTCATGATCAAGGACACTTGTTATGCAGCTAATTTTATTCCATCCATTGAAAAGCAAAATGATACGAATACCTTTTTTTGACTGTGTGGATAAGATGAGTGAAAAGAATCTAAATTTAATGACCAAATCTGGGTTGCTTTTCTCCTGCAGTAAACTCCAGGGAATCTGCTTAAGCAACCAACGTGCACAGAATCAGGGTTTAAATGTGGCTATTTTACCTGGGACAGCTGAAGGACCGACTTAGCAGCATTTTCCATGAGTCCTGCACAGGAGAGGAATAATGCCATGATATCTGCAGATAATATGTGATCGTCAGCTGCAGGCAATGGGTGATAAAAATGGCTTTTGGTCTCCAACACGACCCATAAGACCCCGAGGAAAGCTACTGGGGCATTCCCTGGCCAGTGCTGCACAACATCACTGATAAACAACCTCTGTTGGGCCAAGCTGTGCTCTGCCAAGTGCAGCACAAAATGTTTGGGACACGGCGCTGTCAGCGCTGCCCACCTCCACTGTACAGGGCATTGGAGACTGTGTAGGTGTTGACCCTGGAAAAGTACATTGTAATCCTGACTCTGGTAGAATAAAATTACACTCTGAGTCATACATGAGGTGCTTTAGTGGTTAGTCCATATGAAAAATATCCAAAATAATGTCGTACAACAGAAGGGAAAATCTTATTTATAATGGCCAATCATTGGTAACTGACACAGAGAGTCTCCATTCCATCACTTGTAGTGGCACCTTTATTCCTTTCCTGTATTCATTTTTTGGGTCCTCACTTAACAGATAAATATTTGCACTGTATAATTAAAATTAATTAATCAAAAAAAAGACTAATTTAAAATGACTTTTAGTAAAACCAATTAAACAGTAAGTATTTGTTTTGCTCTGTATCACTAGTTTTAAAATAGCTTTTTAAGTTGAGCAGTAAAGTACAGCACAATGAAGGCACCTGTATTTCTAATTAAGAAATCCACATTGAAAAAAATAACAACACTTTCAAATAATAGCAAGTAAAAGCCAATTCAGCTTCCATTTTAGTATTTATTGTGCCCAGAGATAATGCTGAAATCTCATCAACTCCTGAGACTTCAGCAAAGTTATTAAATTTCTGTCTTTACTCCCGGACACTGCTGAAGAGTTGGCTTAAATTAAGGTCCATGACAGGCAGGAGTCCCATGGGAGTCACCAGACTTATAGTAGCACAGGAGGAAATCAGCTGTCCTGATAATCTCTAATTTCTTTTCCCAAATCCTGTAACAAATTCCATATCATTATGCACTATTGAAGCAGTTCCATGAGGTGACTGATAGGTTTCCTTCTCCGTGTTTCAGTGGAGCAGCTGGAGGCACAACAGAGTCCACAGACCATTTGTTTAGAAGAATTACCTGAAATTTCTTGGTCTTTTTGTCTCAGAAAGGTCCAATTTACGCTGTAGAGGAAACCTGCCTTCAGATAAAGAACCATTTCCCAGGTTTTTCTGGAAGCACGTGAATTTGTGCATGCTGCAAACAGACACCTCACTTGTTCTCAAGGAGAAATGACCATTTCTTCAGCAACAAATTATTCATTAAAAACAAAGAAGGTCAGTTTCTGTAAGACCAACCCAAATTTTACATAAAAATGATCTTTCATTCTGTATTTACAAAGCAGCTCTGGTCCCTTTTTCTTCTCCCATGCTGACCCCATGATGATGACAATGAACCACAAAAGATTCTGGTTCCTGCTGATGTGACTAATTCAAACACCCAGAGCAACCCAACGACTCCCTGCAAAGTATTTAAAGGTGAAACTCCATAACTCCTTAGGAAATAGCAGAGGATAGGGTGTGGAAAGGAGTGTGCTGTGGAGGGGGTCTGCACCACAGGGAGTGCGCTGGACTGAGCACCTGGTCCCTTGAGATCAGGATCATCCCACCACCACCTCATCTTGGACATGCTGCCTGTGAGGGACACATCCTCCTGTGCAGGAAGGGATGGAAAGCAGGTTCAGGTTAAATGTACAAGTTTTTCTCTTTCCAGAGCTTGTACAATTGGCAAGACACTGTTTGGCTCTCTGCTGGCCCAAGGCTGGTTTGCACATCCTATGGGAAAGGGGTTGGCCACTTGGCAAAGTCCCTTTGTGAGCTGCTTGATTATCAAATAGACTCTCCAGACCTCATTAGCAGCAGCACGTGGACTGATCTGCCCATAAATACTGGGGAATTAGGAGGTGCAGGTATTCTTCAGCAGCTGTATCATTTTACAGATTAGTTTTCAAGCACTGCCATACTTTGAAAATTAATCTCTTTTAAATGAAATGTTCATTTAAAAGTGATGTTTAATGATATCTAATGCATCCTGAGATGCTGGCAGGAGAAGGTTTGTTCTGCAGCTGACAAAGGAGGGCGGGGAGCTAATTAACAAAGACAATCAAACTTTCATTAGTATTACTAAAGCCTGCACGTTAAAATGTTTTGGTGCAAACAACTGCTATTTATGTTTCCAAACCCCATCCTTTTCTATCAGTGCTTCCTTTAAAGATGCTTTATTGTGTGGGTTTCTAGGTGACACCACATGTAATAGATTTCTTGGAAATAGGGTTTAACCATTAACCATGAGGATGTGTGTCATTATTTTCTTCAGCTAATGCCTGAAGGTGAAGCTGAGTGAATTTAATGCATTAAGAAAGGTAATTATCAGATAATCTTGATTGCCAAGGTTCTTCCTTCTCCAACAAAAACTGATGGTGGCATAATCTGTGTGCACGAGCATCTCATTTTTCCTTTCTGACTTTGATTTAGGTCTGACAGCATTAAACAGCATTGTTTTTGTATTTTTCTTCTTATATTTCTTCCATATATCTCATCTGTTTCCTTGTTCACCCTCATAAATTACGCTTCTTTTACCAACTCCTTTCCTTTAAGTAATAATTATATGGTCAAATGGATTGCTGTGCATTAAGGGCTAGAGGGAAAAAATTGGCAAATTTTCCAGTAACAGATTTTTTTCTCTTTTTCTGAAAGCTGAGGTGTAAGTTTGTCACAGCTTTCACAAATCTTCTTTCTCAGCAGTCATGCATCAAAGGCTTAGAACTGCAAATGAATTATTTTGATTACTGCTGCCCTGGGAAGATCTCCAGGGATGGGAGGTGGTGGGCTTAGCTACTGTCCATCCCTGCCGGGCCAAATCCTGCTCCCAGGGGAGTAAGGCATTAGGAATTTTGCCACTGACTTCAGTGGGGCTAGGATTTAGTGTGGAGAGTGCATTTTTCTTTGGGAAAAATAAAATAAAAAATCAGGCTCAGGCTCCTGTGAGGTTGACTCCCCAAATTTGGTGGAATTCAATATTTTTCTTCCCTTTATTAGGCTGATATTCAGGTAAATGAGGGGAAAAAAACTCCACAAAATGAAGGACACTTGAGGAGACAATAGGAAATGAAATGTAAAAAATTTCTTTCCAGATATATTTCCATCATCAAAGAAATAGCTTTTCCTTCCCAGAGTTTTTGCTTTTGTCTGATATATCCTTGCTAATCTGACTTTGCCACCTCACTGTAGGAAAGATTAGAGATGAATCAATGATAAAACTAACGAGGATCTAGAGAAAATCGTCAAACCCAAATTGATTCAATATTTTCTGCAGAATATTTCAATCAGTTCACAAACCCCTGCACTACAAGGCATGTCCGGTTGTTTTAGTTACTTTTTTTTTTTTTCTCCCCTTTGTAACTGAAAGGGGAGAAAGCTGGGACAGGAGGAGTTTCCAGAGCCTGTATCCTCATCTCTTCTCCCCCTTCCCTTTGTCACCCACCCCTTGGGGCAAGCAAACCTGACAGGAGGGGGCAGCCAGGGGGGGTTGGGCTCTGCTCCCAGGGGACAGGGGACAGGACAAGAGGGAACAGCTTCAGGCTGTGCCAGGGGAGGCTTAGGTTGGATATTGGGAAGAATTCCTTCACCCAAAAGTTTGTCCAGCCCTGGCAGAGCTGCCCAGGGCAGGGGTGGAGTCCCCATCCCTGGAGGGATTTAAAATCCATGTGGATGTGGCACTTGGGGACGTGGGGCAGTGGTGGCCTTGGCAGTGCTGGGGAATGGTTGGACTCAATGGTCTGACAGGGCTTTTCTGAGCTAAATGATTTTGTCTTTCCACGTTTCCCTGTCCTTTTTCAGTTTGGCTGCCCCTGCCTCACTCTCTGTGCAAGGAGCTCTGTCACAGCCATGGAACCAATCCCTTGGCCATCACTGAGCTCTGCTGTACTGGCTGCTCCTCCCTGTGTGACCTGGGGATGCTCAGGCAAAGGCCAGGAGCTGGGAATCCCCAGGGGAAATTGAATGTTAAATCACAAAAAATCCATGGAAACTATAAATGACCAGTAAGTATTTACATGATGGCAGTGGTGGATTTGCCAGGTTGCATGAGGAAAAATTTTTGTCAAGGAGAGCAGATAAAATAGTCTCTCATTTTAATTAAAGTAATTATTCATGGGACTCCAGATGTTTAAAAAAAGAAAAAGAATAAACCCCTTTGCCTAACAGTGAATAGTAACATAAATCTCCTAAGTTCTCCGTGTCAGGACAGAATGGATCCACTAGTCAATATATATCTCCAGTTTTATAAAATAATGTTAATAGCTATTGCTGTCAATACTTTTATGAGAAATAATTTAATAGAAGATTATTGTCGATCTATTACTTTTTTTTTTTAAATCCCATTCATTAGAATTATATCCTTCTATGAGTTGTCTGAAAAAAAGGGCTCTGAAAAGGACTCCCTGCTGTACTAAATTCTATAGGCCTTCAGAGGAAATTCCATAGAGCTGTATTACATTTCTATAGTTTTAATTCCTGGTGCTTTCTGTGGGAGTTTTTCCCCGGGAGGACATATGTGAGAGATCTAATGCTCTATTTGTATGTGCTTCAGTCCTCAGTGGTTTTCATCCTTTTTTTTTTGTTTGTGGGCTACCAAAAAAATTTCCACTAGAACGTGTGGGCTCTTGTGTATTGAATTTGTGCTCAGTGACCGTAGACTTCAGTGCTTTATGTGGGAATTACTCCAGTGAATCTGTGGACAGCAAATTGGGAACCACTGCTTTATTTATTTCCTTTATGCTGGCCATGGAATAGAAAATGTAACCACCACTCCGTGTGTCTGGGAGCAGCTGAGAATAGCTCATAACACATTACTGTAATCATCACTATTGTCATTTATTAATTTACACAGATTCACATCTGCTTTTCCAGAGTGAAGATCAGGCTGGAAATGCCCCTTAAAGTAAGAAAACAGGAGCAGTTTTAAACCGTAAGCACTATTGCTGCCATGGTGTTGGTTGTCAGAGAAGCAGCATTAAGGGAATGGAGGGGGTACTTGAGGAAAAAAATATACCAGGCTGCTGGGAAACTCAAAGTATGAGAGTGTGCAGCAAATAAAAAATCTACAACCACAGTAGTGAAATTCATTTTGCGTTTGAATGTGCCCAATGGTTGGTTCTCACTGATACTCATTAAAATAGGAGGATTGGTGGCCTGTTCTTTCCAATATCAGCATTTTGCTGCCATTAAGGTGTTGAAAGACAAAAGCAGAGCCTTCATAATACTAGATAATTAGATTTTTTTGACTTCTAGGCAGTGAGTGTTTGCTGTTGTATCCCTCTCAGTGCATAAGGCAGACAAATCAGCTGTGAAAGTGTTTCTTTCTGGCTCGGAGAAATCATACAGATGAAGGAGCAGAAGTTTCAAATTATCCTGATGTAAAACAATTCTTGAGTTGGGGTAGACTTTTTTTTAATGTTGCAGGGACTTTACAAATCCCCATGAATCAGTGCATTTGGAATCTTATGGAACAGGTTCAAAAACTGTCAAAAAGGTCTATTCAATATTGAATATGCTTGCACTGTGAATAGCAGAGAGGAAAATCCAATGTCTGCCAAAGGAATGTAAAAAGGGCTGATAAAACAAGCAGAAATCAGTTCTTTCAACTCCACAAGGTTTTGTTCCTTTTTTTCTTTTTCTTTTTCTTTTTTTTTTTTATTTTATTTTAAGTAAAAAAGACATAAACACAAAAGCTGCAGTTGACAGTGTCTCTTTGACAGCACTTTTGTAGCCATTTAAGCAAAACAATGCAAAGCAGCTTTCTGGAGGCCGCTGGCAGAACATACTGTAGCTTTCAAACTTCACACAGACTGCTGAGAAATGAAATGTTTGACTGAGAAGCTGATGTGGGTTTGGCAACATTGCTTAATTGATAGTGTGGAAAGAAAGAGGATTCTGCTTCCACCATCTGCAACAGTAACGGGGACCAGCTCTTTGTCTGACAGCATCCGTAGCCTTTCTCCCAACTCTGCCTCGCCAAAACAGGGGAATTGCAAGGAAACAGTTCACCTGGGAGGATCAAAGAGTGTGGGTTTCCTTTCAGGTTTCATTACCGATGTGAAGCTCCTCTTTGGTCTTGCCTTGTTCCCGTTGGCAGAAGGGTTCCTTGGAGCAGGAGTTGGCTGTGCTGCGTTGGCCCTTCCGAGGTTCACAAGTTGGTGTAAACCCCAGCTGAGAGGGGTGAGGAGTTTTAATGTAGGACTTCCTAATGCAGGACTTCCACTTGTGCCTTTGGGAATGGGGTTGGGATCTCCTGCTATTTACGAATTAAAAATCTTTTCCAAGCCACTCGTGGCTCTCGTACCAATCCTTGCTCTGTCCTTCTCCTTTGAGAGAGAGGAATTTCTCGGCTTTCCTTGATGGACCAGAGCGTGGCCTGTTTATTCCAACAGCCTATCTCTGCTTTGCCACAGCAGGGAAAATGCAAGAAATACCACCATGGCCAGTTAATGGGCAAGCCAGACCAGTGCAGAACACTTCTGCCCACTACTCCTAAAAGCATGAGCTAAATTAAGCCCTATGACAGAAAGTTTTAAATCACTCAGAAAAAAGCCCAACATTCGTTTTCAGGTAACAAGAGTGGTCTCTTGTGCAATTTTCCACACTTTTTTATCTCCTTTCTTGTTTTCCTTTTTAATACGGAAAGGGTCCCATCTAGCCCTGATGTGGCAGAACTTAAGCAAAGAGCAAGTTTCCCAATTAAATGACTTGAGCACCTGTCAGACTTAGGAATAAAGTGCTTGGCTGTCAAATTTTTATATGAAAGAGACTTGCAGAAAGTCTCTGGTAAGCATAAAAGTTTTATCACACCAGCACTTCAGTTTCTGTAATTTTTAAGAGAGGAACTGTAGGGCAGTTCCTGCTATAGTATAAATATCATCTGTGAAAATAATTTCATGTGATGAGAGTGTTTGTGACTAAGAAGTTGCACCGTGCCTTGCCATTATTGGCTTAATCCTCCTCTGTGTCTATCCATCTGAATTCCATTCCCAATCTGCCTTCAGGCATGTTATGTACAATTAATAAATCATCCTGACTAACTCTGGTTTTTTCCATATATGTAATTTTGGCTGAATTGTTTTTGCAAAGGAGGACAGTGTGATGTTTGATATCCAAAGCCTGTATTTATAATGTCTCCTTTATTTAGTAGCATATATCATGTTGCTCAGACAAAGCTGGAATCCTGATAAATCTGTACCCAGAAGTAGGGAACCATGTGTTGGTCAAGCAAGCCAATGACAGATCGAGTAAGGAATACACTGGAGGTGGCAGTGAACAGTTCAAAAGCAGGAGAATATGAGTGAAATGTATTGAAAATCTATTTTCATGAACTTTATATCCAGCTCTTATTTGGACCCCTGAGCACTGGGGTTGTCCTCCTTGCTCTTGACAGCATTCCCAGCAAAGATTTCCTGACTTTCTCCCAGTGCTGCCCTCACTCAGACTGCAGTCCAACCTCATTGCTGAAGTGGTTATTCCCATTTTTCATCAAATTGTTTAGGTTGGAAGGCACCTTTAAAGCTCCTGTACTCCACTCCCCCTGCAATAAGCAGGGACACCTTTGGCTAGAGCAGATTGCTCATATCCCCATCCAATCCAACCTCAGGTGTTTCCAGGAGTGGGGCATCCACCAGCTCTCTGGGCAGCCTGTGCTGGTGTTTTACCACCATGGAAAAAACTTTGATCTAGTCAAAATCAATCCTCTGGTTTGAAACCATTCCCCCTTGTCCTATCACAACAAGCCCTGCCAAAAAGTTTGTCCCCATCTTTCTTCTAGGTCCCTATAAGTACTGAAAGGCTGCACTAAGGTCTCCCTGGAGCCTTCTCTTCTCCAGGGAGAAAAACCCTATTTTAGGAGTTACAGCTCAGAGAAGGACCAGGCTAAAAGCTGGTGAATCGCTCTGAGTCCATCAGCAATGCTGGGAATGTTGGTTCTCCTTGGAAGTGGGATGGGATTGTGGAAGAAGAGAATCCCAGCAAGGCTTTTGCTCAGGCCACCCTCCAGCTCTCCGTGGGAAAGGGCAGAGGCTGCTGGACATGGCCAAAGCCACAAGGCCATTCCTGTAGGAGCATCAGCACTCATGTCAACAGCACAGTGAGGAAGTAACATTATTTTACAGGCAGTTCTTCAAAATGTAATCTTTAAATGCTATTAAGTATCTCCGCATTTTTACACAGACTAGCTGCAATTCAGACTTTTCCTAAAATGTCAACACCAAAGTTGTAACTTTCAAAATTTTTACCTTGACAAACCTGTTTGCTGACTCAATTTATTTATTTTTCTGAAGTTCTAAATAGACAAATACATTTCCTTGTAATGGTGTAACCCAGAGGGAGGCATTCAAATGTCCTGGCCTCAGAGGAGATGACCCCTACTCTTGTGACTTGTAATTAAGAGCCTCTCACTGAAACTGCCAGGAGTGTTTGCTCCTTCTGGCTGTCACTTGTTTTAACTCCAGCTGGCTAAAAAGAAAAACATCGTTTTCTTGCAGGTTTTTATCTACAAAAATCACAGCAACCTGTTGTGACTGGTATAGATCTGTGAGAGAAATTATAGCAATGTTCTGATGTGTAGTAGTAATACTTCTGTCATCGACACCCGATGCTGAAGGCAGAGATAACTTCAGCAGGAGAAGGATTAGACAAAGTCATCTGCAATAAATAAATTTGGTCCGGGTTGTAAATCACTTCAGAATTCTTCACAGCATTTTGTCTTCCTCACTGGCCTTCAGAAATCTGGTGTCTTCACTGAACTTGACAAGTGTTTGTGTCTCTTCCCTAATGAAGAATTTGAGTTGGACAGCAGTTGGGAAGGTTCTGAAATACGAGATTAGGTTTTTGCAATTGAAATTTTAGGGGTTTATTTTTCCTCCCCAGAAACCTGAGAAATGTTTTGGGGGTTACTTTATAATCCGTAAGGCTGAAAAAAAAGACTGCAGGGACAGCAGAATGTGATTCAATTGAAAGCTTTCTGAAAACTTGGAAAGTTGTTTTTATTTTAATAAAACAAATCTAAAGCTTTGGGGAAAAAATCCACTGAAGATTAAACTAGATTTTCTTTCCTTTTAGCTGACAAAGTGCTGTCTCTTAGTAGACAAAATTCTACTGCTACCACTGGTTATGGACTGTACGTCTGTGTCACTTCTTCGAAGTTCTGCACAGTATTTAAAGCCGTGCATCACCTTTCTTACCACTGTGTAATAAATGAGAGAAGAACAGTTCCCCACATTTTAGAGTGGGTTTTTTTCCTTCCATGGGACAGAGCAATGTTTCTGAAGAAGAGTTTTGAAAGCTCATGAGGGGCCAAGTGAGCACCAGAAGCTGCCCGAGGAGCCTGGACCAAGCCGAGCTGTGCTGTTTGAAGTCACCTGGCTCTGCCCGGCACAGGCAGCTCTGTTATCACCTCCTCCAGTGATATGCTGCCAGGGAGGCTTCCCAAGGGCACCTCTGGAGACAGAAGCCCAGGATGCTTTTCCCAGACGGGCTCCTCTGTGCCCAGAGCCCTCCTGCAGCTCCTGAACCAGGCAGCACCTGCCCCCGCTTCCTGGGACACCCCACGGTCCGTCCCTTCCCTTCCCTTCCCTTCCCTTCCCTTCCCTCGGCATTTTCTTCTCCCAAGATGTGTTTTCTACTTCACACTTGGCTAAACCTCCCCTGGATACGAGCGTGTCGCCGTACATTTCCCCGCTCCTCATGTGGCATGCCTTGCAGTTAGCTCATTCTTTCTGCTGGATAGAACCTCAATACATTAAGAAAAGGATTAGTATGTGCAAAGCACAAAAAAAAAAAAAAAAATTGGAGTGCTGGAGAGCACTTAATTGGCCAACTGCCGTCAACCATTTCAGCACTTGCATCTTCTGAGCTACTTGTGCTGTATTGTTGGAGGGGAATAAATCATTTGACACAACTAGGTTTTCGAAAAATATGTGAAAACCATTCAGGCAAAAAATCAGTTGAAATGTATGAAATTTTCCATCTGAGTGCTCTCTGCTAAGAGAAAATATTTCAGTGAGGCGCAATATTTAATCTTGTTTTAAAATAAATAGTTTACTATATAAAATCACTTGGGGTGTGATTTTTTTAAAATGCGGTGTAATTTTATTTTAGTTTTAAGGTTTGTACTGAGGAATGCCGGTACATGACAAATAAGGTCTGGGCAAAGTTGTGTGTTAGAAATAATCTTGCTGCACTGGGGTTGTGTAAGGCACATGCATGGATTTAAGACTCTGAAACACTTAAATTGATAGAAATCTGTGGACGTGGTTAACAAAGAGCACAGCCCATCCTTGGTTTTGCACAAAGTGGGACTTTTGCATCTCTACAATGCAAAACACCTCACCTCATCTCAACACCTCACCTGAGTGAGGAGTTTTTCCTTCTCTGTTGCATTATCCTGTACTGTTAGAAATGGTGCATTTCATAGAACCACAGGATGGTTTGGGAGGGAAGGGAACTTAAAGCTCATCCCATTCCACCCCCTGCTATGGCAGGGACAACTTCCACTATCCCAGGTTGCTCCAAGCCCCATCCAGCCTGGCCTTGGACACTTCCAGGGATCCAGAGGCAGCCACAGCTTCTCTGGGCACCCTGTGCCAGGGCCTCACCTTCCTCACAGGGAAGAATTTCCTCCTAATATCTAATCTAAACCGCCTCTCCTCCAGCCTAAAGTCACTCCCCTTGTCCTGTCCCTCCATGCCCTTGTCCAAAGTCCTTCTCCAGCCTTTTTGCGAGCTCCCTTTGGGTATTGGAAGGCTGATACAAGGTGTGCCCGAGGCCTTCTGTTCTCCAGGCAGAACAGCTAAGAGAAGGAAGCAGAGCAAGTAAATAATGGACTGGAGATGTGAGCCCAGGAGGTTGTTCCCATGTTCTGCCAAGGCCTGGATGGTGCTCACTGACGTTTGGGGTCTCTGACCCATGCTTAGAGTATGGCATAAAAGGACAAAGCTTGTGCAAGACCACTTTGTACAAAGGTTTTATTACAAACTCTATTTTTTGGACCGAGATTTAAGTGTAGAAAAGAATGTGTCATACCTGAACTACTGCATTGAAAGTATCCACTATGGAACATTTAGCTAATTAAGTAGGTTATTAAAACTACAGGGGTTTTGCAACACATGCATGGGTATGAGCCAGTCATGGCTCATTAAAGTCCTAATCCTGAAAGCTGCTGAGAACAGGAGACATTTCTCTGAACTGTGCAATCTTTTGCTCTGAAGTTTTATGATCTACGGGAAAACAGTCCCGTATCCGCCGTCAATACACGGCCGATACAATCAAACACTAAGTGGCTCCACATGCATTCTCTTAATTGTTAGCTGTCGTATTGAGATTAAATTGGGCATTAAATTAAAGAGAGATTAAATTGTGACCTGAGGTGTAGGATTCATATACGCACTTAAATATAAATCCCGTTGTTTATTTGGAATAAAAGAACTCATGTTGCTTTGTTTGCAGTGTTGGGTTTATTCTTCTTAATATAGAATAAGGAAATTGAAAAATAACTTCTGACTGCGTGAGTCTGTGTTTACTCTCTCAAAGGAAGAGCAAAAGGAAAAGCTTTAGGGTCCAGAAAGCTTTTCCATCACCCTCCAGCTGTTTCTACAACACTCTCCCATCCTCACAGGTAGTGATCAGGGAACCTCCGTAGAAATCCTCTCCTCACACCTGGGCGTCTTCAGTTTTGTGGGTCTTAGGAAATGAATTTTGTTCTTTCTTTCTGGATGTATAGGGGAATGTGTATTTTCTTTGACTTTGTTGTTGAAGGGTTTTTTCTTGATTTTTTTTTTATCATTGCTTTGGTGATTTGATCATCAAATCTGCTTTTTGGCCCTTTAGCAGGAGGGTTGGCAACCTAGGGAGCAGGTGCTGAGAGGGGTGTGGTGGGCAGGAGATCCACATAGGCTGAGGTTCAGGAGCTGCAGCATCTGGGGACACCCAGATCAGATCACAGCCCCCATTCCCCACCGAATTTGGGACAGCAGTGGGACAGGCAGCCCTTCTGCCCCACAGCAGCAAGGCATTGCCAAGCAGCTCCTTGGCAGCATCTTGTTTCTTTGGGAGGCCCTGTCTTCCAACTCCCACCAAATCCCACCAGTGCAAGAAACCTCCAGCTGAGAGGAGAGAGATGCAGACTGGTACATGGCTCCTGAAAGCTGCTGATCTTCACATTTACAACCTCATCTTCAGGTTTATTTTGTTCCTGCTTGTGCTCTGCTTGCTGAGTTTCCCCTCTCTGTATTTCGTTATTTTCCCATGGTTCTTCATGTACATCAATCACTGCCCAGCTGAGATTTCCAGTGGTGACTGGGAAGGTGGCAGTGTACACCCATTCAAAGCATTTGGGGCTTTTTGGGAATCGTGTCCCTAAATGACTGTCTGTGAGTGGCAAACATTGGTGCAGGAGATAGACCTGGCACAATTTAGCTCCAAAACCAGTGTGGCATTGCCCTGCATGGATGAGGTTCTGTCCATGAGGCTTGGTGTTCCTCAGTGAATGTACAAACAGGATGATCCCAGACATGGGAACGGGAGAACTGGGTCATGCTCAGGCTGTGCTTGGGTGAAAGGGACAGCTGAAGATCCAACCCATTTTATTTTCTGTTCTTTTGAGGCTGAGAATAGTGCTGATGTGAAATGGGGCATAAAGTTAAATGACAAAAACACATCGCAAATTTGGATATTTTAAGCACTGTCAGGCAGAGAACTGAACAACTTTAGATGAGATTGATAACCTTCTTGGGACAGCAGTCTCAAGCTGGGTCTAATCTGGAATATCTGTTGAAGGTTTCTGGTCAGTTCATTAGATCACACTTCTCAGCACTTCAAATAAGCAGTTCTACACTTTGCTCATTTAAAACCCTTTTGTTCCTACTGCTCCATTTCTTATTTGTAAGAAAGTTAAATTAAGCATTTTCCTTAAATTAAATCCTGTAAGTCTGTGCTATACTTTTCCTTTCATGAAATATTATGAAGTAAACCCTGTCATATAAACAATTAAACCAATGAGCAAATTCAGACACATTCTAAGCCTTGAGCTGTCAGTGAACGAATGAAATGCAATGCAATGAATGAATTTTATTCACAGAAAAATAAACGATGAAATTACATAATTAAACCCTTTACCCAGACAGAGCCATAACACACGAGCTGATCCATCAGAGCTCCATGAGATCAGTTCTCAAACTGTAGATCCAAAGAGAGGATGATACAATGGCTCTCAAAGCAAAAACCTCCCACAGAAGGGCACAATCTACAGGCATGAATTACTGTAATTACAATTCATTTAGCAAAATTAGGCTGCATATTACTCATAGATTTGAAAGCAGTGTTATGGGTGTTAAAGAGAAAAGGTGATGATCCCCTGCTCAGGGGAAGGTGGAATGTTCTTGGAGTCAGTGGGATCCCCAGGACAGCTCCTGGCCATCAGAGCTTGCCGAGGGCTCCAGCGTGAGAGCCTGGCTTTGACTGACGTGAGGTTATTCGGGATTCAGATCATTTCTGTCAGCTTCTGAGCCAGATCCTGGGCTAATCTGTGCTTTGTGCAAATCCATGAGCTTGGAGTGTTGGAAATTAGAGCCAAATTGGATCAATTTATGCTAAAAAATACCACGGTAGTGGGTGATGTGTACTTGTTCCCTTCTCTTCTGTTGATCATGTTTTTGTGGGATCTAAATTTGCTTACTCCATCCTCCACTTAATTGCACTTGTACAGCATGTAGATTATCTTGCTCCCAGCTGGCTTCTACAGACTTCACCGAAGGTGGTTTTTTTTTTCTTTCCACCTGAAGACTGAATTTCACGCTGTTTTCATAGAGGTTTTGAGGTTAAATGCTCCAGTATTTCTATTGCTATTCCTGGGCTTGGAGTAAAGTTTTTCTCTGCTATTTCCTCACTGACCTTTTTAGAAATTGAAATTACTTTGAGTTGTCTGTTATGTTTGCAAAAGACTTCTGCATTCTCCCCCTCTGCAGTGGCATATTATAAATATTTCCTTTGATGTGTCTTTACTCCGTTCCCTCCCACCCTCTCCTTTTCCAGAATGGTGAACTGTTCCCTTTCTTTTTTCTTCCCCACCACGGCTGCTTATCTGCAGCCCAAAGCGAGGAGGTGGTTCCCTTTAGCATGTAAATAAAGCAACATTTTTTTCCAGCTAGCAGCTCAGGCTGGAATTCCATGCCAGAAACTCTCCTCTACACAATGATGAGTTCAAGTTCTGCATTGTGCCAAGGGTTTTTTCTTTCACAGTAGGAAAGGTGATCAGTCTGCAATTAGTCCTCTCCTTCCCCAATCTTTTGTAACTCCATCTTTGCTAATTTCTCATCTCCCAGGACCAAAGCCGAAGGTAACTTTTGGGAATCCATTTAATGTGACAGTCCTCCCATCATCCAATTCTGCATAAAATTAGCCTGTCCTCCAGCTGACGGTAAATGATGTGGCATTAGAGCAATATTTGGAAAGATGTGCCTCGAGTTCTCTATTCTGGTCAGATGAGCGGGGAACATGCTTTTGCATTTTAATTTGAAATTCAGTGAATATTTTGAATGCCACAGCATGTCTATAACATTATTTAAAAGATCCTGTGCACTCGGGCATGTAATGATTGACATTGGCTGTAACTTGATGCAATGTTGCACTGTTTTAATTCTTTTTGGGGCAGTGTTATCTTTGATCACTTCGTATTCACTGGAAAAATCCCACAATTGCAATCCCACATTATGTTTCAGCGAGGATGCCAAGTTCTCTATGGTGCGTAGCTATTCAAGGCACTTTGTCCACCCTCAGGCTGCTCATTAAAGTGATGGCAGTTTCTATTTTAATGAATAAGGTAGAGTGCAAATTCCCAACTTCATTCATAGACCTTGAATGGTCAAAAGGAGAGGGTTCTTTTTTCAGTTCCCAACTTCTTTGTTTTCTTGGAAATTGTGTAAATGTGTTCATAACCATGGCCACAACTCCATGTGCATGCAAAACCCATCAATTTACAAGTTTTTATCTTGTGCCCAGGGCTTGTATTATTAAAACTTCCTTTTGTGACCAACATCCCCCGGCCCAGATTTCATTTCTAGACACAGTTACATGTCCATATTGCAAGAGGTAAGAAAGGGAGATGCCTGACAAGAGCGACTTAGTTCCCTCTTTCAATTCTCTCTTATTCCCTCGCTAATCGTCAGCACCGTGCCAGAAAGCCTTTCCATACAACCCAACATTCCTTGCTTTCAGAGGCTGCCATTTCAAAGGCTGCACTTGCCCACAGTTACACAGCAGGGGCATGAAAGCTGCTGCACGTTTCCTCTCCAGTTAAAATGCGGCACTTTAAGGTAAAGCATGAACTAAGTGCAGCGCTGAAGTGCTGCACAAACGCGAACAGTCGGCGTCAGGGAAGGAGGCAGAGTTCCCTGCTTGCTCTCCTGCCTATTATCCACGTGCCATTCAAGCCTAACAGCCTGGACGCCTTCTTTTGACCACTCTCACTCCCGGTTTGCTGTGAAAAACCCTTTTCTCCTGCCCATTACCCAACGGTTGGGAATAGCCGTGGCTGCCAAGGAGAGGTTTTTTGAAGGCGGTGCCGAGTTGCTCCTCGAAACTGGGTTAAGGAGCACATGTATTTTTTGCTGTGCCCACGTTTATTCCAAACCCCCTGCCAGCCAGAGGATAAGATGTTTGGGGGTGCCTGTAGCTGCCCTGATGGATAAGAACATCCAGGTGGGGGAGGCACCGATGCCAAGATTTGGAGCGCCGGGCTCACCCTTGGGTGTCAGCCCTGTGGGGCTTTGGGCTCCGTTCAGCTTGTGCTCAAACTCAAGGAATAAGCAGCAAAAGCTGCTGAAGGGCCTTTGCAATCCCCCTGCACTCTGCTGAAGTGCCCTTTGTGCTTCCCAGAGCTCGGCAATCCCAGAAAGTGTATGCTTTTTCCACAAGGCCACGCCATGGGTCAGTTGGAGACCTACCAAGAGAACTCTGCCTCCATCTTCCCCTGCCCACAGCTCCTTGGACCAGATCCATGTTTTCTGCAGAGACTTTGGCTTTAGCTGGGAGGTACAAGTTCCTTTGCTTAGTGCACAATAATTTTTACTCAGTTGTATAAAATCAGAGACTCGAGAACAGGCGCCTTTTAATTTTTTTTTCCTTGAGAAAAACTGAAGATAAATATTGAAATGAAAAAAGGGTTTGCTATTTAATAGTATTAAATCACTACACGCAGTTGCAGGAGACTAAGGAATTATTTTAATATTATTTCCATTTGCATATGTTCCTCCAAAATCCTCTTGCTGAAGCACACAGTTTCAGGGGAGAAGCTGAAACATTTAATCATTTAATAAAAGCAGCTCTTGCCGTGTATTTTTATAGTCATGGATTTCACACGCCAGAGGATCTTTGTGATACACAAAGAACATGATCCAGAAGGGAGAAGTCCTACCTCTTTTTAGCTATGCTAAAATAAGTTTACTCCTTCAAAATCTTCCCCCTTCTTTATCCGTGGGGCTTACGGCTCTCCAGATGAGGAGTTGACCTTAATGCCAGGGAATGCTCACCCCATCATTGTGTTGTGATAGAAACTGTGTTTGGCTGGAAAATGTGATTTAAGGTGGTAGAATTTGTTACACTTGGGCCATGGAATGATGACATCCCTCACCCCAGACTCCTCCTTGGAGCAAGTCAACACCAAGGAGAACAATCAAATAAAGGGACTCGTTCCCTCCTCCTTCCCTCTCCCTGTCTGTGGAGCCTGGAGTTTCCCTTCCAAGGCTCCCAGTTGTGCAGAAGAGAGTTTTTTACTAGAACTTGCAGTTTTGGTAAGGTTGGTGACTGTTCCCAGGGAGGGAGCACTGTCACCACTGAGCAGTGGTGCTGCCTGGCAGGCAGGAGACGTGTCCCAAGGGAGCCAGGCTCACTGCAGAGCCTGAACGGGAAAATTTGGCTCTCCTTGGAGAGACTCCATGGGATGAATCTTGATGACTTCAAACCTGATGAGATTAAAATTTAAATAAAAGGTTGGTTTGTTGTTTTTTTATTTTTTTTGCCTTAACTGGTAGCTCTGTGAATTCAACAGAGAAAGCCACTCAGTGGCCTTTTTGCCTTGAGCATCCTCAGCACAAAGATTTAATGTTTGGAATTTTAAATTATGATCTGATGATTTTCCATGTGCCACAACAGATATCGCTCACTCTCCTAGAGCTGCAGGAGCTGAAAAAAATCAACTCATAGAAAAAGCAGGAGGGCTAAACAAACAAACCTCAGCGTACAGAACTTGAGCTTTTTAAGGACACCTAATGCCTAGGACTTTGGTCTTAGCAGTGTGTGACCCCTAACAAGCAAAAGGAGTAGATCGTTGAATTAAAAAAGAGCCATTTTCCAGAATGTAATTGCACCTTAAGGGCAAATAAATACCTTCTTGCTGCTTAGATTGGTAGCGTTCCTTCCCATAACTGAAGCATCAGGAATAATTATGCTAAAAGACACTTAAGCTTGTAGAGAAAACACATACTGCATTTTATGATGCTCTTGCTGGGCTTCTTGTGTAACATGAGAGAGATTATATTAACACCGGTGCTACATCGGTGTAGAATTACACCCCCGTGTTGGTCGGAACTGCATTGTGCAGTTTTCCTCACTTTTTATAGCTCTATTAATGGTTTTCAAAAACTGTGGGCTAAAGGAGTACTAAAATGCCTTGGCAATGTACAGTTGCTCAATCTTTTAACTGTGGGATTACATATACCTTGTTTCTATTTGATTTTGATTGCTTGCCTGGCCTAGATTCCCTGCAAGCATTTGGTACGACTGAATAATTTTTAGTTGTACTTTCTTGCCATGCTTTATGCTAATCTGCTGATGTTTTGCAGCCGCAGCACTGCCAGTCAGTGCTGCAGCCTAGAGTCTTTATCCTTTACTGGATTTTTAAAAGGGTATTTTATTGCCTGTCATTACCATTCATTGTGGCTTTATGGACTGTGCTCTGTGCTCGCGCTCTCCCGGCGCTGCGGCTGCCGCTCGCTCCCCACCGCAGCTCCCGTGCCTTTGTTCTGCCCAGCACAAGTTTTCTGCGGGCCCTTCTGGCCTCACAGCCCTCCAGAGTGCCTCAGATACAGCCCCCCTTTCCAGGGGCAGATGGGACAGGGTCATTTCAGCTCCGTGATTTAAAGGGAATTGGGTTTTTTTCCCGAATATCGCTGGGTAAATGTTGAATACAGGATGCGCAATGTGCTGTGCTACGGAAGTTTTGGTACCTCTCAAGCAGCTTTTTATTATGCTAATGCACACTCGAAGGAAGCACCAGTGTTTCATCCAAATGACGTAATTAAATTAATAATTATTTATTAAGAGGACGTTAAAATTCTCATGCCTTGCTTGTGGATATTTCTCAGCTTTATTTAATAACATGTGGGTGTAGGTCAGAATCAAACCCATAGCTGCAAACAGCAAACCCATTGCCTCAAAACTGCTGGTTCACATAAAGCAGAACTCAACTCTAAATAAAATTGCTGCGCCTTGAGGGCATACTCAATGCTCACCTTCTTTCATCTTTACTAGGGATAAAATTTTGAATAGTTTCTTTTAGTTGAAGCTGCTTTTGGGACAGTTAAGTCATTAGGAAAATATTGAAGTTGTATGAAAATAGAGCTTTGTCAGTTTAACTTTCTGAAAAAACCCCAAATGCAATGAATCAGAATAATTTTTTTAAGTGGATTGGACCTCATGCCATGCTCAGCCCAGAGATCCATTGGGAAATGTGCATCGACATCCTTGTGGTCACAGGAGATGGGGCAGAGGAGGCTGAGGCTGCCAGGCAGGTCTGATGTTGTTTGTGGTGCATCACTTTTTCAGTGCTGTTGTCCTGTGAAGGTCTGACATCGTGGAAAGGAGGGAAGGCTGGAGATTTAATGGTTTGGAGTTAGTTAGACTTGAACAGAGGAATTTATGTATGAATACAAATATGCATAAATCTTTGCCTGACTACTCAGCCGAAGGAAAATGGGTAGTTTCCTGTAGCAACACTTAATGTTTTGATTGGTGTCTTTAAGGTAAATAAATCATTCACTCTGCACTTTTTCATGAAGTGATTTATCTCCTTAGGATGCAGAGTTCTCTCAAAGCAGGCTGATGTGCTGGATGGGGAGAGCAGGAGCTGTGCTCTGAAAGCCCTACTTCCCTGCTCAAGGATCTGCAGTGGCTGTTCACCAACAAGTTCCCTCCTCTGAGCTGCAGAGACACTCTGGGAAAAGCCTGGAACGCTGACTTCAGTGGGAGCTGAGTGCTCAACACCTCCCAGGATTGGACCTCAAATACTTATCTGTAGGAGCTTTCCATTATTCATTCTACAAATGAAACTGGTTGTAATGTAAATTATAGAATGAATCTTTCTACGGCTTAAGATCCTGTAACTTAAACCTCCTAGGCTGCTTATCTGCCTTCTGCCACCTACCTACAGTTTATCCAGTGCACTTGGCATTCTTGATTGTTCCGTGCATATAAATTTCAATCATACCCACAGGGTCCCTCTATTCTATAATAGCTTGCATTGTGAGCAATTTAGCAGAGAACCGCTCTGCCCAAACACTGAGTGAGACATTTGCTATTGGGAAAAGCAAAACCCTTGGGAAGCACCATGCATATTCCTCACATAATGCTGTAATAAGGCAATTGTATTGAAATTAAAAAAAAAGAGATTGAGAGATTTATCTCCCCTTTCAGTCACACGGTATCATGGAGCTGTCCGGGAGCCTCTAAGCAAAGCAATCCCACAGTCTGCAAAATCAGCTGGCTCGGGAAGTGGGGCTGATTGGCTAACGATGGCTTGATACCTTCCACCTAAGTCATTAAAATTCTCCCTTATCTCGACAGAATAACTTCTCACTGTAATAATCTTATTACACCCCAGTTGTTCTATTGCTCTGCCAGGCAGGTTGCACACAACGCCTGCCTCTGCGATGCCGTGCCTGTCTCTCATCCCCCTTGGTGTACAGCCCCAGGCCAGCCCTTTCCAGGAGTTTCTCCAAAACACCACAGATCTTGTTGCACAAACTGCTTTGCCACGGGAAGGAGTGAAAAATGGTCCCTGGCTGTGGATGCACAAACACCGTGGGCATCTCAAACCCCAGCGTGGAGACCTCAGTAGCAGGGAGAGTGTAAAGGAAGTCTCAGTGGGAGCAGTGCTTTCCAAGAGAGGCAGCAGGGAACTCCATCCTCCCCCTACCCTCACTGTCTGTCCTTGGCATATGGGGATAAGAAAAAACACAGAGAAGATTATGATGCCTTAGGGAAAAGAGGTTTGTGTCCGTAGGCTGAAAGTGGAATGAGTCTTAAAGCCCAGTGGTTATGAGAAAGCCTAAGAAGGAAAAGGTACCATTTGTATGGTCACAGCATGACAGAATGGTTTGGGCTGGAAGGGACCTTAAAGAACATCTCATTCCCACCCCCTGCCATGGACAGGGACCCCTTCCCCTATCCCAGGCTGCTCCAAGCCCCATCCACCCTGGCCTTGGACACTTCCAGGGATCCAGGGGCAGCCACAGCTTCGCTGGGCACCCTGTGCCAGGGCCTCCCCCCCCTCACAGGGAAGAATTTCCTCCTGCTACCTAATCTAAACCTACTCTCTTTCTAAACCTACTCTCTGGTTTAAGGCCATCCCCCCTTGTCCTGTCTCTGCATTCCAGGACGGTGATTTGGAGGAGTCCTTAAAGTCTCCCAGACAGACATGACCTTTCTAAGTGAATCCAGAGGATTTTTGACACTTTTGATTGCGTGATTGCATTCAATTCTGTGTAGTTTTTAATTAAAAAATAACCCAAACCCCCACTTACAAGTAACAAAACAGTTGCCTATGTGATTTATCATCTTGTGCTACCTTGTAAGAGTGCAGTCAGAACAGAGCAGTTTGCTTGGAGACACCACAGGGGATCCACAGCAGGAACTGTTTTAGGGCACTGTAGGTGAAAGAAGTGCATGAAAGTCTTCATGGGAACCTAAAAGATGCATTTAGTGGTTCCTACCAATATTAAAAAACATCAGGAAGGATTATGTTTAAATCTATTGCAAGTGATTTCCTTTAATAAAGTTAAGGAGATTTCTCTCCGTAATACTCATCACGTTCCTCCTGAAGTTCATTCTATTATCATCTTCACTGGTAGCTCCATGAAGCCTTCCTAATATTTATGATATAGGAGAGTTTTGGCATCAGGTAAAGAGGGGGGCATTTTAGGGAGGAAAGCCAATTTGTCTGGGGAGGCAATCCCATGGCAGAGTGCTGGGGTGTCCTGCTGGCAGCACCTCAAGAAGAGTGTGAAAAATGTATATTGCCAGTTCAACAAACAAATTAAAAATGCAGTTAACTTCTTTAATAGTCCTTTCCAATCTGAATTAAAAGTGCTTTCTCACTGAAATAAGAACAAAAAACCATCTGAAATACTTCTTTGAGGTCAAAACTGGAAGTGGTTGAGAAAGCTGAGAAGATGTCTCAGAAAGTTTGTGCTCTCCCCTCATCCCTTCTCCTGTCAGCCCTCGTACCTGAGGCACTTGAGCTCAGCAAGAAGAATCAATCTGCAGAAACAGGGAGACTTTGGGGATTTTTACTGTGGTCCTCAATTTATGAACTTTATGAAATAATTCTCTTCTTTGGCTTCACCTCACCGTCTGTAGAAAAGTAGGAAATACTCTTTGTCCCTTTAGACAATTTTTGCATATATTTAAGAGAGAAGCTTTTTGAACAAAACTGTATGGAATGATCAATTTGTTATGTTTTAGCTGTCATTTGCAATAATCCCTGGACACAGCAAATAGTCTGGAGTCCCAGTGACATCTCACAATCAAGCAGTAAGAGAAAGTGCTTGGCTGAAGAAGCTGATGGTCTAGAAATTAAAGAAAAAACAAAAGCAAGCTGTACATTCCACATGGTCACATTGGGATTTCAGACCCACACTGAGCAACTGATCCCAGATGACTCCTGGAGTCTCTGGTAATCTCAATAAATAAAGCCGTAACTTTGAGCCCCATTCCACATTTAAGTGCTCCATGCCTGCTCATTTCTTTCTCTAACAGGTAGAAAGATGAGCATTTCTGGAGCACTGCCTTTACCCAGCTCTAAGCTGCTCCTCTGGGATTCGGAGGGAGAGCTCCTGGCTTCATGTGGAGCACCAGCACAGCCAAAATGCATTGTAAACACAAGGGGGTAGTAATTACACCTATTTCTTTGCTGCACATCTGTGTAGAACTTTCCTCTGTCTTTGTCCCAAGAGCTACAATATGTCTTAAAATCAATAAAGTCGATACCTTTAAAAAAGATTTGTTGGTGTTTGGACTACACATAAAATTAGATCCTCTGATTAATGCCCCAGCAACGTGACAGCATCATTGCATTATGGTTCCTGAAGCCCTTCCTCGTTCACCTACTAACAAATAACTGCATCTTGGAATAATGAAGACTAAAAATTACAGCTAAAAGAATAGTTATTGACTCACAGAAATAAACTGCAAACTACTCCCATTGTGCTCCCTTCCATATGCATTTTATTGTCATTTATTCACGTCCTTCCTCACCCTGGATGTCAGAGCACTTAACAAAGAAACACTTAACAAACAAACAATGCAGTCCCACCATGGGGTTTATGTGGCAACTGCTCTGCTGTAAATAACAGCCCATCATAACCAGCTCCTTGGAAAAACAGTGATGGGCACACTTTGGAGTGAGGAACCCTCTGCTCCTCTGGGATTGGTGACCATGCAAAGCTCCGAAAATTTAACTCTCTGCTTATAAATATTGGACTTGAAGATTTTTTTATCTTTTGAAAGATTTATCTAAGTGGTAGGTATTTTTTCCAAACTTTTCCTGGTTTCAGCTTCCTCCCCAAACTCTCCCAGACTGTCTTCTCAAACAGGAAAAAAGAGAAAACTTTGAAAGCTGGAAAAGGATTTTTGACAGGGACATGGCGTGATGGGGCAAGAGGGAATGGCTTTAAGCTGAAAGAGTATATTTTGTGTAGATTGATGTTGGAAAGAAATTCTTTAGTGTGAGGGTGATTTTTACACACTGATGCCTTCAGAGACGTTGTCCCTGCTTTGTGCTAACACCAGAAATTGGCTTTGAGTCCTCCATCATTTCCCTTCCTGCTGCTGTAGATGTGCCACAACCCGAGGAATTTGTTCTCCAGTCTCTTTGGGCTCTGGGGGTGTTTCTGGGCCCAAGGAAGCAGCAACTGGGAATGGTTTGCATTCAGATTGGGTTGTCTGCACTGCTTAGGTTAATTAGATCTATGTCTCATCTTATAAAGTTCTGTACCATGTTACTGCAGCTCTGTAGACTCACCTCTCAGTAGATTGGGTTTAATTGCTGTGCAGTCTCTCTGAGTTTTGTTATTATCAAATGTTCTTCTTCATATTTTAATTGCAGTTACAAACCTGTAGTCCCTATAAACTCAGTCTTGATGATATTTTCCTGCTGGAGTAGCCCATGTTTCTCTTGTGTCTGTGTAAAGAGAGACTTTGTTCTGTTCCTTTTTAAAATAATTATTTCTGCCCCCCTGACTTTTCAATCTTAAATAACTATGTCAAGGTATATTATTTTTTTAAGCCTTGATAAGAAGCTACTTTATTATTCTTCAGACAAGCAATCAAAGTCATTGGAGACTGCTGAAACAGAAGGAAATAACAGGCTGGAATGGAGCCTGTTTGGAGAGAACAAAGCCACTGATAATTGGCTGCATTGTCCGAATTTGGCTGTTCACTGGGAGGAGCTGCCAGGCACAGGGATGCTGGGGGAGGCACCCAGCAGTAGGTGGTGGTGTAAACTGGAGAAGGGACAGTCAGACTCATGGTATGTCCAGTGGGAAACCAGGAAAAGGAAGGAAGGATGAGAAAATCTGAAAGAGGTTGGAAATTTCAGAGCATGTTCTTTGCAATAAAATGTAGGAGGAGAGCACGAATGGCCCAAAAAGCCTCACATTGCAAGTTGCACTCAGTTTTACAGGAGAAGACAGTGCCAGAACTGAAGGTAAACCTGTGATCTTGATCCCAGCTCCAAAACCAATCTTGGGTGAGAAGCAGTGGGTGCTCTCCCAGGCAGGGGAGGTGGGCACGGGAGAGGGATTGCTCAAGGACCCTCCAGAAGTGTTTCCTACTTCAGTGATTTGCTTTGCAGCGAGAGACCTTGTGCTTGTTTTGTTTGTTTCTTCCTCTCTCTCGTAAATTAAAATGGAAGATTCTTATCACAACTTCATAGCTTGAATTAGGGATCAGCACGGCCACGTGAAACACTTGTTAAGATGGCTTTGAGCATACTCACACAATTAAAGCACTGACCTGGAGCAGTCCTCTTGTTTTGAAGGGGCTAAGTGTTTGTCTCAGAAGTGTGCCGTATTTAATT
Organism: Falcunculus frontatus; assembly: GCA_013398115.1. Taxonomy (NCBI): domain Eukaryota; kingdom Metazoa; phylum Chordata; class Aves; order Passeriformes; genus Falcunculus; species Falcunculus frontatus. Next base: position 482,656 of record VZRV01001011.1, on the reverse strand, counting down.
TCATTTCATCACAGCACTGAGCGCAAAAAGCAAAAGAAAAAATACAATTTCATTTGCTTCCATTCAGTATGAAAATGAATAGAATGTATGAAAAGTGAGGTTTTGTAATTAAGGTCTGTAACATCAGGAGAAACAAATATGTCTGTGGAATGTGTGCTGGCCCTGAGTGGAAAAATCCAATTCTGTGAGATAATGTGTGTGCACAAATATCAATATTTGTGTGTCTTTATGTACACTCAGACTCTCACCCTTCTGCATATTTTCTGCTGAATATTGCCCTTCCCAGGCACGCCTCTGCCAAGAAGCCCCATGCAGACCTGGGTGCTGGAAATGATATTTGCATGGAGAAGGAGCCATTTGAATGAGCATTCCCTGTGTTGTCGACAAGAGGCACGTTTGGAGCAAGCTGCTGTTTGATCACGAGAAGTCTGGATCACAGTGAGAGTCACCTGCACCTGGGATGCTGGAAGGAGGAAAGGGACCGATTCTGCCCTCATTTGTGTGTGGCTGCACGGGGTTATGCTGCTGCAAGGAGCAGCCCAGGTCTGTGGGCTCCTGAGGGTGCTCTGAGCACTTGGGTGATCCCACTCAGAGGGCTGGGCAGAACAATTCAGATAAAAATAAGAGCTGACTCAAAGCTTTGTCTGCATGGTCAGTTGTCCTTGGTTTTTTCACGTTCCTGAAGATGAGCAAACTCAGCAAGGTTTTAGGTAGAAGCAGAGACAGACTGAAAAATTGACAGCAGCAAAACTTCAAATCAGCCCGTGTAGGGGGCTGTCCCTGGTGTTGAGTCAACTGATCCTCATTATACTTATGAATACTTATATTTGCAGTAAAATTCTTGCTGCACTTGGTAATAGGAAGATGGCTGTTAGGGGACCATCCGCTCATTTAATTATCCTACATGAGTGTCAGTAAGGACGGGAATACTTAAGAGTATTTAACAAAACTCACAGATACTCAGCAAGGTGTTTTTGTCTTGTTAAACACTTATTCCCTCCTTCTTCCCTGTGAGCCGCACAGGAAGGCTCGGAGAGTTCAATATTCTTACAGTTCAGATGACAACTGAATCCCTCCTCTTGTTCCATCCAGGCTTCATTAGCATTTTCGTGTGCGTTTCCTTGTTCTTGCTGAAAAGCCTGAGATGAGAGTGAAGATGTTCAGGTAATTAAGTAATTATGAAATACCCACCTCTTTCTTTGACTACCCCAGGGAAATTTGCCAACTCACTAACCTGTACTGCTTTGTAAGGTCCCCATTCGAGGACTCTTGCTGTGCCATGCCCAGTTGTAATCATGGGGAGAAGAGAATATTCCAGGGAGGCTTTATGGAATCACAGAATCACAGAACAGCCTGGGTTGGAAGGGAGCCTAAAGAACATCTATTTCCAACCCCTTGCCATGGGCAGGGACATTTTCCACTAGAAATGTCCAAGGTTGGACGGGGCTTGGAGCAGCCTGGGCTAGTGGAAGGTGTCCTTGCCCACAGCAGGGGTGGGATGGGATGATCTTTAAAGGTCCTTTCCAACCCAAACCATCCTGTGGTTCTGTGGAGTTCCAAAGCCCAGGCTGGCTCTCGGTGCAGGGAGATTGGTGAGGAGATGTGTGGGAGTGTTTCCTCCCAGCTTGGCATGAGACCTCAGGGGAGTTGCCACTGCGTTAAGAGGAGGAAAGGCAGCCCCTGTACCAGGCTGGAGCACGGCCAGGGAACAGATTTGTGCAGGGTGATCCATTGCCCATCAGGGGCTGGGTGGGTCACCAGTGGATCCTCAGCCTGGGGACTGCAGGGGGGTGTTGCTGTGGCTGAGAGGGGCAGCAGAAGCACATCAGTGATCCTTGTTGGACTGGACAGTTTGGGTTTTGCTGCCTTTCCCCCCGTGATTGGCAGCCTGGGTACATTTATGGCACTTTTCATACCTCCCTCCAAACACTGAAATTATAGCTTTAGCTGAAAGACAGCCAAAACGTCTGAAAGGCTCATTGTTTCCCAAGTAATATTTTCAATACAAATTGAGCTGAATGGTTCTTGAAAACAATTGTATATTAAACTCCAGCAAATATCCGTGCTGTTCAGGCCCACACAGGCTAATATAAACGCCAGCGTGACTTGATAAAAGCACAATGAAAGGTTCTATTTTTGTTAGTGTCAGTGACCTTGCGTGGCTGTTTAAGGACTGTTCAATCTCCTGTTCAGGATGTATAAAATTAATATACCTAAGGGGGAGGATGTTATTAGGAGTTAGCTCGGAAATGCTACAGGAAATGCTGCAGATAGATGGCTGAAATTACCCTGTAGACATTGTTCAAACAGATCTGTGTTTAAAATTAAACTTACAAGAAAATCCTTTTACTAGTTAGTTACCAACATAATAAGTATCTATTGATTGCATCTCCATTTGTTACATCTTAATAAAAGAAAGAGTTTTAAAACTACATAAAAGAACAAGGAGGGGAAGAGTGTTAGAAGTGTTATTAACATATTAAAAGATAACCACAATGGATATAATAAAATACATTATTCACGAGGCATGATAGCAAAACTCGGTGAGAGTGTCTTTGCCCCTGCACGTTCTTAACATCACTGAAAAGAATTATTTCTCTTCATCTATTTTCTGCTGCCTCTGCTTTACCTCAAAAAGCCATACATTATTCCCCCAATCTATTTCATTGAGCAAGATAATTATCTATGCATGGATGCTTTAGCATTAAAGACATCTCCCAGGAAGTACAACTTTCCCATTTATTTATTTCATTTTCTATTTTTTTTTAACAAAAGGGCTAAAAGAAAGGTGTGTGGGAGAAGGAAATAAGGATCAGTGTTTAAAACATAGCTAATGACATGCTAATGTGCCCAAATGAATATTGAAAGAACTCAAACATTGCTTTGAAATTAATTATAGCACTCCCTTTGTCCTGTAGAAATGGGAGATTAAAACCTGTACGGAGATGTTTACTATGTTTAATTTTCAATTGTTTCTTTGATGTAACAGATAGAAAGGTTTGCACCTGCAAAGTAAAAAGGCTGTGAACAGATTGCAAACATTCTGCAAACACTTCATCAAGAATTTTAGTTGTCAGCCTCCCCAAGCACAAGGGAGCCTTGATGATATCTTTGTGTGCCTTTGACTCCTTTTGATTAATAAATGCAAACAAATTTCGCTCAGTAACCTCTGGTTGCAATCCATGCATGTCAATTAGGGACAACCTCTGGTGAAGGGAGGCACTGAAGTCTGTTCTCCCTCCTTCTCCTACACAATAAATAGTTGATCTTTAATGCTTTTTGACAATTAGAGAATGAAATCTTTTGTAGTTGTGCAATCCTGGCTACTCTTCATTATTTTGTTCTCAGCAGTGACAGATCCGTGTTTGCTGTAGTATTACGGTGTTTGGGTGGATGAGCTAATTCTTTTCTTCCTTCCTTTTCTTTTCCTAATGCTGCTTCATCCTCATATTGAAACTTAGAGTGCAAATACTGCCTTTTTTTTTTTACTGAACAGCCTTGGGAGTTTCATCAATACGATGGATTTCAGGAAGAGCTGTTTGGAACTTGCATAAAACCCAAGTAAATTATTGCCTGACTCGGTGGATCCACCTCAAAAATAGTACTAAAACTGTCTTAAAATGGTAGGGAAAATCCCTGACACCTCAGACAAGCCGCAGAACCTGTGTTAGGGCTGTGGTCCTGTTCCTGCACCCCTTATTCCTGTTTAGTTGTGTGATAGCAGGCACAGAGGCCAATTCAACTCCCCCTTGTATGTGGCAGGGGCTTATCAGATGAGGCAGATGGTTTTAGAAATGAATGGACTGAGCTGCTTTGTAGATGGGAACAGATGCACAGACAGAGGCTGCAATAACTCGAGGGTTTTTTTATAAATGTTAGGTCCTAGAAATATAGTTAGGTGCTTGAAGGAATTCAAGAAATATAAGGATAAAGTAAGTGAAAAAACCTCAGCCAAAATAGGCTTTGTAAGGAAAATTATAAGAGATACCAAGGCTTTCCAGGGGTAAGAAGACAGAATCACAGAATCACAGAATCACAGAATAGTCTGAGTTGAAGGCACTCAGAATCATCATTGAGTCACAAGAAATTAAGACAATACAGAGAGGGTTGTGTAGAAATAATCAAAGTATGACCCCAAAAATGACTGCCTGTGTCCTGGTTTTCAAGAAGAGTGTGGGGCAGAGGCTGGATGGCTACGAGAATCAAAGTGTAAGAATTTATCTGGTCTCAAGTAGAAACAAGATTCAAGGAGCTCAGTGAGCTCAGATTAGGAAGGGTTAATGCATCTGTCCAGCTGGAGACAGGAATGGGGGGACAAGGGGATGGACAACGTTCTCAACAGCCAAAGCCTCATTTTCTGATCTCAACACTGTTACAGGCTTCAGATGATATTTGGAGGAAAACCAGCATGGAAAATTTTAATTAAATAATTTGCAAAAGAGAACATAAATGGAAAATAGAATAACACACTTCTTTTTTGTCCAATGCTATCACATGCCATGCTAGCCTGATCTCTTTCTGTGATAGGATAACTGATTTTCTTGACAAAGAAAATGCACTAGGTCTCATCTTTATGGACTTCAGCGAAGCGTTTGATATAGCACCACATGGGAAATTATCAGGGAACGTGGAGGCAGTGGAGATTAGTAGAAAACCAGAAAGGTTGATAAGGAACGAGCCACAGGTAGAAATGAAAACAGATTGCACTAACAGGGAAGACATCGTGTTAGAAGGAGGTTACCCAGAGCATTCCCCAAAGACTGGTCCTGACACTATCTCGTGCAATATTCCAGGGAATGGCCCTGGGGAGAAGGACAGTGCTAACTGAGTTTGGAGATAGCACAAAATTAAAAACATCATCGGGACAAGAACTTGCTGTGCTGCCTACGTGGAATTTGGGACTGGAATAGCAGAAAAGGATAAGATGGAGCATCTGCCCTTTGGGACAAGCAGGGATGATTTCTGGGATAAGCTGAGGCCCACAGGTTAGGGGTACATTGGTGGAAGAACAACTGAGCCATGCTCAGCAATCCCAGAGGATTTTGAGCCACGATGTGGTACTGGGAAGGTGTTTGGAGTGGTTCTGGTGATACATTCCTGTGTGTGGCCATCCTGCTGCATCTGCTGGACTGCCATGTGGGGGTCTCGTCCTGCTCATGAGGATACAAGAACCTGGATCATTTCAGCCAGCAAAATAAATGCTGAGATATGATCTGATCATTCACTGATAAGTGCTGAGAGAATGCACACAAAGTGAGGGGAAAAGAACTCATGGACAATGTTGACACAAAACCAAATGGATGTAAAGCGAACATTTATAAATTTTCTGATCACAGTTGCATTCACAGCCCTCAGAGTCCCGATGGGCCTTTCAGCAAGAAAAGCAGGAGGGAAAAATATAATTATGTATGTTATATATTATAAGATGTTGCTTTATCAGATTATTTGCTCTTAAGCAGAGACTTAACAGCTTCATCCCATCCCAGTGGTCCCGTTACTCTTTGAGGAGTGGATTTTGACCCCTTCCTGTGCTACAAAAACCCATCACTTGCTGGCAGTGCTGCAGGAATGTGTAGGGAGTGGATGGGAATATTCCCCAGGTCCCAGGGGTATCAGTCTGAGGTCACTATGGAGAGGTGACTGATTCCAGGACTGGTCATTCGATCCCAAAAGCAGAGAGGAGGCAGCAAGGCCACCTACATTAGGGCAGCATGGGGAATATGCACCTTCCAGGGATTTTCCTCAACCCCAAAAAAACCCTCCTGCATCCAGACCATTCCCAAGGGTGCAGTGCTGGAGATGCAGCCATTCCTGCACATCCCGAGACAGGACGGGTCCCTGTCCCACACCAACACCGTGTGTAGTCTGCTCTCAAAACCTCCCAGTTTTCTCTTTTCTTCCCTTATTTTTAAGCCGGAATTAAGAGTGGTGCCTGCAACATTTGCCAGACGTCACAGGGAAGCAGTAACACATGCTGAGAACCTTGTATATCTCACAGATGTATAAAATATCTGCACCTCTAATAACTCCAAATGTTTCCCTGCCTTCCAGGTGACAGTAGCTCTGTTCCACAGATTTCAGTAGGGATTAGGGATTTAAATGAGATTGACAGTTTACATCAAGTCAATTTTAATTTACAAATTGGCTAAAAAAGGAAAGGTAGAGTAATTTTCTAAAGGTGAAGTGTCAACTGTTTTCCCGAGTTCCACAAATCTGTAATGATGAGTCACTGGGAATTCAAGCATATAAAAGCAGTTGTTTGCCAGGCAGAACTGAAAATTTAGCTGGTAAAGGTTTTCCAGAATGCTGGAGGTGATGAGGTGGAAGACTGGTCATACACTGGGACCAGTTTGTCAGCAGTAGTCCTGCAGGAACAGCTCCTGAATCCTTAAATCACCGTTCCTCACCTTATTGCCACAAAACGATCCCAGTATCTCAATATAGTTCTCTCTCTTCTTTTTTTTCTAGCAAATCCTGAGATAAGAAACATCTACAGTGGGTGTGAAATGTTTATGTAAGCAGTGAAAAAGATTCAAAAAATAATGAAATGAAAAATTTCCTTCACGTTTGCTTCGTTGTCTCCTTAACTGTTATTGGTGTCCTCCATCTCCATCTTCATCCCCTGTTTTGTGGCCTCTCCCAGGACACCAGTTCCCAACAGGTAGATGCTAAAAGAGACTCTGGTCCATGTGTACCAATAGTTATGGAGAAGGGACCTGGAGATGGTGCCCAGAAATGTTCCTGGGTGATCCACACTTGGGATAGGGGTTTTTTTTCATGCAGTTCCTGTGTACGGTCCTTTACGTCCAACTCTTAATGATGCCCAGTTTAGTAGTGTTGGGGCAGATGTATTTATTCCCTGTTATTTAATGCCCAGCTAAAGACTGCTGGGGCATTTAATGAGTTCTTAAAAAACAAATCCAGTGAACCACACATTCTCACACACCTCCAGCCTTATTTCAAGCACTTAATGGACTCCAGCCTATGCTCTGGTAGTTAAAAATCTTCCATTTCTATCACTGCAGCGTTTTTAGTGCTTTTTTTTATTTGCTCAATCATTTCACAGTCCAGTTGTTCGGTTTTGGTCAGGTGGGCTATAAAATATTCCTGTAACAAGTTTAATCTCTGCAACATCTCTGGCCTCCATCTGTAATGACTTTGTACCAATGGTAGTTTCTCCCAAATCACCGCTTTCAAGAACTAACAAATCTCCTTTGCAGACAAACACACATCCCAAACACACACACACCACCATCCCAGCAGCTCCCAAACAGCAACAGTGTTTAATACACTTGGTTATTCTGTCCCCATTGGGAAGATTTAATTTTAAATTATCTGGATTTGAAGGAAAGAAAACTTTTAGCCGCTGAGCACCAATTCACCTGACTACCTCCCCATGCTGTTGGGCTGCTCTTGGGACTGCTGTTCCGTAATCCTGTTTTGGGGTTTGTGTGGGTTTATTGTGCCCAGGCCAACCCCAGCATCCATGAGTCAATCAATGCCACTGAGTTCCAAACCAGATTCAGGCACTTTCTGGGGGTTCTTGTTGGATCTGCAGGCTCGGAACCTTTTAATGGACACAGATTCCTGAGTATTCACATGTGAAATAAGAAACGGGAGACTTAATAAAGGATACGTTAGGGATTTGTGGCGAAGTTGTGACACTGGGTTTCTCCCCTGTGATGGGAGGAGGATGTTTGTGTGGCTTGGACACACCTGGCGCTCCCTCCTGCCCTGCTGCACCATTTGCATGCTCACAAGAAGGAAGATTTCAGCACCTTTCTCCAACACGCTGCAGTTCTGCTCTTGCTGAGGAGGAGCAGTGGAAAGGTTCAGCCTCTGAGCCCTCAGAAATGTTAAACACGGAAAGTTCCTTGGCTCTGTGTCTCGCATTCCAATAGGGGCGTGTTCCCATGAGCCAGACCTGCATCCCCAGCCTGTCGAGCTGGCAGCTCCTGCTGGATGGGCTCATTGATTTACTCCGTGTTGTAACTCGGTGGAGTGGTTACAATATCGAGGGGGGGGGTTATGCTGCAATCTGCCTCTGCCTGGCTCTACCTGCCTGGCTCCGGTTATCTCCCTCCCTGTCTCTCACAGCACTCAAAATCACTTCCCAGTCCTTTCCCACAGGTAAACATCATCTCCAGCCCGTGATGCATTTTGTATCTCTCCAGAAAGTAATACCTATAGAAGTCAGCACTTCGGTGATTTATGTAATTAAAATATGATGGATCAAGTCGTTAAAATTCACTAGCGCTGGTACACGTGCTCACAAGTGCACAACTTGTCTCCAACTGTGCCTGCCCCATCATCCCACCATGACCTTGTCTTATTATTTAAGCTTTTACTCTGTATCAGAAAATTATGAATAGCAGAACAAACTGAAGAGTGGAATTAAAAACAAGAGTGCCTGGTATATTTTTCTGCTTGTGTTTACTTTGTCACTTCAGAATGACAGGCTTGAAATTCTTGCATGATCTTCAGCATGTTCTAAAAATGACAGCTACTATAATTCAAATTTACTGCTGTATTTTTTTTACTAGTAATGAAGTTGTAAATGCAGCATTTCTTTCATTACCTATTCATTAAAGATATGACATGAAAACAGAGTTACCATGGAAATGGCTCTGTGAATTCTGAGTACATAATAAGAATTTCATTGTTTACACTACAGCACAGATAACTGATGGGTGGTGTTGTTGCTGGTAAAGTCTTATTTAGCCTCGGGAATGCTTGTAAGGGGAAAAAGGTTGTGCAATTGGTCTTCCACTAAGTGCCTGCATACAAGCAAAGCTCTGTAAAATCATCAGTGCAAAAGAGTTTGATGATGAAAAGCAACGAATATGTTTTGGGCTTTAAATCTTTGAGCATCATTTGGAACTGAATATTTAAACATTCAAAGTAGAGATAGCCTAGTTGGTGTGTTACTAATAGTCTCATTGCAGGGCTAATGCGTACACAGCTCATATAAATAAATTAGCATAAAGAGAATTTAGGAGTTTTTATACTTCAGCTGAAAACAGTAGGTTTCAGTAGCAGGAAAGCATCAGATTTAACAAATAACAGCATCAACAGCTTTGCCAAAAGGTAAAGGTGTTAGAAACCTTATTCTTGCACCAATTGCAATTTCATATAAAATCAGGATCTGCGTCTTCTAACTGTATAATATATATATATTGTATATTATATTACATATAATATAATAGAGCACTTTTGTGCTACATTGCACCTCTGAAATGGGCCTGATTTTATACATAATGGAACCAGGAAGGTTCTTAAATACCCAAATGCCAGGGCGACCCTTTGGCAGCTGAAGTTACAGTGACCGTCAGCAGCACTTCTTCAAGTGAAAAGGTTTTAATTCAATTCTGCACAGCCCTACAAAACCCACAGAAAACGCTTGAGCTCAGCTAAGAATCAATGAGTCAGGATTGTCATTTGTGCCCAAAATCCCTGAATTTGTTTCTGAAATGTCTGTTTCTCATTTGCAAACCAGTTCATTCCGGGGAATGAGCCATAAAGAGAAGCATTATGGATACTGTGTTATAAAACAGAGTGATAATGAGATCTCTTTCGTGCCTTAAATAAACATTTAACTGTTCCTAGTCTTAAGTAATAAAGTAAGTACATCTGCACAAAGATGAGGAGTCTGAATGTGACGGGGCATGTCCCGAGCCCTCTGACGTCTGTGACAAGATTCCTGTGATGATAAAGGCACCGAAATTGGGGTGTTTGATGCACATCGGTGCCCTCCTGTTCCAGAGTCATTTGCACCAGGCAGAACTAATCACTCCTAATTGCAATTGACTGGCAGAATAACAGTAATGGCATCCCTGGAGCAGCCTCTGCCTTCATCTTCCCGGGTCTTTTGCAGGAGGACTCTTTCCTCCCAAATCTTCCAGTTGGTGAGATCATGGGAAGGGACTGTCGCAGAGACCCTTACAGAACTGAGAGGTACAGCCCTAGAAACCAGGTGCTCTCATTCCCAGCCCTGAGCCAGGAGCTCCTGCTGACTCTCATTTTAGTAAAATTTGGCAAGTTTGGGGAAAAATTAGACATGGCAACAGTCGGACTTCACAGGTTAAAACAATAACACTTTAAAGAGGAGTGGCTGGGTCACCTCCATGCATACAGCAGTTAGTGCTTTCTCCCATGAGCTTGGCTGCCACAGTGCAGTGAGAACCATATTAACCCTGTCTTTATGAATAATTTGATACTTCCAGGATTCTGAGGGACAGCCACAGACTGCAGTTATTATTCATAGTGTGAATAATAATTGTGTAGGAAAGGATTAGAGTGTTATTCCCCAACACAGCTGAAGCTGCTTTAGAGGACGAGATTTAGGCAGTGGGGGGAATAAGTGCTGCTGCCACGCATTCGCCGGTAACTTATTGTCTGCTTTGAGTGGCAACAGAAAGATAAAATCTGGCTTCTCACCTGCTGCAGGTTAGAAATATCTTCCACCTTCAGGGATGCTGCTGTCCATGTGCTCACCTGGTGCATATCCTGCATCTCTCTCACCTGTGTTCTGCTGGGACTTCAGGACGTGCCTTGGCTTTGGCTCAGCTGGGTGAAGTCACAGCACAGCTGATGGGCAGCCAACAGTGTGTGGCACGAGAGGGAGAAGGATTTCACGTCTTGCTGTTGATTACCAAATGAAACGTAACTCAGACTGCTGGAGCTGCTCAGATTAATGATCTGGTGGTGTTTCAACTTTGCAGAGCATCTGCGCCATATGTGATCCCACCAGCGTTTGGTGGGTTGAATCACTGCTGTGACAGAGCAAAGGAAAAATGTTTAAATCATATTTTCTGTTTGAATCGGTAGGCAATGTTTTGGTTTTGGGAAAAGTCATCTGGCACAAAGAGAATAATAAAAGGAAAAAGGAGATCTATTTGAATAATGAGCACACTGACCATCACATGAAATATAAAGTCCTACACAGGAGGTTACATCTTGGACCTAAATTATTTGTTTGAGTCTTTTGGTTTTATTTTTTTCTTTTCTTTTGCAGTGTCACAAGCTATTTTTACTAACTTCTTATCTATGGTCACATTTTTCTGATTAAATAGAAAAGCAAAAAGACAAAAATGTTTTTCATCTGCCTGAATGGACTGATGTGCCACAGCCCAAAATCTATAGGAGCTGAGTCTTGGTCTAAAGAGTTTACCTGGCTCCTTGCACAGAGTTTTCCTCTGTGTGGTGCCAGAGGGAGAGAATGAACAGGAATTTCAGCCCCCTCTAAAGCCTCTTAGGGGGCTTGGGGGTCCCAGGTGCTGCTGGTGCCCTGTTGCTGAAGGGTGCAGAGGCATTTGTGCTACATCCTTTATTCCCCAGCCCTGGGAGTGTCCAAAGCCAGGGTGGATGGGGCTTGGAGCAACCTGAGATAGTGGAAGGTGTCCCTGCCCATGGCAGGGGGTGGAACATGATGAGATTTGGGGTTCCTTCCGACCCAAACCATTCTGGGACTCTGTGATTCCATGATCCAGCATCAGCTCAGCCCACATTTAGCTGTTGCATGGGATCCACATTAGTCTCTGGGGCCTCTACACGCTCCTCATCACAGAGAACTTGCTGCAGGATGTATAGATGAGACTGGGGGTGTATAAATAACACAGGTATTGCACATTTTAATGTATTTTTCAGCTTTTGGTTCTCCGGGCTTATTTCCTCCACAGCAGGGGCAATTTGCACATAATATCTTTGCCGCTGGACTGTGAACATTTATGCTACATGAAGTTAAGCAGCTGGTAGAAAGCCCTCAGAAATCGAGTTTTCTAAGAAGTGCTGACACACTTTTAATTGGAGTGCTGGATGCCGTGGGAGCGCTGTGCCATAAGCCTGGGTAGGTAGTTAGTGTATCTTATTTTGCAGCTTGCCATGTCCAAGCTATAGGGCACGACTGGCTTTATTTTTAATGCAAATTATAGCTGATTTCCAACTGTTGAATTGCAGGTACTGGGAGCCTTTCTTGCTCTTAAAACTATGCATTAGTAATTTGAAGGAACTGGTTATCTGAAGAGTAGGCAGATCCTTGCAGGCAGGGGATAAACACAATTGTTGGCTTTCTGGGTGGTTAGTTTCTTTCAAACATTTATTAAAAGTGCTAGAAACCACGCTGGCTAAAAGTGTACTTTGCAATTTTCTGAGTGCTGTATGTCTCTCTCAGAAAAATTCATTATAATAACAGAGTCATTGGGCTGGCTCTATTTGTGTAAAACAACAGACTCTCTGGAGATACTAGAGAGGTAACAAAACAAATGTACAGTGTCCTGATAGAAATACAAGTATTGATCTGATGAATATTGCAGCCTAAAGACTACATGTTATTAGGGTGTAATGAAATCTTGTTCTGGCTTCAGAGCTGTAGCTCTGCTGCTGGTCACTACTGCACTGAATTATTCAGAAATCACATCTCAGAGGCTTCAGAAGATGCCATCAGCCCCCTTCATTTCTTTTTGTTCTTCTCTCCCATCCAAATGTTCTTTCTTGTCTTTAAATATTCTATAGATGCTTGAAAAAAAGCCTTTCCCTCTTGGTTTTGCCCTGTTGGACAGAAGCCGAGGTTGTGGCTCATCAATGCAGTAAATCTGGCAGTAAGACTCTTGGTATTGGACCCAAAATGCCACAGGCAAGTGATGCAAAGTGCTGATCCAATACAAACTGCCTCTCGGGGTTCAGATTTATCTGAGAATTTGTGATAGATTCTCGTGTAGGGCTTTCTGCTGAGTCAAGTGTTGTCTGTACTCCCACTGCTGCGATAAAGTTGGCACGAAACCAGCGTGAACTTCATCTCATCTGCTTTGGCTCCTTCCACAGGCACAGGACCACGCTCCCGCTCCTGTCACGGATCAAATGTGTGCTGGGAAGGCCAGGGCTGTGCAGGGTGGGGGTCACCTCTGCCTGAAGTGAAACCTCTTCTGTTGCAGGGAACAGAGCGGGGAGAGGTGTCTGAGGTGCCATATCCAACGTCACAACTTATCCATGGAGCAGGACTCTGCCAGAGCCCCCTAAGATGCAGGTGGTATCAGACAAGCTGTGAGTCGAGCTGTTTGGGTGATCAGCCCTTGCCAGTGCCCTCAGTCATTTCCCCGGAGTGCAGCTGACCCCTCAGAGGATTTGCTGCTGGCACAGCACTGTTTCTGTCGGTCCAGTGTGCTGGACACAGCAGGGAGTGCTCCATCCCTTTTCCCTCAGCTGTGCTGCTGTGGAATTCCTGGCACTGAGAGCACCTCCCAACTCCACGTCGACTCAGGATATTCTCACCCTTTCTGCTCACAGACACCCACTCACAGAGGAGTGCACATCCCCTCCATGGGCTTCCCTCCCTTGCTCCTGGTCATGAAGTCAGGCTCATATCCAGCTCTGTCCACAGCTGTGCCCAATTCCATGTGTCAGACATAGCTGAAAGTTTCAGAGGGAAACAGCCCATCCAGTGCTGCACGTGATGTCTCCCTACCCTTCCAGCCCTGCTTTATTAACACAAGTGTCCTTCACTGCTCTTTCACTCAAAATCAATCTCTCCAGCACTGATTGCTCTGTCACATTCCCTCTGTAGGCAGGCTGGCTGAACACTTTTATCGTGCTGCCCGCGGGCAAAGTGGTCCCACAAAGAGCCCTCTAGACTGAGCTCAAGGTCACAGGTCCTCATAGCTTCCTTAGGATGGCTGCATACACAAATTCACTTTCACCCTGATCTTCCTGTGGAATTAAATCCCACTCAGCTTTAGCACTGGTGAAAGACATTGTCCAGAACAGACTGTTGCTTATAAAGGACTTTCCTGCAGGTTTCTCTGGAGCTGGGGTTCTTTCCTACAGGGAACAGGTTCTGGCATCAGGGAAACTTCTGCTTCTTGAAAACGAACACACAAACTCTGTGGTGAAGTGCTCCCAGTTCAACATCTAAGTACACATTTCTATTACTGAGTGGTCTGTTCGATCCCTCTCACCACTGCAGGCAGTGATGGATCCCCTGCAGCTCACACTGCTGCTGCTGCTGAACCACAGCTGGCCCCAGTCCAGCTGCAAATACGTAAATCTTGGTTGCTAATTACATCAAACCTTGTGGGCTTCATTTAGGAGCAATACACAGGCTGCTATTCCCTCAGCAGTGGTGTGCAGGAGAGGTTCACCCTATCCCAAAGCCAACAACTTGTGTGCAGGGGATGAGGGATGTACGTCTCTCTTGGGTAACTGAGAGGACTTGCAACAACTTTGGGCCGAACTTCCAGCAAAAGGCAACAAAATAAAACGTCATGAAGGATCTGTGCCACGTTGAAGATACCAGAGTGGCATCTGTGTCTCTAAGGCAGGGATTTGTCTGTCCACCTAAGATGCAGGGATTAACGCAGCCTTTGGGGCCTGACTTCCCAAGACAGTGTTTTGGAGTCGGTGGTCCTGGCAGCCAGGCATCCTGGCTTCTCTCCTCCATCCCAGGCTCTCCTGAACCATTGGTTAAGGGGGTTCACACACACGTCCCTTAGGGCAGGGACTGCATAATTGTGAATTAATGCCGTTCTCCTTCTGTTCATTGCGTTTGATTGACTTTGGGTCAATGAATCCACTTCTGGAGAACCCGTTTTTCTCTGGGGAAACATGCTGAGTTTTGAAAATAGGAGGCATTTAAACATATTGCACATTCTGGAGTGGATAAAAAGGTCGGGCTGGTCACTGAACTACATAAGGATGAAGTAAGCGATGGAAGTTGGACTTTTTACGCTGCTCCTTAGAGCACCTGTGTAGCATCACAGGGAGCAGATCTGCTCCAGCAGACCTCACTCCTAGACCGAGCAAGTTCTGGGTTTGCATGTCCAAGGAGATCAATGGCACATCAGGATATTCCCCCGTTATGACCCTTTCCCCCTCTGCTAATTTGGTGTAATTTGTCCCTTTGTCTTAGCTGCCTGTGTTCAGTCCCACTCGTGGTTATCTCCCAATACACTTCACAACAGGTTGTCAATCTGTTTTATCACACATCTTTGTTATTGCTTTTGGTTTTGTGTGTAACTGTCAGATAAAGGAAAATAGCTCGCGTTTATCTCTGGAGGACTTTAAGATATTATTGTTTTATCATACATACAGCATTATCTTCTTGTTGTTTGGGGGTCATTTTATGATACAGTGCACTTCACCTCTCTGTTCCTCACATTCCGAGCTTTTGTGTGTGACCTTTCCACAGCAATACAGACAGAGGCTTCGGGAACAGATCCACTTGTGCTGTGCACTGTTCACCTTGAGCCAGGCTCCTCCCGTTTATGACATGATAATTTTCACAGGAACCGCTTTCCAAACAGCACAATGCAAATGAACGTGGCACTGCAGCATCCCCGCACCACTCACACAAAGTTAAGCAGTTGCTTTAATGGAAATGTTGCAGCAAGAAGGTGTGAGGGAGAGACAACAGGAAAAGATTTGATAAGTGACAGGTATCGTATGTCAAGGTAGAAGAATGACTGATATAGGATGGCAACATGGAAAACAAACAGGGAACAGAGCCTTTGAATATTGGATTTTTCTGGTTTGGTGACCAAAGTACAGGAAACACTATATTAGTTTAAGTAATTATCAAATAATTTAATATTAGATTTTTGTCAAAATGAGAACAAACAGAAACAAATAGCTGAGATTAACCAAATGTTTTGGTCAAGCTGCAGGAAAGAGGTTATATGTTTTCCAAATTTAATGTAAATGCAGTTTGGGGTCCCTTTCTGCTGTGCCAGATGTAGTGTCATTCTCTTAGAAATTTTTCTTTCAAGGAAAATACTAATTCACTGAGGCCAAGGAAGGTGGATTAAAATATTGAATGTACAGTGGAGACTGTATATCTTGCAAGCTAGATCTTCTTCTGGTTAGGAGAAGGAAAGAAACTAATTTTAAGTTTGCTAGCACGGGTACTAATAGACACGAAAGCCCATGAGAAGGCTCCCAGTACCTTCCATTATATTTTGATTTAAGTCTTGGAGAACTATTTGGAGAGAGGCTGTTTACAAGACCATGTAATAACAGGACAAGGGGGAATAGATAATAGAAAAAAATTCTTGACTATGAGGGTGGGGAGGCCCTGGCACAGGGTGCCCAGAGAAGCTGTGGCTGCCCCTGGATCCCTGGAAGTGTCCAAGGCCAGGCTGGACAGGGCTTGGAGCACCCTGGGATAGTGGAAGGTGTCCCTGTCCATGGCAGGAGGTGGAATGGGATGGGATTTAAGGGCCCTTTCAACCCAAACCATCCTGTGATTCTACGATCTCATGAACTGCTACAGGATGTTAACATCCATGGTAAGAATACTCAGAGAGAAAATGAAGGAGCTATAGGTCCTGAAGCAAAACATGTCAGACAATGAACAGACCCGTGTGTAAAAATCTATGTTCAAAAATGCCAGGTAAATACAGCCAGTGCCAGTGCAGCCATTTCACATTGACTTCACAGCTACTGTTGCAGCCAGATTATTTTCCTGTGTTAGATGCTTTATATATTAAGCAAAGATGCTAAATGCTTTCCTGGGTGCACTGTAATCTTGCTTTTTTAGTTGGAAGCTAATTTACTGTTTTAAAACCATAAATGTTTAAAAATTACATTGCTTGAAAAATTTAGCTTTTCATGTTCCCTCTGAACTACAAGAAGAGACTAATTGCCTTATTTTTCATAACACAGTGGAATACCCTTACTATTTCTTCTGGAGTTGCCTAAATTGGAAAATCTGTGGTGGCCCCAGTCTTTCTCCATCAAAGACAAGAAAGAACCTGTGGATATGTAGGCTTCTTGGCCAAGGTACCTCCCTAAAGTACCTGCAGCCTGAGGATGGCTCAGGATAACAGCAACAGGAATTTTTCCTGGCACATCCCTGAGCCTGGGGTACCTGTGTTTGTAGGCTCTCTCCATCTATGTCCTTTGCAAGGCAGTGTGTGGCTGTAGGTGAGGGTAAAACCGGAGAGGGTGAAGTTAATGCCAGTGGTGGTGCGTTTCCTGTGCACAGAGACCAGCTGATGGATGGTAACTTACTCACCCGATGTAATTTGTGGTTTGTGAGTTGCAGCCCTCGTAGTCTACAGTAATGAGGTTTTAAAAAGACAGATGCTCCCTCTGCTCCAAGGTCTCCTGGAAATGTTGTGTGTTTGTGATGTCTCTTTTCACGGCAGAGCCGATGTTTCCTGACGAGTTATTATCACTGCTCACCAGGTCCCAGCTCCACCTGACTGCGTCTGGCTAGTGCATAGCAGCCACTCTTTTATTTGCTAATTAATTCTCTGATGCATTTTGGGGGAGAAATCCATTTCTTGGGAACCGGAGCATTATAATGCTTTTATTTATGCTGGGTTTGCATGTTTAGTTTAGTTTTCATGTTTAGTTGACACACAGAGTGTACTGCTATTAAAGGGCAGACAGATGTTGTGTCCTCACAGCAGGACAGGCCTGAGCACCTTTCCCCCTCTCAGGAGTGGTTGGGTCTCTTGTGACACCAGGAACCAGCCTTGGGGGTGGATGTTGAGTGCACATCTCAATACTCAGCAACTCCTCTACCCTGGGGTTTAGAAAACACACATCTTTTGGGTTTGGGGATCCCAGGCTAGAGCCACCTCAGCCCCCTTCCTCCACAAAGGACCCAGTGTAATTCTTTGTGGATTTACATGGATTTACATCCATGGGATGCCAAGTTACTGACTTGAGTCCTGGCATCAGTACACCCATGGGGCTCATTCCCTTGGAAGGAGACCTTGCGGACATGGCCAGGTATTTTTTATTAGCTGGATCAAAACTGTTTAGAGACAACCATGTCTGCAAGCTCTCCCTCACAAAGGGTACAGCCCTTCTGCAGACCTTTCACCACCTGGGCAGAGGGAAGGTGATGGCCCCACCTTCATCAGTGAAGAGGGAGATGATGAAGCTCCTCCTGGAGCTCTGGCAGCCTTGGGGCCATGCCCATTCCCTGTTCAGTGCCCACCACCCTCTCGGAGAGGAGCCTTTTCCTGATATCCAACCTAACCCCCTCGCCCGACACTGCTCCGTGCAACTTTTTGGGAGCAATCTCACCTTCTAAATCTGTTGTGCTGTACCTGGAATCAGAGGACATGGAAAGACTCCTCAAGGAGCACAGAGACATCCAAACACCTCATCTTCATCCTTCACTCAAAACATTTCAAGTTCAAGAGGCATCAACGTTGTCTGGAATGTCCTCCTTCAGTATGGACACACAACACCCAGCCACAGACTGAAAGGCAAAGTTCCAACCCAGTGTATTTGGCAAGTTTCTCTTGCTGAAATGTGTAGTTACAATGGATAGACTTCCATGATTTATTTAGTAGTGGTTTGTTTGTCGTTCTTTTTCTAAACTCAACCCTTTTGCTTCTGCTGCACAAAGGAAGAGTCAAACTGACTACTTAACCAACTGAATACATCACTTGGGATGTTTAATTCTCTAAAAACCTGGGTGGGTTTTTTTTCAAATTATTTACACTTCAGAGTGGAAAAATAGCAACATTACTATAGCATTAGATTAAATTTCCCCAGGTTAATGGGCTCAGTGTCAGGAGTGAATAATCACAAGTGCGTTGCCAATGGAGAGACCGTAAAGGCACGTTCCTTTCACAATATATTCTGCTCCATGAATATATTAAAATATTTTTCCCAGTATGAAAAGAACGGAAATACCCTTTTGTTTTCCTCTTTTCATAGCAAATGCTCCTGTCATTCGCAGCACAATGAATTCCTTGAATCTGTACCAGTTTTCGTCCTTCCTTCAAGACCCAGAGGCCACTGGAAAAATCTTTCACATGGCTAAACTTTGCTCAATGTATTTAACCAGTAAATTATTTGTGTTCTGAACTAGAAGAACCAATACCCATTTATGTTCTAAAAATGGTTTGTTTTACTTACTTTATGAGTTGGATCTGCAACAGTAGCAAAGCCAAAGGACGTTTAATTAAGTTATATTTACTTTTTCATGATCTTTTAGCTTTAGATTATAAATCATGAATCAATGAGTACTTAATTTCCTCATATAGCATTAAAAGTAATTGCTTCATAAATTTATTTTAGTAATCCAAATATTTGCACAGAGTGCAGCACAAAGAAGTTGTTTCATTGATGAGAGTTCTCACTTCCCTTTCCGCTGTTGGAGGAAAATGGGTTTTTGCTCCTTTGGGGTCCAGTCCTTTACGATGCAGAAGTCTCTGAACCTCAGGGGTGGCATTGCTACGAAATATTGATGTCACACTGATTTTTTTGGTCATTGGTTTCCTTGCCATTGAATTACAGCGACCTTCTCCTGAATCTCCAGTCTGGCAAGCAGAAGACTGTGAGTGGGTCCACAACGCTGTGCAGGGTCATCAAACAATCTTTAGCTACAGATATTTCTGCTTTCTCCCCAAAATCCAAGCCCAGATGTGGGGACGTGCTTTGATCCTTCAGTATTAGATACGTCATCTTGGAATTCAATTTCTGCTTAGTAACATGGGGCAGAGAAGTCCTTCCTGCACCCTCACCATGGTGATGAACCATCTGTATACAAAAACAGGTGCTTGAGAAGCTGTTCCCCTCCAAACTGGTGGCAGGACCCAAGGGAATGGCTGGAGCTGTGCCAGGGAAGGGTTAGGTTGGATATCAGGAAAGGTTCTTCCCCCAGAGGGTGCTGGGCACTGCCCAGGCTCCCCAGGGAATGGGCACGGCCCCGAGGCTGCCAGAGCTCCAGGAGCATTTGGACACCAGTCCCAGGGATGCCCAGGGTGGGATTGTTGGGGTGTCTGTGCAGGGCCAGGAGCTGGATTGGATGATCCTTGTGGGTCCCTTCCAGCTCAGGACATTCTGTGATTCCATATTTCTGTGATACATTTCATGTGTGTGTTGGGTCCTGCTTGACTCTCGTGATTTGTTTTCAGGCATTGTTGGGTTCCCCAAGTGAAGGATTATTTTATTGACTTGTGGACAGTGTGCTGCAAATCAAGGTCTTTCAAAATACAGAATCATAGAACCACAGAATATTCTGAGTTGGAAGGGCCCAACAAGGATCATCAAGTCCAGCTTTTAAGTTAAGACCGTACAGGGATCAAACCCACAACCTTGGTGTTATCAGCACTGTGTCACAGCAGTGCCATGATCCACATCGGATGCAGCTCCATGAGGGGTCATTTTCCAGTTAAAAGCTTCATTTGAATTGGAAAGCTTTTCATGAAATGTTTTTTGATGGAAGGAATAGGAAAAAATCTCCAGTAGCTGCTGTATGGGAAAGGGTCGACTTTCCCAGGACGGAAAAGACTTGACCGATGCTTGATGTCATACCTTGAACCCCTTTCAAACGGATTTTTGTGGGCTCTGCCTTTCTTCTCAGCCAAAAAAGAGGAAGAAGTGAGTTGATACAGTGGGAACCATGCAGGGACAGAGCTTGTGAAAAGCAGCTGAGCTCCAGCATCATCTGCTGCGTGGTGCTCCTTGGCAGGGGAAGAGGGAGGGCAGCCTAAAAAGCAGCTGTGGAGCATGAAGCACACCTGAGGTCTGGCTGGTGGGATCCAAAGCCCCTGCTTCAGCTGGAGCTGATGCCATTTCTTTTATTCCTCATGCACCCCCACGCCATAATTCCAAGTGGGATATGCCCAACATGAAGAGTTTCCCTAGCTGGACTTCCAAGAGTTCCCGGAGGTATCCCTGTGCAGCCATAAATCAGGCAAAATCTCCAGGGGAGTGAGCAGGAATCTGGGCAAAGATGAGGGGAAGGGAGGAGAAGGTAAAGCAGGAGCTGCTGTGGCAATAATTCCCCAGTGTCTGATAAGGGTTTTGAGAAGGAAGTGTTTTATTTCTTTAATGGAGATGTGGGTGGCAGGGCAGGATCAGAAAAAAAGGCCTGGGGTTAGAAGCAGCTCTTAATATTGGATGAAAATCTCTACTGGAATGCAACGGAATAATCAAGATTTATTTATAAAATATTGCTATTAAATAAACATTACAGAAACTTTCGAATATCAAGCTTATTTATAGCTTTAGGCGTGAAAACCCACATTAGTATGTTGAATTATATGAGTTCACTGCTGCCTGCTAGCTGACAGCACGTCAAATTATTTGCAAATATTTTCTGGAACAGTAACCTTGAAGGATGCCAGCACCATTCAGTGTAACCTTATCACGAGACAGGAACCAAGTGATGAGATGAGGACTGAGGATACAGAGTTTTTAGCAGCAAGTGACCTCTGACTCGCTGCCTAAAAACAGAGTTCACGTGGTACCTCCCTCAGCACAGAAAGATGCTTTTTTGTCACTGACATTTACACTGATTCTGTGCAGGGGTTTTGGAAGATGGTGTGAGTGATGTCGAGATGAGAAACTGCTCAGGGCAGGAATTTGGGAGTACATTGGTCACATTTAAGTGGGTTTATCTCCTCCAGCCTGCAGTACCCAGCTTCTGCAAAAATTATGTAATCATTTTAACAAAGTGTTCCATAATTGACATGAAAAAGGCAAAGTAAAATAAAAATGAATTACTCTGTAAGCAGAAAGGTTCATTCATTTTAACTGCAATCTGTAAGAGGGAAATGGGAAAAAAAAATCCCAAATGCAGGCTTTTTATGGAAATTGTGGCCTCGTTGAAATTATAAGCTTTCTGCTATTTAAATGAATAATGTTCCCTAACACAGACTATTTTCTCATTTAAAAGTCTGTTGGGGTATAATTTCATCCTTTTACTGTCTGCTGTGTTTTAACTTACAGCAGTCTGACTAAATATTGTATTTTCTATCCATCAAAAATCGTCGGTACAGTTTGTGCAACAAGCGCTTGTTGCTCAATTGGAAGGCTGTGACTTAAAAATGTGACATTTTGCATGGAGGGCTGCAGGGTCCTTGTCACATGGGATGCAGGTGGCACTAAAAGTTGTGTTTTGTTCCCCGGTGGTGGCCAACGGCGATGATGGTGGTGACGCTTGGGCGCACAAAATGTGGGAGGACAGAGGAGTCCAAGTGGTTGTTCATCACCTCTGGGCAAGATGCAGAGTCAGGCCAAGCGCCAGAATGTCCTCCCTGAGAGGGAGGGACAGAGGGCACAGGCAGGATGAGTGACCAGCTCTAACACGGGGCAGAAGAGCCAATGTGAGCAGTTGTGGCTTTGGCACCCCAGACACATCACAGGGCTCCCTTGGGTGCCAAGTGCTTCTTCACACCAGCCCATTCAGTCCAGCATGGGCAGCCAAGTGCCTCGTAGCCAAAACCGATGATTTGCACATCCCACATGCTCCCAAAGCTGAAGTCATGGCTCCCAAACCTCACCTGGAAGTGAGACAGTAGTAAAGACAGGCACTTTCATTTGACCTTCTGTTTTTCAGGCCATTTAATATTCACCCAGGCCACATCCCATGGCTTTATTCCTAGCTGCCATGTCGAGTCATTTCAATGTTAAAACAAATGCTGAGGTTCTCCTGGACTCACTTAGCTGGGAGTTGGGGCTTTTAAAGGCACACCATGGGGCTCATGATGAGAGCAAGCAACTCACAGCATAAATTACCTTCCATCTTTCGAGGGCATCTTTGTTTAGCAGAAGGACACAGCAGTGAAAGATATTTAATGGCAACAAAAATGCCTTCCCTCAAAGATGCAATTAACCTTGACAAATAAGTATGAATCCTCCAAGGAGCCATAAAAGTGCTCCCCTGGTTTATGTCTGTCAGTCTGTCGTTTGGATGCTCTATCAATTCTTACAGTACTTCCAGTGGCGAGGCCAAGTGGCTTATAAAGTTTTACATGCTGTTTGTTTGCTGAGAGAATTACAGCCGTGGCACCTCTGCTGCAGCAGGGAAGGAGTTCCCAGGGGCTGCAGGTGAAGCCTGGGCTGTGCAAGGCAGGTGTTGGGACTCACGTGGAAACCAGGATACCCAGAGTGGGCACTGCCTGCCATCAGCAGTAGGAGCCCCACCAGAGAGCCCCCGGCAGGAGGGCCTTGCCCTAAACCAAAGTTTAGTGGCAGCTTCCAGGAGCATCCTCTGCTTATTTTCCAGTGGGAAACATCTGGATATCTACCCACAGTTTAATAATGCTGAACTCCTTATCCCACCCACAGGAACAACCCCAGCTGAGGACAGAGCTCTTACAGTCTTGGTAATAAAAATTAGGACCTCTGAAAAGCCACTGTCATCGTCAGAACCACCAACAGAATGGTTTGGGTAGGAAGGGACCTTCCAGATCCTCCAGCTCAGGTCCTCTGACCCTGGCTTCTGCAGGGGGATCTCCATTTGTGAGTGGACTCAGTGGGTGATTTATGTGTTAGCTTAATATTTGTCTAATTGCTTCTATTTTGTCTCAACCCAGCAGTCCCAACACTTCTCTGGCCACAAATCCATCTTGCTCGTGTACTTTTTGTGCCTCCTGCTCTTCAGAGCTCCAGACATGCAGCGAGAGGTGGGAATGGGCTTGCCTTTCAATTGCCACAACATGTTGCTTCATGGTATTTACTTAGTTTCTGCTTGAAATCTTATTCTTCTCTTGCTTATTGTCACTAGTGCCAGCAGTTTGTTTCTCCTCTTATCTCACCAACATGAAGTTTGAATAAAACCTCCTAAGAAACAGCCCAAGTATGTGAGAAACAGCAGCCGTAGGAGGCCACAGCCAAGGATTTTCAATTCTTGCCTTTTGTATTTCCTATTGTTTTTACCTACGGATACATTTTAGACTTCACGGGCCAAATTCATCCTATTCCAATGAAGTTACCTCAGAGACACACTTGGCTCTGCTGCTTTAAAAAAAATAGATAATCCCAAACAGCAGGATAATTTTATGACCGCTAATTACATTTGTTGCTATGCAAGCTAAGATAATGATAAGAGTAATCGTATCTCATGCTTCAGGGCATACGCTCATCACCTGTGGACATCAGGAAGGAATTTTTCTCCCCAAGTACAGCACTGCTCAATTAACTAGATGGATTGTGGTGGGTTTGTTTTCTCCGTGTTTTCTTCCTCTGAAGGATCATTTATTAGCTGCAGCCGGAATAGGTATAGCAGATTGAATTAACCAACAGTCTGATCCAGTACGGGGATTCCTAAATCCCCACCCTGGGAAGCAAAATCAGCTGAGGAAAAAGAATATGTGATCTTTTGCAGTTCAGAAGCTGATTGTTTTTCAAATGTTTGAATAGCCTGCCCTTAACCAAAACTGTGAATGCAGCGAAGCTGAGCTTTGGGCTACCATGTTGCACAAAACCTGGCTCTGAGAGCGTCCCTGTTTGAGGAAACTTGGAGGATTGCTCTTCTCTTTTGACTCTGTGAGTAGCATCTGCATTTGAGCACCACTGGGTCCTGAGGATTATGTCTGTGGCTACCCGTCACGTTGCATTAGAATAGCCAGCCTCAGCCAGAAAAGCAATTGAAAGGCATTGGAAATCTGCCTCGCTGCCCACATCCAGGGAATAAGCTCTCTGATAATCCTAATAGAGAAGATCAAATTTGCCAAGAAAATAGAAGCGATTGCTTGTATTTTGCTCCATTCTCCTCAACTATCTTTCTGCTCCTCGCAAGACTTAATCAACAGCTAATAAACCTCAGCTTTTCAGTGCACAACAGAGTATTGTCTTTCTAGCACTTGTGTTGGGACTGGGATTTATCTGTTATTGACTTCATCCCTTTCCTATCCTTTCC
Organism: Falcunculus frontatus; assembly: GCA_013398115.1. Lineage (NCBI taxonomy): Eukaryota > Metazoa > Chordata > Aves > Passeriformes > Falcunculus > Falcunculus frontatus. The sequence continues at coordinate 458,052 of VZRV01001011.1, read as the reverse complement.
TTTTGTTTGGTCCCTATTCCCCTTTTCTCACTAGCGCTTGCTTTATTTTTATCTCTAGTAAAGCAGGTCTGCCATTTAATTAGCAAACTGGCCTCTACCTGAAGCCAAATGAAATGTAATCTCCTGCCGACCTGAATGCAAGGTAGAAATTCCATGTCTGAAAGATATCAACATTTGTCTTGGCTTATTTCTGGAGCAAAACAGAAAACTTCCAGGTCTGTTTCTGGGAGAAAATTCTGAAAACGAAACAGTGTGAATTTGTCAATACTCCTTGGGCATTTGTTTCATGTTAATAAACCAGCCAAAAAAGAGCTGTTTCACGGCAAAACAGGAGCAACTCTGCATTGATTCCATTGGCCTGGGGTAGCAAAGACCTTTACAGCATCATGTTCAGATGCAGCTTTTGGTGGTAGATGAGACAAGGACTCGCAGAATTGTTAGGATTGGAAGGGACCTCTGGAGATCATCCAAAATTGCCCTGCCAAGACAGGGTCACTAAAGCAGGTGACACAGGAAGGCATCCCGGTGGGTTTGGGGGGATGACTCCTTGCCCTCCCTGGGCAGCTGTGAAGATCAAAGTCCTCAGAGATCAAACCAGACCTGCCCTTTGCTCTTAGGCTGTGCATCCCCCTCCTGACCCAGGTGGCCAGGAGGAGTGGGCAGTGCTGGATGCCCTGGATCAGTGTCCTTGTGCCATGCCATGGCTCTGCCCCTGCCCGTGCCAGTTCCTGGTGTTCCCACTGCTCCCCAGCAGTCTCCTGCCCGACTCTGGCAGCAATTGTGGGGAATCATGAGCTATGGCTCTTCTTAACCTCTAGACACACCTCTGTTGTTAACCATCCATAAAACTCTACGGTCCTTTTAAAGCATCCAGCTACTGTTATTTAATTCTCTTGATTTGTGCAATAAAAACGAGGTGGGAGAGGATGGCCAACACCTCCCCAGGAGTCAGCCCCACAAATATAGATCTCACAGGGCACCTGAGCTCCTGTGGTGCTCAGCATCGCTGAGCATTGAACCAACATCACCCCAATAAACCCTCCTGATTCACTTGAAGAAGGAAAGTGTCATACAGTAATCAAATAGCTCGGGTCAGCGCGAGCAGTAACAGCTTATTTTCATTGCTGAGCTGCACTGCACAAACACCTATCTGTCAGCACTCCACTGGTTTAGTTCCAGGCAAAATGACTTGCTTGCTCTCCAATCTGGCGTGCTGGCAGTGCGGGAATGCAAACAGCCAGCCCTTTGTGTTCACCTGCAGCTTTATTCCCCTCATCAATAATTGCTAAAGAGACAAATGAAATTTTTCATACGTTGGTTCTGGAGTTATATCACAGCAGTGCTTTTGTTTGATCAAAATTGCTAAATGTTTTCCGTAACTTGGAACAGCATAAAAATTGCAGGCTTGAAAATTACACATATGCCTCATCCTATCTCGAGGAATTCCAAAACCTACTTGTGAGACAAGAAATGCTCACCATATTCCCTAGGAGTTGTCCAAAAATAGTGGACCAGGCTATTCTGATTCCATCCAAAGCGATGGCGTAATGCTCAGTGCAGTTGGGAACACGCCGCTGTGATGCAAAATTCTCCTTTGAATTTTGAATTTAAACTCCAAGATCTAAACATTTGCAAAAAATTAAAAAGACCATTCAGATGCATTGAAAAGACAGAGCATTGACCTGTCCGTCTTATCCTGTATCCTTGAATGCACAGGACAAGAAATGCTGCTGTTCCCAGAGGCTTTGGAGTGGGAAGATGCCACCAGTCATAGAATTATAGAATTGTTTGGGTTGGAAGGGATCTTAAAGCCCATCCAGTGCCACCTCCTGCCATGGCAGGGACACCTTCCACTGTCCCAGGTTTCTCCAAGCCCCATCCAGCCTGGCCCTGGGCACTGCCAGGGATCCAGGGGCAGCCACAGCTTCCGTGAGTTATTCCCACCTCAAACAGAGCCTGCCAAAGCTGAGGGCAGTTGATACCAAAGGGGAATGCTCAGCATTTTGCAGGTTGGCTCCAAGGGATGAGTTGCCTGTTTCTTTGGGTTTTTCTCCAAGCTCAAAAACATCAGAGCTCCGCACAGTTCCCTTGACCTTTCTCAAGAATTCAGAACCAAAACATTGTTTCTGGCCCAGCTCGATTTTTTCAGAGAGCTTTGCTAGTAGAGAGTGGGGAGTGAGTTGTGGCACATGGAGAAAGAGGTCTTATTGGAGGACTACTAGAAAAGAGTAAATCTGGAGCTGGAAGGGAGGTGACACAAAAGAAAACCAAGTTACCTCTGCAACATCACACGTCAGGAAGGACTTCAAGGAAGCAGAAGTTCATGTGATCAGAATAACAGGGGGACATAACTTCAGCAGTACAATTTCAGCAAGATGTCAGAAAAAGGGTGGATGGAAAGTGAAAAGGAGACAGTTCATGGGCTTTGGCTTCAGAGGGTAAGGGAAAAGGGTGGAATTAGCATTAGAAAGAGGAAAAAAACCCCAACCAAGTGGGAGAGCCTCAGTGCAGAGGGAGCAGAAGACCCAGGACTAAGGCTAAATAAACCCCAATCTGTTTGCCTGTGGCAACTAACAAATATCTGAACAGGAGCTGGGAAATTCAGTTCTCCTCTTCTTATCCATGGGAAGTGACAGTGCCCAGATTGAGACACAGTGACAGAGGCTGGAGTGCTAAATGGGAATTGTTGGGTGCTGGGTTCCTGCGTGCAGCCACGTTTATGGCATCCCAATGTTTAATGTTCACAAACCATTAGATACATGTATATTTATGGTTTGATAATCAGCTGTCATTAACAGATGAGTAAACAACATAATGTTCATATTTAGGAGGAATATGCAAACTAAAGAGAAACTGCCAACTCCTAAGAACATTTATTTTCTCTACACTTAATGGGGGGAAAGGAGGCGGAAATACTCTCTCTGTAAATTAATTATGGGATATTGGCAATGCCTCCACTACTGTACAACTGTAATTATCCCATCTCCGTGCGTGGGACTGCAGTCGTGCACCCCCAGCTATTTTCATCCACAGGAATTAGGAATGTACCCATCATGCACATTTCCTAAGTCAAATCATTGTTACTGTCTCTTTGAACTCAGAAGAGCACAGAAATCATGATCTTTTCAACCAGTGTCATGCCAAGATGGTGAGGCCTTCTGCCACACTCCCTTCGTGCAAATCAAAGATGTTTCAAACTTCAGGAGAGGATGGAAACCCTTCTTTCCTATGGGAAATGCCAGTTCAAGTAGAGCTGCTTAATTTGATTGAGGTTTTAAGGCAGTTTTGCAGACCTCCTTGATTTTCTTGCAGATTTGCTGTTTTCTATCAACTGCAAGCAGAGAAGAGCATGAAAACACATTTTTGACCCCTCCACAAATATCCCTGAGCAAAATAGAATCCAATGTATTTGTGACTCCCTGGTTATATCTCTAATCATCCCTGATGCTGTTTTGCATCCAAAGACACTTTATTAAATGTATTCTTATCCTATTTTTATGGATGAGGGAAACTGAGGCCCAAAGCAGGACAGGATTAACCCAGGGAGGAGGCAAAAGAAGGAGAGCATTATAAGGAAAGGAGGCAAAAGAAGGAGAGCATTATAAGGAAAGGTCAGGCCTGAAAGGATGAATTTACAGCAACGAGACAATGCTTCATTAGTCATGGCTGGGAGAGCTGGAAGAAATCAAGTGTCCAGCCAGGGATGAGGCTGGGAACAGAATCCAGCATCCTGACTCTCATCTCCCCACCAGTTAGGCCACGTGCTTGAAAACGGATCCATGTATTTATAACCAGGAATATTTGACAAAAAGCAAATAAATGTTAACAGGAGTTTCCTGGACAACGTAACCAACTTTCCCCCTTAGCTGATCCTTCCTCTGCCTTATAAAATTAGAGAATTTTGCAATCCGTTTTGTAGATGGAGACAGATCATGTACCGATGCAACAATCTGGCAGGTTATCACACCAGGATTTTCAGCCTGGGATAGCACAGCCTCTCCAGCTGCTAAGGATCAGTCCCTTCAGCAAACCAAATTCACTAATCTGGTGCTTCCTCCTGCCCATAGCCAGGCTTATTGGGGAGGATTAGCTCGTTGTCCAGGGGTAATTTTCTCAAATAAATGGGTCAAAGCCTGTGCTGGCTCCCCTCCTGCAGCCTGCTGAGTTCAATGGCTTTGCTCAGAGCACAGCCTGGCTCCTCATTTCCATCAAGATCCTTGGGCCATGGCTGAATAACGAGAAGTGGCAGGTGAAGCCGAAGGTTTTGGCTTTGTTTTTTGTAAAGAAGAGAGGAGTGCAGCAGAACAACATATGGTACAGTGCCTGGCTAAAAATGATTTAGTGGGAAACTGGTGCTTCATTTCTGTCTCTCTGCAGCCACGTACACTAATGTAGTGGTGTAACTATTCATCTAATAAACTGCTAATATTTATTATTAATTGAACCATTTAATCTAATGGTGGATTAGGGAAAGGCAAATGTAGGACTTAATGACTCTGCTGATTGGTATAAATTTTAACAGTGAGCTCAGGCTGTATAATACAAATTTTGTTGTTGCTGCTGCTGATAAATACCTTGTAACTGGAAGAAATTGTGCCCAAGCAAAACTTGCACTGGCCATCAAGAGGTTGGGTTTTTTTTAATCTTTTAGTGAACACTGTAGGACTTAACTCCAAAAGATGAGGTCACTGTCACCAGTGGTTTATTATATTAATGGCAAAGAAAGTGGTTATTAGTAATGTCTGCTTAACTTTAGAGGTCATCTTCCATCCCAGATAGCCCCTGAATGGATGGTTGGTGCCGCTGCGATAACTGAAGTGCAGGATAACAAACCATAATTATCTCTTGCCCTTCTAACCAAATCCCCTGTGTTGTCTGCAAATCCATCATTGTCAGGGCTCTCTCCAGCCCACCCACTGCTCCGAATTCCTGGTTTTCTGGAGCTGGAAGCAAGGACTCACCCACATCTTATGGAAGACAAATTTCTGCTTAGTGCTAAATCTTGTTTCCCAGACACTGCTGGATGGGAGTCTAGGGATGTTCCAGTTGGGAGTGGAAAGATGCTTCAGCTCTTTACCTTTCAAGCCTATGTAGCCAAAAGCAATGTCTGTATCCCAGGGAGAAATTAATGGAAAAGCCCAAACTTCCTAATGGGATGTATCTTGCTCTAAGCTCTTGGAGGACCTGAGATCTTAGACTTTATCATCGTGACATTATGGGCTTTAGACAAGCTATTTTTAGAGGTTTCTTTAAAATTTGATCAGTTATAATTTTCCCTTTATGGTTATAATTTTCCCTTTCATGGGAGCTCTGTAGCTGAGACAGTAACTCTTGGAAACACGGCAGCACCCTTTCTGAGTGGGGTATAAAAACCCTCCTAATTAGAAATATTCTTTCAAGCATTTGCACATTACTTTTTGATTTTTTTTAATTTGTTACACATAGGACATATGGTGGTGTTGTGTGGCTCTCAGGCATTTGAACTTGCATGAGTTATTGCAGCAGTTCCAAATTTCATGCTGAGAAAATTCAGATGCCACCTCCCAGGTCTGATGAGAATTAAGGGCATGTTGTCATCCTTGGCTGTCCTATCTTAGATCTCCTTGAGGCTTGATGTTATCAGAGAGTCTAGTTCAGTCTACAGCTTCTAGAGCAGAGACCAAAACACAGAGGTCGCCTTCCATTTGGTGTATCTCCTCCGCTGCTTTGCTCTCCATTTTCTACAGCTGAAGGAAACATGCCCTGTGCTTCAGCTATGAAAGCAAGGATGTGTTAGAGAATCTGGGAAACCCATCTCTTTTTTTTTCCCCCCATCTATTTGTGGTAAGCAAGCTGGGAGAAAAGCTGTTTCCTACCCTCGTGGCCTCTGGAAGTCAAGGGAAAGAGGAATGGAAAGAAAAAAAGAAGCTGAGGGATGAATTAGAAGAAAATAAAGAACTGCTGAAAAGATTGAAGCAGGGGGGAAAGAAAGGAGAACCTCTCCAAGAAAGAGATGAACTCACAGCTTGCTTACCTTTTTGAGATGATAGAAATGTACCAGGAGTTTTGGCAGAAGTCTCTTTATAAACTTTCCTTGCTTAGGGGCTCTCTTGGTTTCCCTGCAGTCACCCTACTGACACAGTTACACCAGCTCCCATTTCCCACTGTTATCCTCTGCCCCCACACTCCCAAATCAGCTGAATCTGGAAGAAAACACAGCTAAGAGATGGAAACCAATGGGAATTTGGCAACGGCTTTTACCAATAGAAAAAGTGAAGAGTTCAGCAGGACCAACACACTAGAAAGACAATGCAGAGAGAGAACTAAAGCAGAAGAAACTGTTACAAAAAAAAAAATCAGGATGTGAATATGGAAATCTGAAAACGGAAAGACTCAGCAAAGTGTCCTCAGTAGCAAGTAGCAGCTGTCAAATTATGTTTTCTGGGTGAGCTTCAGAAAAAGCCAAGGGGTGCAACACGTTAGTGAAGGTGTTGTTGTTCAGGCAGGACGAGTGCTGAGAGTCGGGGTCAGCGCTGCTCTGGCACAGCCCCAGCTCTGCACTGGGCATCCGAAAGTCCATCCTAAGTGTGACTCCACACTCTCCAGACCAGCCCAGAGTACATCCCTCACTCAGCCAGGGCTGCAGTCCTGCCACGAGCAGCAGTTTCCTGCAGTAGCTCTGAGAGAGAAATCTCTCACCTGCGAAATCTGAACTACAAACCGGTTTTAGGAACTGGTGAGGTTGTAATATTTTAACTTGTGAGGGAAGCCACAGCTCTCGGTGGGACCAGCACAAGAAAGAACCTCGGCAGGTTTGCTAAATGCAGATGGAATTATCAGGATACAGATCAGAGCCTACATCTCCTTCACCCATGAAATTTGCCCAAAATTTCCTGACCTCCATGGAAACACCCCGGTTTGCACTGTGCCTCCCTCCCAACCAGTTTTCCTTTTCATTCTCTTAGTGCTGGGTGGTGTTTTACTGGTGTTCTCCTGCTCCTGATGCTCATTTAGGTTGCCAGGTTGTTTCAGCTCTCAGTTATTCTCCTGCCCAGCAACAGAATGGGGCCATAAAAATTTACTTTCTTGTTTACATTCACTCAGCAATTTATAAGAAGAAAAGTGGGGAAAACCATAAGCAAAGAATCAATGCTGCATTTAATAGTTAAGCATAAAAGTCATTCTTAAACAATATTTTTATTTCAGTTTTAATGAGGGACCAGAAATACCACTACTGGGTTTTTAAGGCCCATAAGGTGTTAGTACTCTTGTTATCTCTGATGTTCATGGTCTCTCACACACCATTTATGCTGGGCATTATTTTTGACAATGCAGTATGGCAAATGCCTGGCCTGGGATTCCTTGGAATGAATAAAAGATTTATAGAGGAAATTCTACAAGTAATATCTTGTTATAATACATTTTCGTGCTAACTGCAAGTGACAAGTGATTGCTCAAACTTGTTCCTGCAGCTACCAGGTTTTCCTCTTTAATCCTATATTAGTTCTACAGAAAAAAAATTATGAAATACAAGGAGAGCTGTCTTTTCATTTATTTTATCTTGCCTCTATAGGAATATTTTCATGGTAAATTCAATATACTTTGTCCGAAATGTAAATGGAACGTTCAATATATTTTTAACTCAAGCACTGTTTAAACATTAAAATCCTCTTTTGCAAATGCCATTGTGATAGAGGTTCAAGATTTTGCGGGGGCTTAATAACTCCCTGGGAGGAAAAGAGGCCAGTTTGGTAGTCAGGACTTGATTTTAGAGGCTTCACTTCTTTTCAATTCTGCAGGATTCTCATAGGACTGGGGCTAAATTAGGAATTTCTCTGTGTGGCATTTCCCCATCCATGAAGTGGACACTGTGCAATGGGTGCTCTGCAGTCTGTGGGGCAGGGAAACAAAAGCAAACATCAAAAAAGACAAAGTTAAGAGAACTTCAAGTGGGCATTGATGCAAAACAAGATGATACAATTTGAAATCTTTTGTTTGTAATGTGACCGCCGTATCTTGGGGTCATGAACGTGGAGCTTGGGGGCTTTGTGTGAATTAGAGCTGGCATCATCTACATGGAGTTACCAGGCACTGTTTGAAAATCTTGACGTGAAAGAGGAGAACGCCGATGAAGCTGGGACTGGTGACATGGGGATGTGTCACTGCAGGTGACACAATGCTGGTATTTGCAGTGCAGAACCAAAAAGGCTGTGCTGTACACAAACCATGCAGACGCACTGCCCCACCAAACTATGGAATACCCAGCATTTCACTGTGGGTAGAGCTTACTACCAACTTCAAGAACCTCCTCGAGTGTCAATTCACAGCAAACTCTACACCGACTAAATTTTCATCCCAATTCCCAGGCTGTTTTGGCACTTCATGCCCTCGAGGTTGATTATGCATCCCTTCCATCCCTTTTTCCTCTCTAATCTAAACACAGGATGTTATCTTTAGTACCTCTTTCCAAAACTTGCACAGGATTTTATTTAGCTCCTGTGTGAGAAGAAAAAGAAAAGAAGAAAGAAGCTGGCTTGGGGTTTTGGGGAGGGAAAGCAAACTTGAGAGGCACTTTTGGGAAAGGTGTGAAATGGTCTAAGGTGCTGTGGGTGGTCACTCAGGGAGCCGTGAGCAGCAGCTCAGCAACACCTGGCTCCATGCTCTGTCGCCCTCAACAACCCTCTGTGTTCTGGGCTAGGAAAACACTTTCCAATTCAATAGCCAGGTTCTTTGCTGAGGTTGCCAAAGGTGCCCATTTGGGTCCTGGTAATGCTCTATGGATGGATGGCTGCTTCCCAAAAACCGCACTGATAACACCTGCTGTGTCTGTCAGCTTTTATTTCTACCAGATGTAATTGGATTTAAGTGGTAACACAGGAGTGTGAGACAATCTGCCCCTTCACATGGGATCTTCTGGACACAAGAACAACTTCTGAACCTTGGTCTATCTATCCTTTTGTTAATCACCCATTTCAAGATTCCTGTCTTTCTTTTGGATTTCTCTCTCTGGTTTGTTCCCACCCAAGCCTGTTTTGCCAAGCGTACAGCTCACATCTCCATTCACTTCTATTTTCTCTTTCACATTTTTCTTGTCGTACTTGGTACCAAAATTTTCTTCCAGCAGAAGTATTTCAAGAGCCCTTGGCTTTCCTTGCTGGCCTGACTGTTGCAGGAGCAGGTCATATCCTAATTGTGTCCTCGTGGTTACAACTAAAAGCTGGGCTCTTTGGTTGTACGGATTTCTTGGTCTGTAGCCAAAATCAATCTGTGCATATGTTTGTCATGCTGTGACACAGTTCCTGGTTTTTTAAAGCAGTAGTTTCTCTGACAGCTTGGCTCAGTGTCCTCTGGATAATATTAACCTGCTGTAGGTAGAACTTCCTATGGAGTCCAAATGCTTCCAGCTCACCGCAGTCGGGGCTGGGCCTGCCTTCCACGGGTGGGGCTGGATCCGTAGCAATTTCCTGCTCTCAGGTCCCTTCCCAGAGCCCAGTCTGCAGTTCAGACACAGAAATGGTGGCCCAGATTTCCCCCTCCCCACGTTGTTTCTGCTCTCCCGTTGCCACTCACGCCTGCCTTCGTGCACAGCCAGAAGTTGGAGGCAGAGCAATGGAAGGAGTCTCACCTCACTCACCCAGGAGCTGCACAGCAGCAGCTTCCCGAAGCCATTGTGCTGTCTTGGATCTTGGTTTCATCCCTTTTGTGTATCCATGGCTTTGTCAATACTGTGCATTTGGAAAACCACCACAACTTTACTTCCAGGCTAGTTTTAATGAGTGCAACAAGAGCCACTCTGCAGAGAAGCCCCTGCCATGGGGCCATTTCCATTGAAAGATGATTCCATGCAGGTCTTGGTTCAGCTCTGTCTTGGCTTCTCAGAGACCTTCCACCGGATATCAACTTCCTTCCTCAGGCAGGTGGTTCTGAACACCTCACAGTATCCTCGTGGTGGATATTTCTTTGTTTGTTCGGCTTCATATCAAGACTGAAAGCACTGCTGGAAATATACTTTAGCCAAAGATTGTTTAGGTCAATTGTTCCTTCTGGTATTAAAGTTATGAATCATCTTGGCATCAAGGTGTGACCTTTCCTCTTTACACTATTATGTCACCAAAAAGGAGGCAGAAATGGAAATAGGAAGATGATTGCAATAAATTTCTCACCACTGATATAATGTCTCGTGTGCACCAGGAGTATTGGACTTGTAAACCTCATCTTCCTTGGCATGGATCCACGCTAAACTTTGTTTCTACTGACAAAATCCAACATTCCTTTTTTTCCAGTACAGCTTTCTCGGCATCATAAACCACCTGCTGGACTGAGTTCTCTGAAGTGACAGTGCAGAGATTTCCATCTAAAACTGATACAGGCAATCTGAAAAGCTGCACTCCTGCAGTGCAGAGTCCCCACAGGAATGATCTTTCCGAATATAATGTTTTGATGTTGCTGGTCCAGAGGCGATAGTGAATAAAAACATTTGAAAAAATCTAAAGTGTAGGTAATGGTGAGGGAATAAATGTCAATTCTTGATCTCTATCTGCCTTGGAAACAGTTACATTTGCAGAGCAGAAACTCAGTGCTGGTTATTTACTACAATTCTAATCGCTCACTAAAAAAAAAAAAAAAAAAAAAGATTTTGTCCTACAATAAAAACTCCTGAAATTAAATTTGACACTTCAGAGTCTGAAATAAACTCTGTTTCAAACAAAATTGTATCTTTGGAACAATATACATCAAAATACAGAGGAAAATTGCAGGGAGATTATGATAGGATTAAGCTATTTCCTGCGCAGAGCGATAGTGCTGCAGCCCTGTCAGGAGCTCTCCTCCAGGATAATGCAGTTGTTCTCCATAAAGCAGAGCTCCTGGAAGATGCTATTCCTCTCCAACCTGCCAGCTGGAGTGGTGTTAAAAAAAATGATGCTACCAGGAGTTTGTCACCTCATTTTCAGTTACTTTTATTTTCCCTGAGTTCAGGTGGATGGTGTTATCCCAGGCTGGGTCTCCCAGCTGGAGTCACCCACAGGGACCCAGCATCAGGTTCTGGTGCTCACGGGGCTTTCAGGACTGGGAAAGGTGCTTTGGGTGACTCTGAAAGAGTCAGTCTGAAGAGCAAGGAGGGTGAGAAGGGAGGGTTTTCAGCTGAAAGGGTTGTGCAGCTGTGCCAGAACATCTGGATGCAGTCAGTGAACCCTCAGTTTGGGAGAGCAAGAGCTCACTGTCACTTTCCTTCCTCAGACACTTCCTACAGAGCTGGTGCATGAGCAGGATTTAATCTGTGCAAAAACCTCCTCTGTCTTGCAAGCCACTTCTCCCATTAATGCAGAAGATTTTACAGCATCTGTCTCCGAGCACCAATCAATCATCAAACCAGACATGTAAAACAGAAATGGACTGCTTGATTTGAAAAGAAACCTGTGGTTTTCCTCTGCTGCTGTGAGAACTGCTGGGAGCACAGGAAACAGCCAGCTTTGTACAGCAGCAATCCCGTTGTCAGTGCTCCCAGACCTCAGCATCATTTCCCACTAACCTTTCTAAAGAAACCTAAGTGGTGTAATTCCTTGTGTGGGAGGAGGGAGTGCCTGCACCTTGGGGCTGGGAAGATGAGCTACCCCTGATGGATGCAGCAGTGCTGACAACGTGGCCACATCTGGACTGAGCTGGCTCTGGTGTTCAGGGGATGGTTTTTCCTGGACAGGGCAGGAGGAACCACGCAGGGAGCATTCCTGCACCAGCCTGCCCTGCAATCAGTAACGAGAATTGGACTTTCTCCTCAACCCTGGTGAAATGTTAAATCCCCCTTCTGTCTCTGCTCCCCAAAAGTCAGTATTTTGTGCTGATTTATTATTTGGTAGCATCAAACATATGGCTCACCGGTCCAGTGTGATAAAAATCTGAGAATTAGAACATTCTGATAAAAGAAAAAGAACTAAAACAGGCTTCCTCTAATTTCTATTTAACTGTTAGTAGGGGGCTAATTACTGTGAACTTTTGTATCATGGTTTCGAGTAACTTGTTTAAAAAAAATCTATTTATAATCTGATTCCTCTATTTTGACTAACCAAATCATTTACAGTAATTAATTTTCAGGATTAATAAAAGTAAAATGAAGGAACCATGGGAGACTAGCTCCATATTTTAAGCATGCATCAGGAATTGCTCTCATTTGCATTTAACTTTCTATTCAGGTTGTAACTATTTGTTCTGGATGCCCCTGGATCCCTGGAGGTGTCCAAGGCCAGGTTAGACAGGGCTTGGAGCAACCTGGGATGGTGGAAGGTGGCCCATGGCAGGGGGTGGAGTGAGATGATTTTTAATCACCTTCCAACCCAGGCATTTTATGATTCTATGATTCTTGAGATAAAATTAACACAAAGTAATATTAATAATATCTTGAATTTACAGAACATTTTGATATGCCCAAATCCTCCCTGGCTTTTTCCTACTCCAATAGAATTGGATTTCTGCCCTGCCATCCCATGAGAGCTCCACCTTGTAAACCATTAAATTGTCACACAAACCAAAATTTCCCCTCCCCAGATCATGTGAGTGGGATCACTCAGCTGCGCCTCAATTCTCAGGCCTCACTTTTAACTGTTTCAGAATTTATTTCCAAAATACTCAATTTGCTTTGATTTTATTTGCTTTTATTTGATTTGATTTGAGCAAGCAAGTGGTTCTGTTGAAATCAGCTGGTACAGTGAGAGTTTCCTCCTCTGATAAAAAGGAATTGCTGAATTCTATCTGTGTTCAATAACTGACATTCTAGATCCTGTTTGCTATTGATGGGGTCAATATCTTTTGTGTAATACTCAACACAGAGATCCCATCTATCCCTGCCCCATGGAATTTACTTTCTAAGCGACAGTTGTTAGTGGATTCAATATTTGCTGAATTAATTAAAACCCATGTTAGGTTTGATCACATAATCTCCCAGCTGTGGTACATCTGTAGAGATAATAGTTTGTGGTTCTTTAGGGTCACCTAAAGTGGCTGCTGAGGTAGAGGTGTGTGACTTCAGCCCAAGTTTTCAATGAATGTTTTCATGTAGTTTTCAATGAAGTTTTCAGTGTACAAGACAAAGAATCATCACAAGGATGGTTTGGGTTGGAAGGGTCCCTAAAAGTCATCTCGTTCCAACCTCCCCTCCCAGCCCTTCCAGATTGTTATTGCAGCCATCAAAAGGTCACATGTTGTTGTCACAGAGTGACAATTGTTTTGTGAGGAAATACATTTAACACTTCTAAAGTAAGATCATCTTATTCCACTCCAACATCTCAACCACTACAAATATTTATAAATTCAGTAGAGCTGGAGGAAAGAACATCCAAATGCTTGAAATAAAAGAGCAGGAGTGGCTGGCCCTGATCATAGGGATAGTTTTACCCTTCTGAGTGCTTTCACCTGGTATACTGAAATCCTTCTTGCAGAGGACAGAGGCCTCCTGAAAAATGCCACCAGCTGTCATTTATATGTGGTTCCTGTGTTTGTCAGTGGGCATTGACATGACAAGGCCACTGCTTACGCTACTTCCAACACATCGGTTTCCTGATGAATCCAACATGAGTTAACCAAAAAGATACAAGATTTATCATGTCACTTCAGGCCAAAGATTCCCACAGCCCCATACCCTCATATCTGCTCTGTAACTGTGGCCAGCACACGATGTTTGGTGAACAAGTAGAATAAGAATGAGCAGCACTGAGTCATCTTTCCATTGAAATATGCTCCCAGCTCCCAGGGAGTTTTAGGGACTTCCACTGTCCTGCTATTAAAAGTTATAGTCCTAAATCAATTATTTTCATGTCCTACAGGCAAAAAAAATCATCTGTTTTCCATTTCATTATTATGTTCCACTAGAGAGAGCAGAGCAACTATTATTATTTTAGCAGAGTCTTGCAGATAGAAGGTGCTATTGAACTGCAAACTTTTCTGCCAGCTGGTGCACGTTCAGTGGCAGCTTTGCTCCAAAGAAACGAGAGTTGCACTCTTTGCAGGGCAGTAAGTGTTTATTGGCTCCATTTTTCCCAAGAAATGGCGCATAGCTGGCCACCAGCGTTTGCCCCAAGCCCTGCATCACTCGTGAGGCTGCCTCATTTCTCGTGCCACCCTCACTCTGTGTATTGATGCACTTCAGAGCAGTGTATTAAAGGAGATGAGTAACATCCTTCAGAGGCTTTCTTTCTCCTGTCCTCCCCTGTGGAAGCAGCCTGGTGTTTTATTTGGAAAGGCTTTGTTTCTGTTCCTAATGTACATGCTGCTGAGCCTTGATGACTGAGGAGGCAGGTTCAGGAGTACATCTTGTACTTTCACTGGAAGGTGGTTGGGTTTCTGATTGCTGTTATTTCCTGTGGGAGCTGGCTGTCAGAATTATCTGCCACAGCATTGTGTAGTGACTTGCAAAGATATTATACCTGGGACTGGGGATGTTACCAGCCCTGCTGGAACACTGGTGTTTTAGCAGGAATAGTTGGGGTAAAGATCATGTCTGAACACCACGGCACAAACCAGAGCCAGCCCCTTATCTCCTTCATACCAATCACTTCTCCTGAATTAGGTAAAACTTCTCATCCATTAAGCTCCAAAAATTCCAGGAATAGGTTAGGAATTAGTATCCCAGATTTACATTTGGAAATCCAAACCCAAGGAGAATCCATTATCCAGCATGATACAGGAAATATAACACAGATTTCCTGACGTCCAGGAGGGTGTCCTCTCAGCCAGTTATACAACCCTGGGTTATGTGAGCCTTTAATAGGGACAGTGACAGAATAGGATTGAGAACAAAGTTGCCAGTTCATAGAGTAGAAGATTCCCATAAATATGCAAAGGAGTATTCAGCTCCTTGTGTCCCACCCTGGGCAACGCCTGCCCCAGCAAAGCCAGGAGGTTTCAGGCAGCAATGAATGACCAGGAGCAGAACCTCACCTTAAGGACAGAGATTTATCTCAGCAGTTATCAACCGACCAATTCCAATTGTCATCTGTGTTCCCACTGCACTGATCTGTACAGATTCACATTACAAGGACTACACAAGGATTTTGCACTCCTGTGCAGAGGAAAGCAGGAGCTGTTGACTGAGTATCAGCCCCTACAGGGTGACGTGGCCAAGTGAAGAGGAGAAGAGGTTGTAACAGCAAAAAGCAGGATATCAGAGCAGGGGTGTTAATCCCAGCTGAAATATATGGAGTGATCCTCTGTTCATTTAATAGGCCCAGCAGTTTGATGAAAGTGAGACAAACCAGAAGAACAGCAATGATAAAAAACACCACTCTTGATAAGGAAATAAAACCCCTCACAGCCAGTGAAGTGCTTTCCCCTACTCTGTGCTGTGCTAGGAGGAGCAGAGCGGGAGAGAGTGATCACCTCGAGGAGCAGAGCTGATTAAAAGTACAGTTCCCTTGTCACACTGGGTGATATTGTTAACACATTTCCTCAAACCCTTGTGCCCTGGCTTGAGGCTGGAAGGCTGCTCACTGAAATCGCCGTGTGCCTCTTGTAACCGAGCCAGCTCGGTAATAGAGAGATCTATAAGTGTTGGCACCTTCCCTCCATCGTCTAGTGGAGAGATAGCTACATCCTAAAATCCACGCTAGGTCTGTGATTGGCACTGAACTGGGCTAAGAGACCGATTTTGGAGCTGCAGCAGAGGCAGTGCCCCCATCCCAGCCCTGGTCTGGCTGCTCCCGGGCTGGAGTCACCGTGACGGGGCAGTGGGAGGAAGCATTTATCCTACTGAATAATTACCTGCTTGTAACAACAGGCTTTGGTCTCCTGAGCTATCAATCTGCAGCCTTTCAGCAGCATTAAATTAACTGGGGAAGGATCTGCAAGAGTGTCTGGAGAATATAGAAGAAAAGTTCAAAAGTTTAGCGTGCTGTCGAGGCTGCATGTTCCCTCCACGTAGAGAGGAGGAGTCACAGAATCCTTTAGATTGGAGAAGAGCTCTGAGATCATCGAGTCCAACCATTCCCCAGCACTGCCAAGGCCACCACTGACCCATGTCCCCATGTGCCACAGCCACACAGCTTTTAAAGCCCTCCAGGAATGGTGATTTCACCACTGCCCTGGGCTGCACAACCCTTTTGGTGAAGAAATTTTTATTAATGCCCAACCCAAACCTCCCCTGGCACAACCTGGGGCTATTTCCTCTCATCCTGTCACTTGTTACCCGAGAAAAGAGACTGACTCCCATCTCTCTACAACCCACTTATTTCATGGAGAAAAGCTTCTCTAGAAATGAGACATTCCTGGGCCACCTGTTGGAGAGAAAAAAGGCAAAGGAAGGAGAATGGTGATGCTCTTTCTGGAGCCAACCCTTGGGTTTGGTCCACCTACTTCTGTGGGAAGTAGCTCTGTACAGTCTAAGTGCCATTGAAACACCTGTCTGATTTCTACTTTTTGTCATCCATATCCAACTATAAAGGAGAAAAACTTCATATGAGAGTTTTTAATAGTTATTAGAACAGAAAGGAGTAAGGAAAGATGAAGAAATGTCAACAGAACCCTTGTTCTCGATGTGGTGTGTCAGGACAGATTGTTATATTGGCAAAGTATAGATTTTTAAAAAATATATTTTTAATAAGACATGAAGTCCATTTCTTTATGGAAGATAGATCAAGTGATAAGATTTTTCCAAAGCTTTTGCATGTTTTTTTTGTGAAAAATCATGTGAAATATGGAGTCTGAATGCTGGCAACTGAAACACCAGAAGCAACGGGAGCCCAATAACCCCACAGTACTTATGCAAAACTCCAATAGAAATCAGATGTTAAAAATTAGTCTGGTAAACTTAATTTTACACCAATTTCCTTATCTAGAAAATAATTCATTTTTAATTAAAGATAATGTGGGTATACACTCTACACGTACAGAAACTACACATCATTGTTTTCAGCAGAAATTCACTTTGAAAGGTTCATTATACTTTGTGATGCTACAGATGCTCATTCTGGACATCAGGGTATAGTAAAAAAATTCACAGTCCCTGTTTCTCAAACCTGATGATGCCCTGAAGATCCTGCAGTGCAGACAATGACGTGAGGAGGATGTCAAACCCAAGTAGGATGAAGAGACCTTGCTGTGGATTTGTGGAGTAAGGAATAGGTGCAAGGTTCTACTCCCTGCTCCAGACAGCATGTGCTGGACCATATGAGGTCATCCTTGGAACAGACACCTTTTTTTTGACTTTTTATCTTGTACCTTGGCTCTTTGTACCTTTTGGGTCCTGCAGCTGCTCTTAGATGTGGGCTTTTGCAATAGCAGGAAAAGCCTTAGAACTCTACTTCCATTTCAACATCGCTGCTGATAAATGAATCCTGATGGACTACTCGGTTTCTCATTCATGGAGACATTTAGTGCATTCCTTTAATGGTTGGTGATGCACAAATCGGTTTTAATATCAATAATGAACAATTTGGATGACATTCAGATTCAAGATCTGCCAAAAAAATTTGCTACATGTCAGGATTTATTGAGTACAATACATTGAGGTTGCCAAAGAGGCTGGAGTTCCTTCAGCAGAAAAGCAAACAGATGGTCCCAGGAAAGTGAGCACATTCTTAAACCCTGGATTGCATTTGGACAGAATGGAGCCACATCTGCCAAAGCCTGCTGGCCAGAAGTATGGCGGAAGGGAGCCATCAGAAACTAATGTGACATTCTTCAAGCTCTTTCACTTAATATTGATATTAGTAATCTAACAGGAATGTTCCAGAATTGCCAGGTGTCCTTCGGGTTGGCCAATTTAGGGGAAGGAGACATGATTAACAGTTAGTAACTGGATACACACATGCACCCCGGTCTGAAGTGTTCCCTGCTAAATATATCCTTCTAGGTCATCCATGTCCACCTGGCCTGGAGATAAAATGGTAGGAGCTGCTCATTTCAAATAATCTGTTTCTGATTTCTGCTGCCGCAAGCCAAAAGATAATCTTGCAAATGTGCCTGTCCCTCCAAACAACTGGCTGTGAGAGAAGGTGCCAGACCTGGGAGTGCAGAGTGGAATTATTCCAGAGATCTTCTCAGGCTTAGCACAGCCCTGGGTTCAGGATTAGAGTTCAGGAGGTAAAAAGGGCAGGTTATGTCAGGAAATATATAGATGGGATGAATCCTAATGGATTTGTGCTTGTGTAGTACTTTGTAAAAATAAACTGCAGCATAAGGGAAAAGACTGACTCGTTCTTCAGCTGCACTTAAACAGCAGAGTGGGACATCACCCAGTGTGGTTCTGTAAGGGAGGGAAACACATCCTCTGGTCCAAACAAAGCCTTCAGAGATGCAAGGTGAGGTTCTAGCTCTTGGTCTAGCTTTGCAAAGTGTAAAAACGTCACTAAGTCTGCTCCACGGCTCAGCTTCCCGTCATAATTTAGGGATCATGTAACACCTTACAGGATTTTTACAGAATTTTATTTATCAATAAAGAGGAAGTGTAAGGTCCTTGTGTGAAATGATCAGTAGGAATGCACTGACCGGGCATCACTCTGAATCACATGGAGAAATCACAGCAGTGATGTGGTGAAAGGGGTTGTCTGGAGACCGAGGAGCTCTCAGTGGTTGAGGTAGGACACAAGCACACTCAGGGGTAAAATGTTAGAGAAATGTTAGGGTTCGGTTTGAGATGGGCACCTCCAAAGGTGTGCAGAGGAGGCATTGCAGTACACTCACTCAAACACAGTTTATTCCTTCTTGCATGCAACAAACCAAAAAGTGAATTTCACTGTTTTATTTCCTACCCCAGAGCTGGCACATGGAGCAATGGTTCAGTGAATCTCATACAGACCTGAGTGTCAGCACTCACCCTCAATCTGTTCTTGCACCCTGACTGCCACAGAGGTGTTACTCCTTGGGATCAAGTGGTTTTTAGGACGGCAATACTAACCACTACCAGGTCCCTTCTCTACCTCTGCACAAGCCTTTTGTGCCTAGAACAGGTGAATTCATGTTCCAATCTGCTCTCAATGCTTCCCACCTCAGCCTGTGTTCACCTGACTGCAGAGAGGAGCAGTGCATGTGTCACAGGCACAAACCCTCCAAGGGGAAGCGCTCCCAAACTGGGTGCAATGAGGCCTTTCAGCCTCCATCTCCAGCCCCTACAGAGCCAAATGCAGCATGAACTGAGTGAGCAAAGCCTCCCACTGCCATTGGGGGCGAGGGGAGGATGCTCAGCACTTCCAAGGTACCCAGAGCATCTTCCCACAGCGGTTCCAAACAACTGCCCTGCCAAGAATGAAATCTTTCAGTCTGTCAGCTGGGTGTAATGGGGAAATGGGTGAAATCTTCTCACCCTGTTTCTGCAGGAAGTCAGATGATATGATCCTAACAGTCCCTTCTGGCTGCAAAACATATGAACGTCCCTCTGAGCTTACTGGGGTGTTTCATGTACACGTGGTGAGCCTATTTCATCTCTGGGTTAACTCTGCTGACATCAGTGAGTTACACCAAGGATAAATCTGGCCTTGTCACTGTGTTTTGTACTGTAATTCAGTTCCTCCTTTGTTTAAAACTTTTGGCAGTTTGATATATTGTAAGTGCCACGTACGTGTAAAATGCATTTCTTTGAGCAAAGAAAAATACGCTAATATGCATATTCCTACTTTGTCTCTTTCTTGTTACCAGTTAATCAATCACACAGAATGTTTGTGACACTTATTAAAGGGAATGAGTAGATAAAAGCACATGGCTTTCATTTATGAGACCCTGATAAGTTGGAAATACAAAGGATCTTACCAAAGGGAGTCAGTGTATACTAATGGGTAGAACAAAGAGCTGATAATGAAAAAGACGTTGAATGTGGATCCCAGTTCTATTAACTCCCTTTGTGATCTTGAGTAACTCAGTTATTCCCCACACTTTATACATGTGACCAGCTCCAATCTGGAGGCCATGCTTCAGTTGAATACCATTAGGCCAATCATTCTTTTAAATAAAATACTTCTGTGCTGTCAGCTTTTAATTGCTATCAGCCAGAAATCCAGATTAAAATCCTGGAGCCTGGATCTGGGAAGATTATGTTTTTAGTCTGTGTTCAGATGCAGCTTCAAAAGGAAAGCAAATCCCAAATGCAGTGAATATTACTTATCTCTTTTCCTCTCTCTTCATTTCCATGTGTATTCAGACTGAGTGGCAAATCTGCAAATCTTTATTCACCTGGTTGCAGGGTATAAACTGAGCAATCTGCTCTTGAGCTGAGAGCTCTGAGGCTGTAGATAAATAACCCTCTGGAAATACCAACTTGAGGAGCAGAATGGGTATTGATCCAACACACAGTGTTTCTCAGAACACATTCCTTTCTTGTTCTGAGGAGAGCAGGTCTTTCCAACAGCAGGAAGGCTGTCCCCATGGCAGGTGCTCCAGCACAGGCAGTGAGCCGGGGTAAGGGATGTGCCCTGCCTCTGCAAGGCTGGGAGGAAAGGCACCACTCCAGCCCAGGGGTTGTCCAGGGGATGGTTATTCCACTGCATCTCAGCACAGGGAGCCCCAGGAACTGTCATGGACTGACTGACCTCTTATGCATGTTTCTCCTTACAAATCCCAACTCCAAGTGTCCCTGTCACAGGGTGGGGACAGAGGTGGCCGCCGTGTCAGTCTCCAGTGTGGGAGTGGGCACGTCTTGGCTGTGGGATTGGCCCTGAGGCAGTGTCCCATTCCTGGGGATGAGTAAATTCACAGAATCACAGAACCATTCTAGGTTGGAAAAGCCTCTGAAATCATCCAGCCCCAGCTGTGCCCAATCCCCACCTTGTCAGCCACCCCACGTTCAGTCATTCCTTAGACACCTCCAGGGATGGAGACCCCACCGTCTCCCTGTGCAGCCCCTTCCAGTGCTGCTCTTTTAGCCCTGGTAGAGTCATTTTTTCCCTCTCTCTCTTCCCCATCTGCAAAGCTGGGGTGATGATGACACTGCCCTGTTTCATACTGCTCTTGGAGATTTGCAAATGAGCAGTGATATCATTATTAATGAACCTCTAAATCTAATAATTCAGCCCTGTGGCAGCACAATACCGCACAATACCTTAAATATGGTCCTTAGGTGGCTCTATGAAACGTATGCTGTGGTTATTTTGACTTCTTTGTGTATTTTCTAAATTCCTCCCTTTTGGTAAGAACAATTATGTTACAAAGTTTGGAAACTGAGAAGAAGTGTGCAGTGTAAATGCTCAGGAACGACTAATTTGGAGAGTTTTTTACAACAAAGAAGTTCAAAAAGCAGTTAAAGGCCTGACTGTTAACAAATGAAAAAAGTAATTTGGATACTACCGGCAGTGCAGGAGGTACTTTTATGAGGTAAAGCAATGCAAAAGTTTGGCATGGGTTCAGTAATAATAAAAGAGCAACTATAAAGAGTTAATTATCTCTGATCCCTAAAGGAAGTATATCTTTCCTATCATCATTGAGGCCCTTTGTAGTGCAATGTTAGGAAAAACAGAGCATTTTGGCTGAGAGCCCAACACCTGGCCTGGGAATCATGTTTTACAGTGGCCAAAGATCATCAGCTTCTCCTAGATAGAGTGCTAATAATGTGAAATTGGGGCTGAAGTTACCTCATTAGGGGCACCACTAGTAAACTCCATAGCATTCTTTTATGGGGAAAAAAAAGGGAAGAGGTTTGGAGTCATGGTGTTTGCCTTGCTTTGATCTTTAAATAAAAGTGTCAGTGTTGTTTCCTAAATTTAAAAAAAAAAGAAAGTATGGCTGTTGATGGCCTAACCCTTCCTTGTCAAGGCCCTCTCACTGCAAAAAATGGGATGTAAAACCATACAGGCTCATTGTGTTATAAAAAGGGAAATGAGGAAGGAAAAAAACCCTGTAGAGCTATTTGGAAAAAGCTCCCTCTTCTACCATTCACTCCACTGAATATTTCTAATGGTTTTTGCCATAAAACCAGATATTGGTGGAATATTTTGATTCACATAGAGCCAGTCCCCGTGGTGCTGTGAGAGCAGAGTGACTCCACACTCCTTGGCAGCCTGGATGGTGGCAGCCTTGGTGCTTTCTGCTCCACAGGGGTTTGGAGAGAAAACTTCATGTGCATGGATATGTGCATGGATGGAGCAAAGGAGTTTTGAGAGAGCAAATTGTGCCAAAAACCCAATCCCCTGACAGCCACAGAGCAGGCACACAAATCCTGCCCCATCCAAGTGTCCAAGGCCAGGTTGGACAGGGTTTGGAGCAACCTGGGATAGTGGAAGGTGCCCCATGGCAGGGGGTAGAATAGGATAAACTTTAAAGGTCCCTTCAAATCCAAACCAGTCTGGGATTCTGGGATTCCAACTGCATGTGAAATTTGTAACAGGTTTAAGCATTATAAAAATATAGGTTATAAAAATATAGATTATAAAAATAAGCATTATAGAAATATACATGTATGAACACTTTTTGCATGTTACAAGGTGTTACAATTTGGAGATTTCACAGGCTTTCCCCAGCCCAGAAGGGCTGAAACCACTTGGCTGAGAACAGAAAGCAGCATATAAAGGAAAGCTGCACGGCCCTTTACAAAGAAATGGCCTTTTTTCCCCCTGTTTTCCAGCTGAATGGTCGCATCTTGCTCATATTACCAGGGAAATGATTAACCTGCAGCCTTCTCTTAAACCTCCCCTGTGTTGTGGCACTGCTGGGAGGCCCTGGGAGGCCAGAACAGCCGAGGGAGGTTTAGAAAGGCTGAAGATCTCAGTGATGTTCATACAACTCCAGTGGGGAGGGTCCCAGCTCCCTCCCTCTGCCTGCCCCTGCCCCTGCTCCGTGGGGATCCATTGGCAAAAATGGAGTTCCCCATCCACAGCAGCTCCTGGGAGAGAGAGGAGAATGGAGGCCCCCAGCAGCAAATCCGGGGCTGTTTGGTCCTGAACCAGGACTCATTGGTTTCACAGGGGTAAAATTAAAAAAAAAAGAAAAAAGAAAAACCAAAAAACAAAAGCAAAGTTTCTTTTAAAAAAATGTGACAAATGCAGAAAACAATTTCTGTAGTCATTTGCTTTGCTGGAAAACAAGTCTTTCTTTCAAATCAAATGAATAAACCCCAAAACTTAAATTGCAAACCTAGAGCAAATCCTTCCCAAAACAATGTGAAATATTTCTGTTTGGTTAAGTTTTCACTTACTGCGCCCCAGTTCAGAAATTCGAGT
This sequence comes from Falcunculus frontatus, assembly GCA_013398115.1. Taxonomy (NCBI): domain Eukaryota; kingdom Metazoa; phylum Chordata; class Aves; order Passeriformes; genus Falcunculus; species Falcunculus frontatus. Next base: position 434,947 of record VZRV01001011.1, on the reverse strand, counting down.
TGGAAAGCAAGGCCACCCTTTATTATGTATGCCAGCCTTAATCCTTCCATCCCTTAATAACTGTGTCACAACACCTTTTTCAGATGCTTGATGGTGTAACGCAGAGGTTAATTGCTTATGGAAATGGCTGCTAATGTTAGAAGGATGAGGGTAATTTGTTCCCCGGAGCGGGAGGAGGACGTGGCAGCAGCACATGAGCCACTGCAGCCCCCTCCAAAGGCTGCTGTCCCTGCTGTCCCCACCGCTGTGGTCATGGGATGCTCTCCTGGTGCCCAGCACTGCCCCACCAGAGGAGGAGGATGGATATCCATGCTGCTCAGGGCCTTCCAAACCTCCTGAGAGGAGCCAGTGAGCCAGTCTTGCATGGGCCCCCATCCCTAAGGAGTTCCAGGTGGTTGCATTCCTCCTGCCCAAAATCAGCCCAGTGGCCACACTGTGGGGATGGAAATGGTGCTTGAAACCACATCTGCTGTGGACATGCATTTAGGATCTGCTCTGCACTACTTTCACAGCCAAGTTTCCCGCAGGGAAAGTCCTCCTAATAGGCAGGAACAGCAGCCAGGTACAACCTGGAAGGGTTTGGATGCTGTTCTACTTCCTTGGTATTTGTATTTCCTAAGGGATGTCCTCCCTGTGCTGGTATTTTCAGGTGTCCACGTGTGTATGAGGTTCACAGAACAGTCTGGGTTGGAAGAGGCCATAAAGATCATTTAGTTCCACCCCCTGCCATAGGCAGGGACATCTTCCACTGTCCCATGTGGCTCCAAGCCCCATCCAACCTGGCCTTGGGCACTGCCAGGGATCCAGGGGCAGCCACAGCTTCTCTGGGCACCCTGTGCCAGGGCCTCCCCACCCTCCCAGGGAACAATTCCTTCCCAATATCCCATCTAACCCTGCCCTCTGGCAGGGAGAAGCCATTCCCTGTGTCCTCTCCCTCCAGGCCCTGGTCCCACGTCTCTCTCCAGCTCTCTTGGAGCCCCTTTAGGCACTGAAAGGGGCTCTAAGGTCTCCCTGGAGCCTTCTCTTCTCCATGCTGGACACCCCCAACTCTCCCAGCCTGTGTTCCAGGTGAGCAGTGCCCAGTCTAGCTCTGCAGGTTCAGTGTACCCTGTTCTGGGCAGATGTGGTACATCTTTAAATCCAGCCTTGGTTTGGGTCACTGTCCCTGGCCCAGAGCCCTGGGATTGGTGACTCTTGGTTCTCCATGAGGGAGGATGCTCAGTTCCTGGGCTGGAGGGAGCTTCTCACCTCCACAGCAGAGGCTCACAGGCTGTTGATGGGAAGCATGGCATGACACTCGATGGGCTGAGCAGCAGAGGGGTTTGGAGGGGTTGTCTGAGTGGCCTGGACACATCCTGGCAGTCACTGGCACCTCCACCAAGGGGCTGCTGCCCCAGGATTCACCAGGGCTGCTGGTGGGGCTAACACCATGGTGGAAAAGCAACCTAGGAAGGAGCCCATACCTGACCAACCACTCTGTGCTGTACTCCCCCATGGTTTAAATTTGCATCCAAAGTGCCAGGAGTGCCAGTACTCCAACATGGCTGTACTGCATTCCACAGCCTTCCCTTGCTCGGGAATAGGGATGTTACCTTGGCAAAGGGAGAGTTAACAATCCCCACAGACCTACTTATGTTTATAACATACTCGTCCAAAGCTTTTAACCCAGAATAACATTTACACGAAGTCTGCAGAGCTCCATCACGCTGCTAATGCTTACAAGATTTCCCTAAATACTTTTCCGGAAGCTCTTCTTACGGAGAGAGCCCAGAGGGAATAAGTGAGCTGGAATCAGGAATGCTACTCCTGCACGTGTCCTTCCCAGTGAGACCCTTGCTGGTCCAGCCCATTTGGATCCCCTCACCTGCAGCCCTCAGTGGGTGGGGAGCTGTGGGGGTCCCATGCTCCAGCACAGGCTGCTCTGGGGCAATGGGAGAGAAGTTGTGGCTGATTCAAGGGGACAGTGACAGATCAGCTCATAGGATCCATGCAGAGATGGGGAGAGGACAGGGAAGAGGCAGATGCTTGAGACTTCTCCAGCAAGACAAAGAGCTTGGGCAAGTGCCACCCTTCCAGGGAGGGATGGGACTTGCTGTGTGAAGCTGCATGTATTTTCCTTCCTTTACACCTCCAGTGAAAAAATTGAAGGCTCCTGCCATTTCATTCATGCCTTTCAAAATGATTGAATAAGGCTCCTCTTTCCTCCAGCTTCCTCATTCCCCAGCCCAGTAAATACTGTGCCACTTAAATGTCTGCCTTCCCCTTGATGACAATTTATTGCAACAGAAAAACTGTGAATTTGGCTGCCTGGCTCCCAGGTGGGGCTATGCTGGGGCAGCCTATCCTGCCAAAATCCCTCCCTCCCCAGCTCCAAGGAGATGAGCTGGCACCTGGCGAGGCACCACATCCATCCTGAGGAGCAGCATCCAGCCAAAAGCTCAGCTACTGAGGGTGGGGTTTTTAATGTCTGACTTCTTTGTGCCTTGGAGTACTCTAGACATCAGGTGGCAAGGCCGGATCTCTGAATCCAAAATGCAGTGAGGTTGAATCGCTGCAGTTAAACCAACAGAGCCAGCAGGATTTATGTTAACCGAGGATCCGGCCCCCAGCGTGTACTCCAGACCGTGGTAAATTCTTACCTGGAGGCACCAGCATATTTAGTCCTGACATCATGGGAACATTACCTACCTGTAGCAGCTTAATTTACACACTCCCCAACACCTTTAAGATGCTTTATAACCTTGAAAATCCCCTGACAACAAATACACTCTGCTAGCATATGCCAGCAAGGAAACGGTGCAGTGCAGCCATACCAATTAAGCCTGAACATTTCATGCGTCCGTGGTATTTTTTTACTGAGGTACTGTCTATCTTTTTAACTAGGTTTGTTTTTATTGAAGCAAAAACCTGCCCTTTCAGATGAGCAGGCCAGTCTATCAGAGCTGACATTTAGTGGAAAACAAAGTGCAGGCATGAGAAGGTTACAAGAGCTGGCACATGCTTTTGCCCAGATTAGCCCGTAACAGAATTGGACTCGTCTAGTTTTGCTTTCAAAGAAATCCTTCTGTCCATAAATTTTGCTCTGCTTGTGAGCAGAGTAGGAGGCCAGAACAGCAACAGTACTCGACAGCTGTTGAAAATAAGGGTTTGGATTTACTCTGTTACACACAGGCCAGAATTGGTAAAAGAGGTCAGCGTTGGCTACAGCTGTAAGCTCGGTGGGTAAATCAGAGGTGCCTTCATGGTTTTGCACCAAGGGGGAACAGGTTTGGAGGCAAGGAGGGGAGCACAGTCTCCTCTCTGGGACAGAGAATTATTCCCTGTGTCATCCCTGCTGTCCCAGACCCCATCACCCCTATCACCCCCAGGGCAGTGCATCAGCCCTGCAACCTCTGCTCCCAGCAGGATTCGGGCCCAGGGAGCTGAGCACCTCCCGTCATTAGGCCTGGCAGGATGTGGTGTTGCTGGTTCCTGATTACAGCAAATTTGGCCACAAAACCGTGATCCTGCTCCTCGCTCTCTCCGTGCAGCTGCCATTGGGATTGGCAGGAACTTTAAGCTTTCTTAACTGTGGGTTCCTAATGGCCTTTTTGGACCGCTGTAGGTAAGCAGGTTTTATTACCCATGTCCAAATAATACTGAATTAATTATGCAACCTAAACTAGTGCAGTAGATATCCGATTGTATCCTGACATTTACTAACCACCGGGGAAGACTTTTCCTGGCGAGTTCTTTGCATCGTACGATCAGATATTGGCCCCCAGCTGAAGGGCAAAGTTCTTTTCTGTTCAGCACTGCCCAGAGATGAAGAGCCTGTCCTGACCCCAGCAAGATGAAGTGCAGCTTTGTGCAGAGATCAACCAACCAGGAGAAAAACTGGATTAATGGCAGGAGCGTGGGTCTGAAAACTAGGGAGCGGGTTTTGCAAGGGGGCCTGCAGGAGAGAGGGGAGAAAAGTGTTGTCTTCCCAGGTGTCGGTAGGAAGTTTTTCTGCAAGTGAAGGAGTTCTGATCCCCAGGTTTTGGAGCCATCATCACCAAGCAGCGTAGTATTTTTGTGTTTGAGAGGGCTTGGCAGCAACACTCAGCTGCTCAGTCCCACGCAGGGTGAGATGTAGGCTCGGAGCATTCGCACCTTCCTCTCAATGGAAAGGAACGGGCCACTCGCTGCCGGGGTGAATCCGGTTCCCCAACAACCTGGGCTGCTCAGAAACTCATCAAAACCACAGAATAACCATTTTTAGGAAAGCATTTGCTTGCTTAAAACTTCAAGTCTGAGAGTATTTGCTTTTCATACAATTGTCATTATTTGCTGGTAAATATTAATAGCGGAGACATTGAAGCTGAATGTTTGGAAGCAAAGCAGTTCAGTGCCTTTATCTCCCTATTCATAGACCCGACTTAAAATTCTTTACTCTTAACATCACCATCATCTGTTGTCATAGAAACTATTGCAATACATAAGTACTCTAAATGACTGCAACTTGGTTGAATGGCAAGGGATCAAGATGGACTGTGATGGGGGAACACTTAAAACAGGTACATTTATGGACAACAATTGATGAGGAGAAGAGTTGTTTAGTCTCTCAACCAAAAGAAAAATGTACCACATTCATTTTCAGGCCAGCAAATCACAGAATGGTATTTATTGAACCTTTTTGTTTATTTTGTGTGTTCTTTCCTTTGAGACATCTAAACCAGGAGCTCTTTGTTTTCTTTAAACAAATCTGTGTAGTCCAGTTCTGAACTGATTTTACTGGGCTTTCTCAGTGAAATTTCCTATGGAGTCAGGATTTACATTCCTGATTTCTTAAGTTCGTGTTTATTTGTACCTTGCTAACAAAGAAATAATACATCTGCTTGGTTTCCTGCAGCTGAGAAAACCAGCACTGAGCTTTGCACTTCTACACCCGTATTCCCTTCAAATGACTGGTGAAAATACAGCCACCAGAGCCAGTTAGGCTTTAATTCTACAGCAATTTATAGACCTCCAGTAGAACTGCGGTGCTTTCAGTCCCATCCATCCCTCTGAAACGTGTGCTGCTCCCAAGGAGCAGAACAGAAGGTCAGTTACAAGTTACCCTTTTTTTTCCCCCTTGCTATAGCTGCAAAATGCCAGAAGAGCTTCAATTTGAAGCCTGAAAAAACTGTTATTCCTGCATCATCTCGGTGGAATGCAAAGCTCAGACAGGTCCTTAGGATGTGTAAATGTCACAGAGATTCAGTTTTGCAGAGAAGTCATTGACACTCCAGTGACAGCACAGCAGTATTTTGCTTCTGGTTCAGTACAAATTACAGACAACTTGACATTAGAGACCTTCGAATGCAAAAGCAGACTGAAATCCTACACGATCAACTGACTTTCCCTATTTACAACAACACAGCTTTCTTTTCGACATCTCTTTGGGGACAAACTGATGGAATGGAAACGGAATGGGGAGAAAAGCTGGGGAAGTTTCTGATTTTTGTGGTACTGCTTGCTCCACGCTGAACCCTCTGAAGTCTGGCTGTGCCTCTGCCTTGCAAGATGCCACATGTAAGTGTTAGTGGCACATCCTTGAGCTCTGCTCTCTGAACTCCCCCTGCACAAAGCACAGAGAGCCAACCAGTTAAATAAGAAAAAAACCTTAGCAGCCCTTCCACTCCTTGCTAGTACTGCTTATTCCAGATAATTATCTGTGCTCATAGATGTTGTTTGGTGACTTTGCAATTATCCTCTTATCTTTCTTTTTACACGTAATAACAGCCCCGTGACCATTCTGTTAAGGTGGTTGAATGCAGCCTGATTCTGCATTTTGAAGAAGTCATTTGCTGAAAATAAGACAAAGGAGATCAACTTGGGCCAGGAACCCCTGCAGGCCATGGGTTAAAAGAATGCTTTGGACTCTGAGACATACGAAAGAGCCCAAATAATGAGGGCAAAGATATTGGGTGGATGGCAAAAGGACTGGAGCAATGGCTTTTAACTGCCTGTGGAATGAAGATATCATGACATTCACCCAGATGAATCTCATGGAGATCAAAAGACCAAATATTGCTTCAAACAGCACAGGAGGAAAAGGATTAATAAGAAAAAATCGTGCCAGAATAAATGAAGGGTGCTCTTGTCTTAAAGAGCAACTCCATGACCTCGGTTCATTTCAATTCCCATGTTTGGGACCACCCACACCACCTGGTGTCCAGGGACACCAAACTCCTAACCAGGGATGCAACTTAGTGAAGAAAGTCATCACAACTCATGGCGCCTGCCTAGCAAAGCTCAGGCCAATCAGGAAGCAGGGTTTATATTGCCTAATTAATTCAACTGTCAGGAAATTAAACTATCATGTACTTTGATATCTGTCTGTTTTCTCAGGTGCAGTTATATTTGAAGAGACCCCACGCCTGTTTAGCTGTGATCCCTTTTGGAAATAATTGGCATGGTTTTGATTGATAATGTGTATTCCTCTTTAAAGGAAAACACACTATTTTTCATAATCAGAGGCTGAATGCATAATGAGTGCTCTGGTGCTGCCTTTAGCATCAGGTCTGTCAAACTGCACAGTTATTTCCATATTGATGCAAACTAAGATATTACACTCCCTCATTACATTGACATGGCACATCTTTCAACAGTCAGCTTCCAATCATACGTTCCTTGCAAACAAAATTACCTTCATTTTCTCTTTTGCTACAGAAGGAACTAGCAGTGGAAATGTGCCCTAACAAGCTAATCAACTAATTTTTAGAATATGTTTGAACCATTTAATATTCTAAAAGAAAACAAGAAAAAGTTGCTAATGGGTATGCTGGCATAAACAGAAATAAATAGACAACTGGTTGACTGAACATTAGCATACTTAAGTTTTATCGAAGTCACAGTGGAATTCATTTTGCATGTCAAAAAAGCAAGATCTATTTGTATCCATAAGCTGAACCACCTCATTTACTCTCTACATTCTTGAGCAGATAACCTTGGTTATGAAGGTAAAAGGGAAAAAAAAGGAAACTACTCTTTTATGAGCCAAATACTCCAGGCGATAAATTGATTTTAGTGGGACCAGTGTGGAGGGCTACTGATAATGGGCTGTGTGATACTAATGGCCCTGCTGCTAGGAGAGAGCAGCCGGGCTCTGGGTTATGGGCTGCCATTCACAGGGCTGGCAGGCAGCGAGGGTGTTTCCAAAGCAACATCCAGGGATGGGAAGAAGGGAGAGGCAGCTTTGCATCCTGAAATCCGAACTCCCGTCCCAGACAGGCAACCGACAGCGGGGAGAGTTGGTGTTTTAAGTGACCCAATGGAGTGGAAGGGGAAGGGTTGTGGTGAGAGGGACCAAAGGGGAAGGATGCTGGCTATGGAAAGCATTGCTGAGGCAGTGACACCATGCAGGGTACCAGTGATGGGTGGGCTGAGGTCTCAAAGAGCCTCACCAGCCCCCCAGCCACCCCTGGGAGCTTCCCAGGGACCCTTCCATTCTGTCAGGAGCACATAATTGTTTTGCTGCAGGAGGGTTACAATCCCTGTGCAGAGATCCTCATTCTGCCTCACGTTGTAAGGTCTGTTTTCAAACCGGAGCTGGGTTTCGTTCCCTATCAAGATCTAGCTCTGCATTTGTTACAAATGCTACATATGTTGGAAAATTCACGGAAAACCAATTTATCTTCCTGATACAGTGTTTAGGCAAACTTCCAATGTCTCCCCAGGTCTGAGTGTGGAATCAGTGACAGCCCTCCCCTGTGTCAGTGTATGATTAGGGCCACAATGGTCACTGGGGCTGGCTGTGCCTGAGGACAGCCCTGGGCAGCACCTTCTCCTGAGGCAGTGCAGGAAGCAGCTGAGCCCTCCTCACTCGAGGCAGAGATGTGCCCTGCGTGTCCTGGGGGTGCACAACACCCTCAGGCTGAGCATGGCCACCTCCTACAACAGCTCCCCTCTTCCCAGACCCACACGCTGCACAGGACATGGAGACCACAACTCCCATCCCAGTCTGGACCAGGGATTTGCTTCTGCACTGCTGATCACACCCAGATTTCATTCAGGTTGTGTGGACTTTGAAGCTTGTGAATTGATCCTGAATATTTCAATGCCTAAATTAGAGTTGTTCCATGCACGGGTCACTGTTACTATATGGGGTGATTTACACATCTGAAACCATAACCTGGTAGCAGATCCCAGTCTTCCCAGCTGTATGTCTAAAATTTGGGCACTATATTTTCCTTTTCTTTTCCTATGCAACATTTCAGAATCCAACCCCGAAAGCCATTAAGCCAGAGTTGCTGTAAAGCCTGAACACCATTATCAGCTGCATTTCCTTCCATATCCAGGGCAAAATACCTTCCAAAGCTGACAGTTGCACGGGAACGCACCAGACTGTTCCCTGACGTGGGATTAAACAACACACTGTGTAGCAAGAGAAACATCTGTTTGTTCTCGAGCTGAGCAGCGACCGGCTCGGGTGAGGGTCCGGAAGAGAAGGAGGATGGCTCAAGATGAAAGCTTGCACTTCAGCTGTTGGGGGAAGGAATACATCCCTGGTCCTGTAGAATATTTCCGCTCCGTCGTAAAAATCAAGGCAGTGCTATTCCGGCAAATACCCCGGCACCACTGCAGCATGACAGCCAGCAAATGGAACTGGAATCGTTTCCATCATAAAAGCACATCCTACGAGTCGGCAGGGCGGGCTAGAGAACAGATGTCCCAAGATCTGTGAGTGTTTCCCATCCATTAGGGATGCCTCTTGGTCTTGAAAACAAAAGGGGTTTCTGATGAGGAAAGAAGGGTGGGAGAAGCTCTGTATCCCACCAATCCCAGCATGCTGATGTTGGAAGGGAATGGCCCATAAACCTGAGGCTGTGGGCAGCCAGCTGAGGAGGGGGCACCATGGATAATGTGGGATTGTGGGTTTGGAGCAGCCAGGCTGATGTGGGGCACGGAGCAGGAGAGGCAGCTTGCCTCCCACCCATCCTGCTTAAGGAGTTCCCAACACACTCCTCAGTTGGCAGATTTAGATACAAATTTGCACAAAGACGTGTGATAACTCTCCCTGAAACCTGATTTGATTTTCTCCCTTCGCTATCTTATCTGGCACAGAGGAGATTTAAGTCATACCAGATTATGAAGTGTTATCCTCTCTACTCAGCCAGAATATCTGCAGACGGTCAGGCTGCCAGGGCTGAGCCTCAGGTTGCCTCTGACTGCAAGTTTCAGTTCTGAAGGTACTTTTTACCCGATCGCTGGCTCGAAAGATAGAAACACCAAGTCCTACAGCTGGTAATTCCTTTACATAAATAACAATTCTGCAAAAGATCCCTTTAATGACATCAATTATACGTAACTAAGTGCACTTTAAAGACTGATTTCTTTTTTTAAGGGGGTTGTTTTGAAGCATCTTTGAATTCATTAAGAGTCATTTTCCCTTTATAAACTGAAAAGCAAGCTTCCCCATAGACACCAACCCCCCTGACAGGTACATTGTTCCACTTTCATGTCTAGTTATTTACTTGCCAAATGCATCAGACACAGAGCCTGAGATCAGCCACACAGTCATAAAAATACACAAATTAACCTTCCTCTTTTTCCCAGCAGGTGGTTGTGGAACTGTGGGCAGTAGATGGAAAAGGGGATGTGCCATTGGGGGTGTTTTGGGACTGGCTTTCCCCTCCAGGGGCTCCCCTGGTGCTGCTGGCTGTATTTAGCCCAAGCTGCCCAAACACTGAAAGGAGAGGAAAAAACTGAGAGTAGAATTTATATCCTTTAAAGGTTAAATTGAGAAAAAAATGAGAGTAGAAATTACATCCTTTAAAGATTAAATAAAGAAAGGTGCAAAAGTTAAAGGTTTTGTGCTGTCCCTAATGCAGTCACTGCCCAGGCTCAGGTACCAGACCCTTGGCAGGCATTAGTACATCTTTTCACCAGGGTCATGTTCCCCTGAAACACCAAGACCACCTGAAAACGCAGCAACTTGAGTTTTAGCTCCTGACAGTTTTCCACACTCTGCTTGGAGCTTCCTGCATCTCCTGACAGCAATAGGAGGTCCCATCCAGACAAAGGGCTCTTTCCCTTGGCAGACCGAAGGAAACCTTTCTCTTGAATTAGGAATGCAAAGCTTCATTCTTGGCCAAAGATCTAAACCTCCGCTGTTTGTGCTACATTGTGAGAGGTTGTTTTATATTGTCCCCATTCACATTCCCTCTGTGCAGGGAATGGGGACAGTCCTCTGTGCCAGCTCACACAGGCGCTGCAGGAGGAACGGCACTAAAGGCGTGAGGCTCTCAGAGCTTATGGACATCTGGATATCTGCAGCAGAATGCCCGACCAGAGCATTCCCTCTGCCATGTGAACTACTGTTTCTACTTAAAATTTCACTGGCAATCTAGAAAAATGCCATTCAGGCAGAGCAAGATGCCTGTGCATGGAGGATTGCTGGAGAGTATAAAGTAACAGCCAGCCAGCAGCTGATAATCTGCTTGTAAACTCCTGTTTGGAAATAAAGACAATCCCATTTTACAGTAACCAGATGTTTTAAGAGAATATTAGTATTTACAAGGGCCTCAGGCTATTGTTTTATACAGGTCTGAAGAGGGCTTACAAAAATGGAAAATCACAAGCAAGTGTGCAGTTCAAAGACTCCTCGAAGCTGTGACATTTGGTGTGATGTGGAATAGATCCTCTTTGGTTTGTGCCTGGGATGTTGGGTGGGATTGATTGCCAACTGTTCTTCCATAACTCACCTAACCAAGTTCCCCTCTGCTCCAATATTTCCCTGTTCTTTATTATCCATAATTGGATAACTTCTCCAATTTTCTCCTTGGAACACTGAAGATAAGGTTTCTGTTTAATCATCCCACTTTAAGTACTTGCAATCAGACAGGATATTGCTGCTTTTAAAATAAGACAATGACATTTAATGACTTTCATTTCTTCCTATACAAAAGATTAATTTATATGCTGGAGTCATCTTTTTCATTGGAAAATTCTCCCCACTCTGTTTGAAATTATTCAATCTGATTAACAACTTAATTCTCCTTTTATACTTCTGATTTTGTGTCTTTCGCTGCCGGCATTCGCTTGTCATCTCTTCACCAACTCTAATTCAGCTTTTGTTTCTGAATTAGTCTGAAGTTAAGAAGCCAGACAAGTTGTGAGGTGTGTGAGTTCAGAGGTGCTGCCCCTGTAGTGTGTGGTGTGAGGCAGGAGCAGGGAAGGACAGCTCTGTGCTGAGCTGATGGAGCAGCACCACACCTGGAAACCTGGAAACACATCACCAAAAGCTGTAAGGAAAACAGAGGGATTCCCTTAGCAGCCCTTAGGGGCATCACTGAGAACTCCAGGTGAAGGACAGTGGGGTCAGTGTGTGCATCCCTGGGAAATCAAAGGGCAGATGCAGCACTGGGGAAGCAGAAAGCTCCTCACTGCTGTTTTCCAGGCTCTTGGGAAAAGCCCCCTGTCAGGAAGCTCTGCAGGGAGGACAGAGGTAGGAGCCAAGAGCTGACAGGGAAATAAAATCATGTTCTAGAACACGCCTTACCTGGCTGTTTTAAGCTGCAAACCCACAGATTTATCCTGCCAGTTTTAAACTGTCTCCTTGTAGGGTCCAATATTCTTCTGGAGTGCTGGTGGAAGGAAAAGTTCCATGCAGATGCTATGAGCACATCATCTGGATGTTTCTTCAAGAGCAGACATGAAAGCTGTTCAAAGCTTTGCACTTTCTGCATCATTACTGGTGATTTGATGGTTAATAACATAAATTGCAATGCAATCTGTACCTTCCAACAGATGAGTGTTTGTCTTTAGCAAGGTCAACACCATTTTTAGGAATTTATTTTGGTTTTCTGATAATATGCTTTAAAGGAATTATCATTTTCTTTACTCTGCTGGCCATCATTTTGGTTTTGGACCTTTTCTACCTTTTACTTTGCTTTACTTAGCATCTATAACTTCCTGATTTATAATATTTTACTTTTGAGGTGTTTATTCATGTTCTCTTAGCTTCAGAAACATCTTTTTCTCTTTCAAATCAAGCCGTTTCTTTAAGCCAGGAAGGCCTTCTCCTGTGGATGTGGGATTAGGATTTTCCATCATAAAGGAAGAGCATAACTATGATAACTTTATAAATTATTTTTATTCTGACAAAACTCTTACATATGCCCAACAGATTTAGCCCCCAGTTGTTTTCTGGACTGTTAAAGCAGTCATTCCAACAGACCAAATGTATAAATACAACATTGAAGGGGGTTAGCAGAAGTCACTTGGCTGTGTGAGAACTTTTCAAAAGTTCTAATAGCTTTTTATACACTTTTCTGTCTTTAAATGAGACCAGTGGGTGAGCCCAGATGCTTTTCTTCCTTCCAGTCCAGTCTCTGTCCATGCACGGGATGCCCCTCCTGTGTGTATAAAAAATGCAATGGGGTTTGAGCTAAAATATCACATTTGCATGCTCGTTTTGGTGCCACACTCAATTTTCCTTTGTGTCAAGATCCTACTCCCTCTCTCTGCCATTGCTACTGAGTGGCAATTCCTTCTCAGTGAAGTGGCATCTTCATTTTTCGATCAAGGAACTTTGTTTCCAGCTCATTGTCATAAGTAAAACCTTTGGGGACATCCTGACACACACAGCCCCAGAGCAGCTGGAATGTCAGGTGAGATGTTCCTGCCCCACACATGGTCACACACTGGGGCTGGCCCAGGGAAGCTCTACACGTGGTCTGCAGCCCTGTCCCAGCCCTTCCCTGTGTGGGAATTCCTTGGGAAAGGTGGACATGCGTGTGCAGAGTGCCATAAGCAGATGCTAATGGTGCTTCCCATCTGAGCACTGTGAAGTATTGTAATGATGCTTTAACACAGCTCAGCAATCAAACCCTGGAGTGTAATGAAAACAGGAATACGTGTTTAACAGAGTAGAAAAGCATGCAGGGAGCAGAATGAAGATGATTCCTCACTTAAGGGCACACACATGTAAATACACGTACGTGTCACTTGCCTAATCCATGACACTTAAACCCAAACACAGACCCTATTGCAGCCACGGATGGCAGTAATATGGAAGGCTAGATTGGATCCACTTTCCAGATTAAGGCCCTAATCTTGCAAATAACTTCAGGCTGCTGAAATCTGACAGCCACGTGATGCCCTCCATGTGGTATCTTCCACACCCTGCTGGGGATCAGCTCTGCCCCAGTGTCTGCCCTGTGCCCCCTTCCACTGGGATCACAGTGGGATGAAGCAGCACATTGGGAATACCAGAGTGCTGGGCAGGACCCAAGAGAAATGCTTAAGGCATCAAAGATGATGACAAATAGTGAAAAGCTAGACCAGGGGAGAAAGAAGTCTGTCTCCAGCCATTTCACCCAGAGCATCGCCTCTCCTGTTGAATTGGTTTTGCTGGCTGGAGAGGCAGCTTTGATGCTGTTGGTACCCTGAGAGTAGTTTTGGCACAGCCACCTTCTATGGAAATACACAACCGTGAAGTGAATGAGAGTTGACATGACAGATTATATCTGCTGTGCCTCTTGGCCCCAAAGGCAGTCCTTTGTGGTTTAAAATTCAGTAATTATGGATGTACATGAATGTTTCTAACGTCCCCCAAACAGTCAGAAACACAGGCACCATCCCAGAGCGCTCCAGAGCAGATTGAAATTAAATAAATGCGTGAGAAACACGAGGTTCACCTGAGTGGAGGGAAACCTCAGACTGGGGAACAGCCACAGGTCATCCCATCATGAAGAAGATGACTTGGAAAAGTCTGGCAGTGATCAAAGAACAAAACCCACATGGAGCTTTACAAGGCTTCTAGAGGGAGGTGTCCCTGCCCATGGCACGGGGTTGGAACCAGGTGGTCTTTAAGGCCCCTCCCAACCCAAACCACTCCATGGTCCCGTGGCTCCATGAGGACTCATGGGCTCCGCTGGAGGAAAGCCCATCTCCTCCAGCGACGGGGCTGTGCAGGCAGGCAGCTGTTAAACACACACCTTTGTGTGCCTTAATCTGCATCCTGACTGCGCTGGAGGTGTGGACTGGCTGCAGTATGGATTTTTATTCCATTTTGAGCGGTTGATTCCTCTCTTAAAGCCCAGCAGAGGCCCTTGACCGGGCAGGATGGGCTGGCGGGGCACGCCTGGTTAATGAACCACCGCGGCACCTTTGTTTCTCTGGCTGCCTGGTGCCCTGCTCTCTCTTGTACAATTATTACAAAAATCAGACAGAACGTTGCCTTGAGATATGATTTTCATTGTGGGATAGATTTTATTATACCAGCCATACAATACCCGCTATTATCATTTTGATTATATGCTCCTCTCATTTGCACTATTGGAACATTATCTGTAGTACATTCATTATGACTTTATAAGAAACTGAAACTACATCCTTAAGATGAATTGTAAGGAAGGATTTCTATTTCCTCAGATAGATACTTTGGCTGAGATCATTAAGTGGCAAACATTATTTGTAAAAGTTTATTTTATTTTATTTACGTAAACTCTAAAAGAAAGAAATAACATAGATATTTCTAACAGACAGAAAAGCCTGCGGCTAGTGGCAACAAATGACTGCAATTTAGAATTCATGTACTATTAAGAAGTTCTGATTAAATTGTAAGTTCCTTTGGAGGAAGGAAGTTGAGTAAAAGAGAATCTGGCCCAGTGAGCTTTGATGGGCTCGCAGGGGCTGAGGGGTCAACAGTGACCCACAGGCTCCTTCTGCCCCACAACCCAAGGTCTCTGAGGGTCAGATCCATCATGAACCTGAGGGGAGAGGGCAGAAGGCCAGGAAGGGCTGTGTTTAATAGCCCAGTTGGGTTTAAAGAGATGCTGGGTCACCTGTACGGCTGGTGAGCATCCCTCACTGGAGCACAGGATGTGCCCATGGGGGAGCCACTCTGGGCTCTGCGTCCACAAACAGGGACGGAGGCGTCTCCATCTTTTCCCTGTGTCATCCTCAGCGTGCAGGAAGCCTCGTCCTGCACACGTGGGAAAGGAGAACCACCAGCTACAGAGACCTTACCCAGCTCTCTCAGTGCAGATTCATCCCTGCCTCCAAATCAAACTGCCCCGTTTCTGCTCAAAGTGCCTGGGCACAAATCCCGACCTTGTTCAAGGTCTAAATCTTCCCACAACTGCAATGCAATCAGCTTTTCACAGTTCCTGTGACTGAACAGTGACGGGAGCACCTGACTCCTGAGGCATTCCACATTTCTGTGAAGATGTCCCTGCTCAGTGCAGGGATGTTGGACTAGATGACCTTCAAAGGTCTCTTCCAGCCCTGTGATTCTGTGGTTCGAGGACTTGGCAGAGCTGCTCAGCTGCCATGGCCAAGTCAGACTTGTCACTCATATTTAATGGACATCTCTTGTCTCATCTGCAATAGAGTAGTTAAACCCCAAATTGTGGGTGCAGCTGGACCATCCCAAGGAGCCTGCTGACATGTGAAGCCCATTGCATCTTTAAGAAAGAAAATTTGTGTCTTCACTGGAAGAGATCACACTTTGCTGTGTAGATAAGAACATTTTCAGGTTGATTGCAAATCATAAATATTTGATGTACTGTAATTACTAGTTCTTAAGTATCATTTTCCAAATTATTATTTCTATTAAATGCATAGAAACTTGGGATGGAAGAGCGAGTTAATGCAGAAACACTTCAACACTGCAGATCTGGGTTTAGGGAAGGTCGTAAGTGAAGTTGTCTTTTGTTTCTTCCCATCTACCTGTCTCAGAGACCACTGCAAAAAAAGCAGAATCAGGTTGGACTAGATGGTCTTCGAGGTCACTTGCAACCCAAACCATCCTGTGATTCTATCAACTAGTAGGAGCTGAAAACAGAAGTAATTCCCATGAGAATAAAGGTCGGGGTCCTGCTATGATTTTATGCCCCCCTTTACTCCACCTGGCTGCACCATCATGTCTCGGGGCAAATGATTTAATCTCTGTCCTTGCTCAGAGCCATGACTTACTTGCAACCCACAATTCTGTCCCGGCTCTGTGATAAGGTTTGGCTGATGTTTGCAAAGCACACAGAGATCTCTGATAGGAGACATCCTGTTCTCCTTCAGGCTGTTCCAAGCAGGACACAGACAGAGGTGTCTGTTCTCAAGGTCCGCTCCTTCTTCACTCCAACAAACCCAGTCTTGACCCTCTATGAGGTTGCTCATAGCCAGATCTCTAAATTTATTTATTTTTCCCATGTACCCCATTTACCCTACACCGAAATGTCCCACTTGGTGATGTCGGGCTTGAGCTGCTGGTGAGGAACCCAGGGCTGCAGCTCCTCCCAAGGCATTAAACAGCGTCCTGCAGCCACCATCCCAGACCTGGGCAGGGCAGTGGCGGGTCCCCAGTGGTGGCAGAGGTGGGTGGCTGCAGTCCCCTCTCTGGCCAGAGGATGTGGATTCCTGGTGTTTGGCTGTTTCTGTCTGACCCCTAGTGCTACCCGAGTGCACCTAGGCGGCAGCTCAATCATTACTTACAAGTTGGCAAACAGAAAGAAAATATTCCAGCTAATCTGGAATAAGTCAGATATACTTTTTTTCACCTCTGGGGAGATTTTCAACTATAACAATGTAGCTTTGAGCTTCTGACAGATGCTAATGAATTGTTGTTTACATGTTTGATTTACTGCCTAAACAAAGATAAGACATGCTCTTGAAAACACATTGAATGCACAATCCAAACACATCCATTAAATCTGTCACAATAAACATGACAGCTTTCTTCTAACCTAACAACTGGCATGCCTCATTTACATATTAATGAGAAAACTGGGATCAGTCTGCACAAATTGCTTCTATCTTGCGAAGGGGAAGCACTGACTGACAGTGCAGCTCTCCATGGTGTAAATACAACAAGTAAATACCTCTGCCATCTTAATGGATTTTATTTTTATTTGCCTATTTGGTTCCACGGTTATTGATTAGTTGTCTCTCGTGAACTGCAGTGACAGACTTTTTACAACTACAGGGACAGACACTGAAAGAGTTCCTTCAGCTTCCCTGGTGCCTGAGGTGCCTGCTGGGCTTTGGGGTTGGTTGAAGGCTGGATCTACCTCGAAGTTCTCAGTGGTCTCCATCGCCACAGGGTGCATGTCCCAGTGCTGCCAAGTGCTCTGTTGTCCCTAAAACACAACATATTCTGTTTAAACCTCCGGAGGATGAGCATTCTGCAGGTGGGAATTCAAAGCACAGAGGGGAAACTACTAAAAAGCCAACCCTGTGCTGTTTCAAGTGTGAATTGGGAGCTAAATTCTTGGAGAAGTGGATTCCTAATTGAGCAGAGGTTGTACCTGTGCTGTTAGTCTAACAGTGGCATCTCAGCTGCATGGAAATCTGAGCTTCAGGCAGAGCAGAGACCTATAACAGAGTTTTTCTTGGACCCTGGAAACTCTGAAGTCACATCAGCAGGGAGTTACCTACCATCTAACATGTTTTTTTCAGTATCTGTACCCTGCACTATATTTTAGAATACTTAAACCCCTAATTTATGTATCTCTAATTGTTTGCAAGTTGGATATCTGTCCCACATGGATGCCTGGGCTCCCTCTGTGCCAGTGGAGAAAGCTCAGTGCCTACACAGGGCAGATCATGTCACCTACATCCGTCACCAGCCTCAGGAACCTTGCTCTCTGCTGCCTGTGAGGAATCCCAGGAAGCCTGCAATGACTTTTGGACAGCTAAGGGAGATAAGATGAATTGCTCCTTCAATGTCACTGACTTTCAATCAGGTTTACATTCTGAAGTGCTCAAATTACCTTCCAGAATGACACTCAGCTTTTGAAATCTGGCAAAAGAACTTGGAGCAGGTATTGGCACAGCTCTGCATGGCCTTGTGCTGGGGAGAGGCTCCTAAGGCACCATCTGTGTCCAGGTTCAGCAGGGGATGCTCAGGGCGCTCAGAAGTAGATCCCAAGGCATGATACAGACCCTATATGCAGTGCCATTAAATATTACCATATCAGGGGATCACAGCACTGAACTCTGCAGTGAGCCTCAATTCCCCAGAGGTGAAGGTTCTTGCAGCAGGGACGTGGGAAGTCGCCTACTCCAGGTGAAACCAACACAAATCCAAGGTGCAATCCTCAAATCCAGCCAAAACCTGACTAGAAGAGGGGGAATGCCACATACTTCCAACAGAAGCAGCTTTCAAGCATTCAGAGGCAGAAGTTGTGACCATCACGTGTCTGTCTGAGGGCACTGGGGAGCTCTTTGATGAATTTTGATCTGCCTCTGGTTGTACACTTAAGACATAGCTTGGGCTTTGGGTATGGGGAAGTTTCCTCTTGTAATAGTTCGCTCTAAAAGGCTGTAAGAATAACACTAGAAATGATCCAAACTGTTCCAAAGGACCCCAGGGAAATTAATGCACTCCTATGCTTTTGTTTTGAAGTTAAATTTTTTTTCTGGTCTCAATGAACTATTCCCTCTCTACAGAATTGTGCACGCTGCTTTATTCTTCTGAGGCCCACAGAACCAAACATTTCAGAAGACTAATTTATCTCCTGGAATTTATAGTTCTATTTCTAGATTAAAAGGGCTGTGTTCAGTTACTCTTGGATATAGATTCTTCCTCCTCCTCTCCAAGACTCTGTTATCTGACTCATGTCTCCAGACGTTAGTGGTTTGCCCCTGAAGTAGTCTTTCATCTGTTTATGGTTGAACAGTTTGTGTGCTACTGGGGCATGGCATAATAACTGAATTTATATTAAATAATTAACATCAAATGAAACAGATTTTGCTGTAAATGTTATTCCAATCCAGTTTTACAGAACTACATTCAAACAGCTGAACACACCCAGAGAAACCCGGACAACCTACCCCAAAATAAAACAACCCCTCAGCCCTCAAACTTTCTCTGGTGACAAAGACCTTCATTCAGATGCAGAGGCAGAGCTCCAGCCTCGTTCAGGAGGAGCCCTCCCTCGCAGGGAGAGGCTCTGGGGAAGTCCATGGGGTGGCTCACAGAATGAGCTATTGCTCAACCATGCTGAGCACAATTAGTCGTGTACAACATACAAGCAATGAACTGATTTAATTTCCCTGTCAATCAGCAAGGAAAAAGGGCCAGCACAACGCAGAGTCGCTTCTCTTCAATCTGAGAAGAGCTTTGGGGGAAATATTGTAAATGTCATAATACAATATGTTAAATATAGTAGTTAAAATACTGTTCTGCAGCCAAATTCTCTTCTTAGACACACACAACTCCCACTGGCAGGAACGGGAGTTGTGCAGGGTAGCCCCAAATGAAGCAAAGCTGTTCTGGGGAGGGAAGGAGGCTGGTCTATGTGTGTGTGATTGTGTGTGTGTGTTTGTGCCCTCTGAGGCAACAGGGACCTGTGGATATGAAAATATTCCGGATAACTTTGGAGGCTAATGAGGAATAATTTTGGAAGAGATTTCTAATCCCATGCTCCAGGACACTGGACTAAATCCTAGCTCAAAGCCAGCATTTCTGTCCCTCTGTACTGACGAACCGCAGACTGAGGAAGTGCAGGAGTGAAGCCAAGAAGACCCCAGCCCTAACCCTGACTTCAGCACTCCCTGTTTGTGGTTGCATGCAGACAACTTAAAGCTGCTTATCCTGCGCTGTGTGAAACCTTAAACACGATAGTGCTGATAAGGGCAGCAGCTGTGCAGAGGCTGAACACAAGGACTCTGCTTCTTCCCGTGTTCTGCAGTGACTCCTTCTCGTCTGAAATTACAGCAGCTGCACAGGCAGAGGTTTGCTCCAGCCAAAGCCATTCCTAACCAGGGAGCACGGACACTGCCAGGTCCCAGGCTCCAGCACAGGGCAAAGTTTTGCTGGGGGGTAGTTAATAAATACTGATATAATCACAGAAATGTGGAATGATCTGGGTTGGAAAGGACATCCAGATCCACCCCTGCCATGGGCAGGGACACCTTCCACTGTCCCAGGCTGCTCCAAGCCCCATCCAGCCTGGCCTTGGACAGTTCCAGGGATCCAGAGGCAGTCACAGCTGCTCTGGGCACCCTGTGCCAGGGCCTGCCCACCCTCACAGGGAACAATTCCTTCCCAATATCCCATCTAACCCTGCTGTCTGGCAGTTTTAAGCCATTAGCTAGAAAAAGCCATTTATTTCAGGTAGAAGTCATTGAATAGAAATAGATCAATATTGTTTCCCTGGCAGTGATGGCTCCAGGTTGCGGCTTAATTTTCGTAACCACCTTAATCTTTGTAACAACAAAGAGGTGATGGAGTCCCCATCCCTGGAGGCATCCAAGGAACAGCTGGATGTGGCACTCAGGGCTCTGGTCCGGGTGACAAGGTGCTGATCACTCACAGGTTGTACTCTATGATCTTGGAAGTACTTTCCATCCTAAATGATTCTGTGTAGTTATAGGAAATCTGTAATTTTGGGACACCAAATGTGTCCTCATCCATACTTTCCCTTCCTTACACCTGCTCCCCATGAGGAGCTACAGACATGCTAAGGCCATATTTTGATATATTCTCCATATTTGAGCATATTCTTTACCGACCAGCAGGAAGCCACATAAAGCAGAAGCTGCACAGTAATTAAAGAGCCTGGAGCAATTGGCAGGTGTGGACACTGAAGGAGTGAGACCACTCAAGGAGGAATGAGTCAAAACAGCTCAGTATAAACAGAGGAGTGGAAAGAGGAAGAAAGAGGCACAATCCATCCTTTGGACTTTTCCCATGTAAATTTGTCTTATCCCTTTAAAATCCTTTTTTTTTTTTTAATAGAGTTGACACACCGAGGCAAATTAATTCCACAATTTAAGTCAATTTTATGTGGGGGGAAAAAAAAAAAGGAGTTCCTGCTATTTGCTTTAACTGCTCAGAAGTTTCATGTGGCAAACACTTATTCTTAAATTGAGTACCACATAATCGCTCCCATTACACCTCCTCCATGCCACTCAGGCTATTACAGATCTTTATCATATTTCCCCTTCAATCATCTCGTTTTCCAGGCTGAGGGGGATACGGGGGAATGGCACACAATATTCAAGAGGTGAGCACACATGAATTTATCTGATGGCATAATGATGTTGTCTGGTTTAGTGGCATTTTGCTGCAGTTGTGGTGCTGGAAGGATACAGATGGATTGGAGCTCACGGACAGATGTAGCACCTTTTATTGCACCAACTACACAGCTGGAAAAATTAAATGAGCTTTCAGGCACACATGCCTATAGATTCTAGTTGCCTTTCTGGCTGCCTAGGAGCTTTGACTGATGTTTCTTCAAACTATCAGCAGTGGCTCTCAGATCTCTTTTCTAAGTGGTGAGAGCTGAAGAGGAGCTCATCAGTGAGTACACAGAGACAATGCTGGGGGTTTCCCTTTGAGTTTGGCAGAATTGAATTTGATCTGCTGTTTTGCCACAGAGTCCTTTGGCACCGTGGGACCCTCTGCAGCTCTCTGACGGCTTTGCCTTTGCCTTTTGCACCATTTTGTAACATCGTTTCATTATTCCTCTGTTTTCTGGAGGAAATTTGTAAAAGGAGGTGAATAAAACGCAGGGGTAGAAATAATCTGTGTGTTTCTTCTGCAGTAGGGCACAGGTATTGACGGGCTCAATAGCTATTCAGAATGAACAATCTCTCCAACATAAGAGTTTTTACCGAGGCATGGTTGGCTCTTTCAAATCCCAGTTCACACGGACTTTTCTCCTGCTGGGTCCCGATCATTACGGTTCCCAGCCGAGCAGCTGTCAATTTGGGCTTACCTCGCTTCCAGCATCCCAGTTGGGAAAGCCTTGTTAAACTCTCACATTGCAAAGCAATCAAACATGTTTTTTTGATTGTTTGTTTGTTTGTGATGATTTATGCCTTGATTAGGCTTTTGATATTACACTGGTTGGGGTAAGGTACAAGCAAGCTCTTGAAACAGTGCCAGCACTAAGTCAATATTTCATTAAGACTCATTTATGAGAGAGCTGATGAAGGACTAGCGTGAGGTCTCTACACGTTTCATATTCATCTATTTGGGTAAGGCAGCTGATTATTTAAAATATATTTAAATACTTGGTGTAGTTGTGACTGGTGCAATTCCTAATGTGGGAACAGTCAAAATGATAAAAAGTGTCTTTTATGAACAAAATTTCATCTGCTTCCATATAAAAATTAAAAGTGATTGTAAATATGTGAGTGTAAAGACACTTCTATTGCTGTGTCTGTGTGGCTGTATAGATCTATAGAGCAGAGGGAAAGTTTGAAAGAATAGCCTGGGCATTATTGAGACCAGGCTGTGCTGCCTGTGGCAGGATTTATTTATAGTATTTTTGGCAAGGGCATATATTTCCTCCCTGAATTTTCACTTCTACTCAATCTCTTTGCTCTCCCTATCCCACTTGGCTAATCCACACCATGGGACACTCACTTGCCAAGGCCCCTCCATGCCCCCATTCAGCCCAGGCATCAGGAGAGTTTTTCTCCACCTCAGTAGCCCCATAAGATGCCGTGTGAGTGAGAAGCACACAACTCAGTTGTTGGCCAGCTGAGGAAACAGCCACACAATGAGCTCCTCAGCCAGTGCCCACTGACAGGGAAGGCTTGAACACCACAGAAAGCCTCATGTCAAAGCGAGGGAATGAAGTGAAATGTTACTCCAGCCCTGACAATCAGTTGGCACCGGTGCCGCCAGAGAAGATTAATGCCTCCCTTCTCCTTACCTGCACCGACATGATGTTCTCTGACACTCAGATCTAATTGTAGGAGCCGAGGTGTAGGAAGTGTCACCCTCGCTTAAAATGTTATCAGGTAATGGGTCTGCGATGATGTGGAGACAAACAGGAGGTTAACAGATAGGTCTTTATCTCCTGCATGCGGAAGGAGGGCTGCGTGCCTGCCGCGCCGATAGCGATCGCTGCGGGATGTGCTTTCCTGTGCTGCGAGGGAAATTATACATGGAGGTCAACACACTCAATGAGATGCTGCCAAAATATGTATTTCCTTTCTGCAGACCTTTTTTGAAGAAAGGTCTCATGCTGGAGACTGTAATTAATAAAGGAAATATTTATACAGTGTCACAGAATTTACCAGTCACTCTATAAACATAGATGATCCATGTTCCCTGTCCCAAAGCACTTACGGGCTAAAAAAGGCAAGAGACACGGAGCAGTTTAGATGAGGGAGAGAGCAGGGATTATTAATGGTGAGAAGAAAGAGGATGAGTCGCAGGGAAGGCCTTGGGAGAAGGGAAGGCTTCATCATGGAAATCGAGGCGGTTGTGAGGCCAGGATGGAAAAGTTGAAGAACGAGGCAAGAATGTTTTGAAGGGGCAGATGCAGATGTGGGCACAACTGGGAGCAGAGGTTCTGCTGGTGGAGTGACTGGTGAGAAAACTGCAGAGGGGCTCAACAGCTGGAGGGGCAGATGTGGAGTAAAGGCCCTTCAGAACAAGGGCTGTCATTGCCTCAGCAGAAAGGGTGAGCTCGGGGCTGGAGCTCCCGGTGAGCTGGGAAAGCTGCTGGAGCAGCAGGAGCTCAGGGAAAGGTGGAGAGCCAGAGATGGAGAAGGGAGGAAAAGCATTGCAGAAAACGCTGAGTGAATGTGTGGTGGAGACAGAAGAAGTAGGAACACACCGCTGCAGAGAGGAGAGGAAGTGAGATAAAGGAAAGGAAGTTCAGGCAGCAAGAGTTAAGAACTTTGCCATTGATTTTGGGGACAAAGGAGGAAAATAAATGATAGAGAAGTGAGTGGGATTAGGGGAAGTGCTTAAAGATAAGCATGGCAAGAAGGTAGAAAGCAAAAGACAAAGGCAAGCAGGCAGCAAGGGGGAAGAATTAATCAGGGTCAGGCGACTGGAAGGGATGGTTAAGCAACCAAGGAGCCCAAGCCACTTCTGACATTGTCATTTTTCTCCTCTGGTGGGAAAAAAAAAACGGAATTAAGATGATTTTCAAATATCTGGGCAATAAAAGTCAGGCATTACAACTCCCCCCAGCTTGTGACTGCCTGATTCAGCCCCACTGGTGCTTTGGCTGGGGGCAGCACTGCGGTGGGGCTGCAGTGAGCTCTGAGCAAGGCGAAGCTGCAGCTCTGCCACGCTTGGTGAAACTGGTCTTCATCCAAAAACCGCAGAGTTCAGGCAATTCAAATATTCAGTGGTTTCCAATATTCCCTTGGAAAGATAAAGTCTACGTATGCCTGAGTTTTGAAGTAGTAAAATGCCACAGTATTTTTAGTCTTTGTTTGATCAAAGAAAAATGAACCAGATAGACAAGTGAAAAATTACCCAGGAGCTGAAGTCACTGGTGATGTCTTTTATTGCACTATCATACAAATAGGAAGGATGTTCTTTTCATCTGACATAATGAAAAATGTATACCCTTTTCAAACTCACTGGTATTCATTCTGAAGTTAGCCCTCCCAAAAAAAAAAATACCCTTGACGTTACCTAGAACTTGACGAGTTCTGATTAATTTAATAGAAAAAAATCTCTTGATATCAAATACCAGCTACTGTTCAGCAGAAGGTGAAGGGAATATGAATTTTATTTTAAACTCATCTATTACATACAAGTAACAATAAAGAGCAATTTTCAGACTTTTCTCGTACTAATATTTTTTGTTCATATTAGATTAATCAAGACAGAAATATTCTCATAAGAGTTAGGGACGGTTCATTCCTGAGTAGTTACAGCTCCGAGCATCATCCAATCAGGTAGGCAAAATAAGGATTTTATTCCTTGTGCAAAATGCATTCTGCTCAAAAATTCCAGTGCCTTTGCATCGCAGAGGTGCAAAGCCAATTCTGAGGCCATGTTGTCCAAAGTATAGGGGGCACTTTAGCAAGACATCCTCCATCCTCCCTTGCTAAAATTCCAGTTTGGGACCAGAAACGAAGCAGGGGTGCTGGCATGTGACTGGGGACAGACACCCACAGTTAAGTGACGTTCCCAAGGTCGCACGGGAAGCCCAGGGCAGAAATAAACCCTGAAATCAGATCTCTTGGGTCCCATCCAGTTCCTTAACCAGAAAACACTCTTACCACATCCTGTGCAAGCAAAGTCAAGGCAGTTGTAGCATCCCCTGCTAAGGTAACAGCAGCTGTGGGTCTCCTTTGGGGTCTGACTCCACACTTTTTAAAGCTGAAGGCAAGGGTCATGCTGAATTGAAGGGCCAAAAGTCAAGCCCTGAGGTGCTTTCATTCTGGTTAGGTCTTTCATTTGATTTGGCACAACGTCAGTGAAAGTGCACTCCCAGCACACAGCCCATGGAGGGTTTGAACCAGCCCAGGTTTGTAGCCTCACCTTTGCACCTGATCAGTGCACCTTTACACCTCCTCCATGAGGAGGAACGCTTGCCTTCACTCCCAGATTTTATGGCAACTCATAAAGGCTTCTTTTGAGCTGCTGTTTATCATAATGCACACTAGGAGTTAGTGGAGTTCTGAGCTGAAACGGGGAGGCAAAAGAAGACCCTTCCCAAAATATGGTTTAGGGATACATTACTGCATCCATCTAGTATTCCCAAATAAATGGGACAGTTCCTGGCTGTGCCACTGGGTGGTTCACGATGGAGGTGCAGCCAGAGAGGTCCTGGGGAAACTCTTCTGGCTCTGGGAGCACTTCTGTGTGCTCGAATGACTGTTCTTCTGCTGCTTTGTAAGACTAAAAGGTCTGTCTGTTGAAGCTTCTTTCGCCAGAAGAATCTTATTCCACGCTTGTCCTCTCCTTATCTCCACCAGAACAAGGGAGGTGACTGTAGAGCTTTCTAGGAATTACTCTGCATGAACCTTTCCTGTCCACAGGCAGTTTTACCAGCAGATCCTTATCCCAGCCTCTGGGGTGGAGGTTTCCTGCAGGTACTTGCAGAAACATAATATTTGTGTATTTCAAAGACAAGGGATTTTTTTTTATTTATTTTCTATCAGTTTTCGTGCATAATAATAATCCCCACCACTTCGCAGGATCCTTGTCATAAAAGACTTCTGGGATGGATTAAACTCCTTGGCACCTCCTCGGTGATTAATCAATCTCAACAGGCATTTATTGCTTTGTTCACTACAGTACAGGAGAGATTATCCCTTAAATATACTTGACTCTTTTGGTACCGTTCAATTACACCAAAAAGAGCCCCAACACATACACAATTATTTTGAACTACTTCTCCAGCGAGGAGCAATTGATCTTTGAGAGTCTCTTCCTCTTCTTGTTATGCTGATTAATAGCCTTGGAGTTAGTCCCTGAGAGGAAAACATTTCCCAAAATAGATGACAGTTTCCATCTTCATATTTTAATCCCTCAAGGGCCCTTTGCATCCACAACGAAGCCTGGAGGAATATTCCCATT
This sequence comes from Falcunculus frontatus, assembly GCA_013398115.1. Lineage (NCBI taxonomy): Eukaryota > Metazoa > Chordata > Aves > Passeriformes > Falcunculus > Falcunculus frontatus. Next base: position 408,708 of record VZRV01001011.1, on the reverse strand, counting down.
TCTCCCCATCTTTTTTAACCTTGCCACCTCCCTGATGGAGCCACCCAGCTCCCAGTGCAGGGGAAGGAAATGGGAATTCTGGGTGCCACTTAGGGCCACCCCTAAGTGTGTGCCCGTGTCCCACGACAGGCTGTCAGTGTCCTCGTGGGGATGCACCGTGTCAGAAACCTCTGGCTGTGTCAGTGGGAGAGCCCAGTGCTCCCTGAGCAACTCCTCTCCAGTGCTGAGGGAAGAGGAGCATCACCCTCATCTACTGAGGTGGGAATTCCTGTGTAAATACTGACAGAAATCCCAGGAAGGGGAAAGGGTGGGTGGAAAACAGGGGGAGGACAGTGCCATGAGTGCAGCACGTGGCCTGGGGAGCCCACCTTGCTGCTGGTGACAGGTTCATGCATTTTCCTGCTTTTAAACACGAGTCCCATGGCTGGTGCTGCATTTACAGCTGCTCTCGTGGCCAGCACAGGAGCCTGCAGTCGTTCGGAGATGACACACTCTTATCCTTGGGAATGCTTTTAATACTATCCCATACCAAATGCAAACAGCCAGAGGGAAGAGGTGCCTGTAGACCTCAGACCCCTCCCATCAAGTTGGAATTGACCTTAGAGGGCTTTTCCAACCTAAAGGATTCCGTGATTCTGTGAAACACCAGGAGAGGAGTGGGGCTCTTTGCTGCCTGTGCCTGGGCTTGGGTGTGTGATCCTGGTGCTGGAGCTCCACATGGTTTCCCTTTAAAGGAATAACACAGGGTTGGTTTGCAAACAAAATAATGATCTTTTCTTACTTTTCAGGAAATGATTTTTAATATCGTTTATTGAAGCAAGGGAAAAACAATTTAATTGTGAGAGCTGCTGTGAACCATATTTAACCCCCAACGTACTAAAAAGAGGGTTTTGAGATAAGTTATGGTTTTTAATCTAAGTTAAACCATTATGTACATAAGCACTATGTTTTTACTATTCTAATAACTGCCAGCTTGGACTTACCAATTCTTTTTTTATCATCTTTTTTGTCTTCCAAGACAGACCCGCTGCATTTGAACTTTAAGAAGTATTTTACATTTTATTTTTCCTAATTTCTTTTCTACAAGGCATGGTGCAATACTGAATCCTTAAATCTGAGCATGATTTCCCTCAGCATATCTGTAACTTACTGACTTTCCTAAGAGATTTGAAATGGCTGGATAAAATTCCTGCTTTTAAGAAGTGCATGCAAGTGGTCACATTTCATCTGTCCTGGATGGCATCCAGTGATCTGTTGTTAGTTCAACCCTCTGATTAATAATTTACATATACTTTACTAGCACTTGAAATGAAGTTTCTTCCCTGCAATGATGAATTACTGAATGAATGGTATTGAAAACATATTATTCTCATCATTCATTTGGGGAGATAATCTTGGTAGAACATGAAATTAATTACGTGGCAGCCACGGAGAGGGTGTAAGATTTACACTGATTTTCTGCCCCTTGAATAACTGTCCTTAGGTTGTAACAAAACCCTTTACAATTTCAATTACACATGTGAAATTTGTATCTTAAAAAAAGAGGACATTTTAAGAAAGAAAACTTGACTTTTAAGTTCTTCTGTACATAAACATCACATCTTTGTGCTCCTTCCCAGTACTTCATGTCCCCGTTGTGCCTTTCCTGCCAAGCCCAAGAAATGCTTTACAACCATTAATTAATCAAAGTTTCCCAACAGCCCTGGCCATAGGTCAGGTCGCAGTGCCCCGGCTGCAGCAGAGCCAGGTCGGGCACAATTGGGTTAAAACAAGGAGGGAAAGGGCAAAGACAAGACAAGAGCCCTGGAGATCTTTGCAGCTTCACCCCACTCCCATCCAGGGCATCCTGCAAGGATATATTAATAACTCCTGTTTATTCCCACGTCCAGCAACCTTTTTTACTAAGAAATCCATCAGAATCACTCTGTTCCCAGCAAACAATAATCCACAGACTGTAATTTTAGCAAAACCTTTTTTCTTAAGCATTTTGTCCAACTTTCTAGAGAAATGAACATTCTCATTCTAACCCCTTTTCAGACCACTTGTGAAGTGCACTCCAGGGATGACCATTGTGCTTAGTCCCTGTCCCACAGCAGCACCAGCAGCTTCTGGCATGGCCCAAAAAATGACAAAAAAAAATCTGTGACATCACTTCCAAGCCTTCCTCTCTCTGTGGGGTGTCGGGCCAACTTCAGCCTCCGAGATCCCACCCCTCTGTGCAGTTCTGTCCTATCAGTGGTGGGTAGACAGTGTTTTTCCTTAGGATGCGTTTTCACCTGCCTCAATTCTCTCCCAAACACATTTTAAGTACTCTTAGTCCCCAAAAGATCTCAGATTATTTTTAATCTGTGCTTTTCAGTGTCCTTCAAGAATGTTATTGTGGTCAGTGATGGTTTGTTTTGAGTTGAAAGAGTCCTGTAAGCAAGAAAGGATAACAGGATGTGCCCCTTAGAAAAACTGGTGCTGTCTAAAAAGATTGCTGCCCACACAGGGGTTTATCTCTGGGACATGATCAGGAAAAAAAAATGATAAAAAAATACTCTCTTTGGGACTAAACCCATAAGCTTCTAGACTTCTCAGGAGTCTGGAGCACAGGGACACAATCCAAGGGAAGAGAAGTGAGTGCTGAAATCATGTTTCTACTCTGTGAGCCAAACAGGCTTTGTCTTATACAGCCTTTTTCCACCCTAAGGCAGCTTATGACAACAGTTTCTACCAACACCAGTCGTGTCCTGGCAGACTCCCTGTCTCTTGCTTGAAGATAAAGATTACAATAGCATCTGGGCGGAGGCCTGGGCGAGGAAACACTTCCCACAGCATCCCTGGGGTTGTTTTCCGGAGCCCTGGCAGGCATCCCTGCCATGCCCAGGGGCCAGGGCTCCTGCTGGGATGTGCAGTGAGTACGGCAGCTCTCCTGGCTCAGGGAAGGGCAGAGCCCATCCAGGGACAGGTGGGTGACTGCAGGGGCAGGTGAGAGACTCCAGGGGCAGATGGGTGACTGCAGGGGCAGGTGGGTGGCTGCAGAGGCAAGTGGGTGACTGCAGGGGCAGGTGGGTGGCTGCAGGGGCAGGTGAGAGACTCCAGAGCCACATGGGTGACTGCAGAGGCAAGTGGGTGACTCCAGGGGCAGGTGGGTGACTGCAGGGGCAGGTGAGAGACTCCAGGGGCAGGTGAGAGACTCCAGGGGCAGGTGGGTGACTGCAGAGCCAGGTGGGTCACTCCAGGGGCAGGTGGGTGACTCCAGGGGCAGGTGGGTGACTCCAGGGACAGGTGAGAGACTCCAGAGGCAGGCGGGTGGCTGCAGAGCCTAGTGGGTCACTCCAGAGCCAGGTGGTTGACTCCAGCGCCAGGGCGGTGNCAGAGCCAGGTGGGTCACTCCAGGGGCAGGTGGGTGACTCCAGGGGCAGGTGGGTGACTCCAGGGACAGGTGAGAGACTCCAGAGGCAGGTGGGTGGCTGCAGAGCCTAGTGGGTCACTCCAGAGCCAGGGGGTTGACTCCAGAGCCAGGTGGGTCACTCCAGGGGCAGGTGGGTGACTCCAGAGCCAGGTGGGTGACTCCAGAGCCAGGTGGGTGACTGCAGGGGCAGGTGGGTGACTGCAGGGGCAGGTGGGTGACTCCAGAGCCAGGTGGATGACTCCAGAGCCAGGTGGGTGACTGCAGAGCCACATGGGTGACTCCAGGGGCAGGTGTTGGCTGCAGGGCTCTGCCACCACACCGGCTGGCACAAGAGCACCGAAGGAACTGTTGTCTTGTTGCTGCCATTCACAGCTGGAAAAACAGAGGTGCTGAAAGAGCACAAGGTCATGCCCAGCCATGAGGACTTGCTCCTGCTTTGTGCTGAGCATTTTCCAAATCCACCAGTCCTTAAGTGTGTGAGCAGCCCCAAGGAAATCAGCAGGATTTTTCCTGTCCTTACAGCTCAACCACACGGAAGTGCTTTGCTGGCCTGGAGCCAGGAGACTCTGTCCTGTGGGACCTGGGGAGAAAATGCTGAGCCACATTCTGACATCCCGAGGGGCTGCTCCCCACCCCTGAGCCCCTGGCATGGCCGTGGGTGTCCCAGCAGGTAAAGCAGTGCCTTCCTCAGGCTTTTCCATGTCAGTGCCCTGCCAAAGCTTGGGAAGTGCCTGGCTGGAGGAGCATCCTGTGGTGCCTCCCCCCAAAATCCACGGCAGCACTGTGGGCAGAGAGCACACACCTGTCCTGGGCAGGTGAGTGCCACCCCACACTGAAACTCTTCATGCACTGCTCGTCAGTCCCGCTGTCACATATGCTCACAGTGCACTGGAGTCACATTTTTCCCTCCCTGACCCTCAACATCTCAATTTTCTGTCTGCCTTTGAAATCTTGGCTAATTAGGAGGCTACATGTTCCCTGTGAGACTGGCCTTTTGTGCAGAGTTTGTAATTAGAGTGACTGTGCAGTGCTCTATTAATTGCAAGAATTGTGATTTTTAGATTAATGAGTTAATTGCTAATATCTGCATACGACATTCCCTCAAGATGTATTACATTACAGTAAATAAACCTTGTGCCTGGCATGGCAGGCATTAAAGGAAACTGCCGTGATTAGTTTGAATACTTTAGATAGCTAAAATAATATTTACTCAAAACACAATGTGTGTAAAACTGGATTTTAAAGCCTTTTTTCTCCCCCAGCCTCCCTCACTAGATAACATTTATATTTGATAGCTGGCAGCCAGGAGCTGCCAGGATGCTGCTCTTCCCATAGAGATCCTCCAACCCTGCCCAGCTCCACCTGGGCTCTCCATCCATCCCTACCTCTCCAATTACACTTTGTAACTCCTTCAGCCTTTATCCCAAACGCTGCACCTCCTCCTTGTTTCCTCCTGAAGGATGCTCCAGCAGCAGTTGCTGCCATCCCCATGCACATCCCCAACCCCCAGCACGCAGGAGCCAGGGAAAAGCTGAAGCTGCAGAAGTTGCAACAGGATGGGGGGGAATTATCCATATTTAAACTCCCAGGCTGCTCCTGCTTAACTGTTGTAGCAAAATCCCATTGGAAATGTAACAGCCAGAGCTAGCCAAGACCTTGGTAACAGCTGAGTGATTTTCATCAGACAAGTAGCTGTTTGCTGAAAAGTGCAATTTTGGGACAGCTGAAACTATTTGCAAATTCATCATGATTTCAGGAAATAGCCTCCTGTAGAATAAAAGCCCCAAATGAAAAAGTTTCCCAGTTTCCCAGTTTGATATTTTCTAGATTAAGTGCCTCTTTTTGTTTTGCAAATGAAATTTGATTTAGATATTTATCTAAATTAGATAAAAACCTGCAGAGGATGAATGCCAACGTTGGTTTGCACGACACAATCCCTTTGGGGTTGGCTCTGAGTAGCTCTTTCCTTTTTGTACTTTCTGTTTATTTGTTTAAACAAAACCTAGGCCCTACCCAAAACAATTTCCCAGGATTTTCGTTTAGGCTGAGTTATTCACAGGAGTTATTCCCATCCTTGCTAATGCACAGAAACCAAGGCAGGATGAGTTAATTCCAGTAATGAGCAACTGCTTAGCTCAGGATCCATACCCAGCAGACTTCTCAGAGGCACAGAGAAAAGTTTATCTGGAAATCACATTGCATTTGTGGTTTAGAAAACTCCTGTTTGCTCACACTGCTGAGAGCCAGTGCAGCTCAGGGGCTGCTCCCCAGTGTCTCAACAAGAATCACTCCAAACTCAGCCCCTATAACCTCAGGTACCTGACTTTTAAATGAGATGGTTCATTACATGAACTAAAGTTTCCCTAGAAAACAGCATTAATGAAAATTGAAAAATCCTCTTCATTTCTCAGAGCGCTTCAGATTTTTTGAGCCTGGCTAGTGAAGACTTCTGCTTGCTTTCCCAAGGAGAGCAGCGGTCCCTGTTGCTGCCTGTTTGTGGATATGGTCACATCCAAATATGTGCTTTGGAGGCAGGATTGCATGGAATTCTGGTTTGGGAGACCTGTCTATACCTCAGATATCCACCCAAGTACTGCTGCACCTCCCAGGGCTCCTCATCGTGGCACTGAATGCACTGACCAAAGCCTTGGAGATACAAAGGGATGGAGCAGAGGTCGTACAGGGAGGCAGGAGGAAAAGAAAGATGTGTCCCAGACGAGGAAAGATCCCAAAGCAGAAGAGTCTACACACACAGTTGGTACCTGTAATATATTATATATAATATACTACATATAATATATTATATATAATATTATTATATGTTATATGTTATATGTAATATATAA
>VZRV01001011.1:217334-393438 GCA_013398115.1 Falcunculus frontatus | reverse complement strand
GACATCTTTGCTTTAGTCAATCTCACCGGCGAGGGGGACAGAGGAGGCAAAAAAAAAAGCCCCAAGGAGGGGAGGGTGGGTGGAAATGTGATGGTGGTGGGAGGCGGCCGCGCAAGTTGCGCCGGTGGGCGCGGAGCGGCGGGGTGAAGTGGGAAATCTTTTGTTGTGCCGGGCCCCGCATTGTTTACTTAGTGCCGAGAGCCGCCGACAACATCTGCCGGGGGATTAACGGGGCGGCGGCGGCAGGAAAGTTTGGGCAAGGGGGGAACCCCGCGGTGCGGCGCGGCCGATGCTCCGGGGGACGCGGAGCAGCCGCCGCCTTGCGCTGCCCTTGTAATTTTTTTTTTTTTTTGGGGGGGGGGGGAAGATAAGTGTATTTAGTTATTGCCTTTATTTTTTCCTCTTAATTTTAGTTTTATTCCGAAAAAAAAATTGGTTTAGATTTTTTTTTTTTTTGGGGGGGGGGGGAAGATAAGTGTATTTAGTTATTGCCTTTATTTTTTCCTCTTAATTTTAGTTTTATTCCGAAAAAAAAATTGGTTTAGATTTTTTTTTTTTTTGGGGGGGGGGGGAAGATAAGTGTATTTAGTTATTGCCTTTATTTTTTCCTCTTAATTTTAGTTTTATTCCGAAAAAAAAATTGGTTTAGATTTTTTTTTTTTTTGGGGGGGGGGGGAAGATAAGTGTATTTAGTTATTGCCTTTATTTTTTCCTCTTAATTTTAGTTTTATTCCGAAAAAAAAATTGGTTTAGATTTTTTTTTTTTTTGGGGGGGGGGGAAGATAAGTGTATTTAGTTATTGCCTTTATTTTTTCCTCTTAATTTTAGGTATATTCCGAAAAAAAAATTGGCTTAGTATTTTTAATTTTTTTTTTAAATTTTAATTTTTTAAAGAATTGTTTTATTATTGCTCAATAACCGCGCTCGCCCCTCAGTCACTTAGCAACTCTCCACGCTTCTCACCCGCGGAGGTGCGCGGGGTCCGCGGGGCCGCGCCTCGCTCCTTCCCTCCCACCTTTTACTTCCTCCCCCCCCGCCAGAGCTCAAAATAATTTCCCCACTATTTATTTATTACGTATATTTTCTCCTCTCCATTTGAACATTTTAAACCTTTCCCTCGTATCACTAGAATGGAAAATCAGAGGGGGTGCGTGGATTTAGCCGCTGAGATTGTTCTTTTCACACCCCTCCACTCCACAATTAAAAAAAAAATAACATTTCCCTCCCTCCCCCCTCCAAAGTTGCAGGACTTGCTGAGGGGGAAAGAATAGCCTTTTGTCCTGCCGAGGGACGTGCCCCCAAGGTAAATCCTGGCTGGAGCTTAGCGCCTGGTACTTTGCCGGGTCCCAGGGCTCTGCCTGTGCTGGGGAGGAGGAAAGTAGGAGATGGAGATCTCAAAGTAGTAGAAGTAATTTCTTCTTTCAGCTGCACTTCTCCGCCGCCTTTGAATTGCCTGCAATGAATGTACGTATCTCTAATTGAAGTACTTTAATCATTCACACTTGATTAAGTATACCGTGACCAGAGGAGAGGAATACACACGGCTCCCTAGAACGGGAGGGATGGGATGACATTTTAATCCTGTGTTTTAAAAAACATTAAGTGGAGCAGGAAAAAAAGCGATCGGCGGTGACGGTTCGGTGCAACGGTCCCTTGTTTCCATACAGATGGTGGCTTTCCTTCGGGATGAAATCGCAGTTATTGCGGATTTTTGGGGAGGAGGGAGGAAGAAAAGGCACGTACTTTTAGGTTTGTTTAAGCAGAGTGGGGAAAATAATGATAGACGAGATGCCTGGTGACAAAATGCTTTTGTTCCTGTTTCCATCAGTGCATAAGGGCGCCGACCTGCTTTAGCATTCTTTAAAGGTCTCTTTACCAAGGAAAATTGAAGACGGTCTCATTATAGGAGAGTGTGTTCGGAATACTATGAGGTATTTATGAATTCAGAGGTGATTGTTGGATCGCAGACATTTCAATTACGCATCCTCTAGTAAAAAAAAAAAAAATAAATTATTTGTAGCGATGTGTTCTGTAATCTGTTACTTCCATAAAGCTGATTTGTGCTCGAGCTCCGGAGCTGGCCGAGGGAATGGGTCCATCCACGGGGCTCGAATCTTAAACAAGGATTTGTGTTCTTTGCCTCGCCAAACTTTCTGCTGCAGGGGCAGCCCGAAGTTCCCATAAAAGCGGTTGTTTGGGAAACGTCAGCTATCGTCAGTATTTTTCTGGAAAATCTGGCGTTGTGAATGCAGGGTGGTATTTTTAGAAAGGAGCTTTTTATTTTTGGAGGCGTTTTGTGAAACCCACCTGTTAGCCATTAGCAGGGACAGAGGTTGGCTTTCATCGTTAGCAAACCCGGGCGCATCTGGGGGCTGCGCGCTGTTCCTCACTTGATCCAAGCTCTTTCCAGTCATGGGCGATCAAAATCTCTCTCCCTTTAAAAGTTATGACCAAGTATTTCTAAAGCTGAACAGAAAATAAGGTAGTTCAGTCAGAGTGGTAGCACTCTCCTGTGTTTAGAAACATGGATTGCAGGAGCATTTGACTTTTCCTTTCTCTCCTAGAATTTCAGACTGAGATGCTTTCCTGGTCCAGCGTTTTATTGTCAGGTTTATAGCATACAGATCATAGATGATGTTTTCTTGCCCTCAGCTTTCCCTCTTTTTAAGGTAGTTTTCCAGCCCGTGTGGGATCCTGGGGCTTGGCTGGCAGGGTGGCTCCGGAGCATGATGCCCTGTGGAGCTGCCACCCCACAGCCCCCTTTGCTGAGCTCCCTCTCATCCCCCCTGCTCCTCTGATGGCAAAGTTATGCCCTTTTTCCACTCCTGCTTTTCCTAGCTGGAAAACACTCAAAGGAATTTCCCTGCAGCAGGAACTGTAGCACAAACTGTCATCTTTAACTCTGGCATTTGAGTGCAGAGATTTGTCACTGGGATCTGGTGATGATATTCCTTGTATCAGGAAAAACATCAGCCTCAAAGTATGAGGTCCCAGGCACGAGCTGGAAGTAACATACTGAAGCTTTTGGCCAGGAAAGTTGATTTATCCATCAGGCTGGCTGCAGTTCAAATAAAACTTCTTCAGTTCAGCTGACTCTGGCGAGAATGAAATATTCTAATAAAAAAAAAACCCTGAATCTGGGTTTGCCCAACCATTTGGAAAAGGTAGGTTAATTTTCCCTGGGTTTTTTGGGGCTGTTTACTAGCTGTGAGAATTGAAAGAGGCTTCATTTTTTTAAGCAGAAGAAATGGAAAAGCTGCTCGGAACACAGCACTGGCAATTTGCAAGTGTTTTGTTAAGATCTGGTCGATGATGCTGTCTCATAAAACCTGATGAGTGTCACATTTACTCCCCACATCATATCTAGTGAGTATTCCTGTCTTTGCTTTGTATTCTGGTTGTAGTAAGTTAAAGAAGTAAAGAGCGGAGCTGCTGGTGAGCAGCTCTTCAGTTTGGGCTGATGACTTACACCTGCCCTAGAAATTGGGGGTTTTATCAGACCCCTGGCCCCAGCTGTGAAGGATATTTAGATTGCAGACTCTGAAAGGAGAAATGGTCAGAGCTCACAGGTGAATTAAAGACCACGTGTGGGGAGTGCAAGGTGATTTTTGGTGTCCCCTCTTGCAGGAAGCACTGAAACTTTGGAGGAGAGGTTCTGGTAAGTCTCTGCTGGTTTTGCTCTGGTTACTGAGATAACACAGCTGTTTTAGGCAGAAATTGGTGTTTTCCCCACTGCTGTTTGTGGTGCTGGAAGATGTAATTTCAAATGCTGTTTGTCACACCCAGGTATGAAGATGTAATTCTGGACTGCAGTTTTGTCGTGGTCAGGTATTTCTGGGCCAATTATCACTCCTTATGCCATGTTCCCATAGTCTGGGATTTTTTCCTCCTTCTCCTTTGCCAAGCAAAATAAGATTTAAGTGGAAGGATGAAAAATTCCATGACCATCCTCTCCAGCAGCGAGGGCAGGGAAACCAAATCTTTTCCTTGTGCCACCCATGTGTTTTCTCCTTTTGCTCTGCCCTATCGTGGTGAGGAGACCAGGATTTTTGGCATTCTACCAGGGAGTCACCACATAACATTCTGTGTGAAGTCAGCGGGAGTTTTGGTGACAGAGCACAGAAGAAGCAGTGTCATTTATTTAATTCTACAGTGGTGCTTTATGAGTGTGCACTCCCCTTTCTCACACCATTAGCCCCGGTGATTTTTTAAGAACCAGGAATAAACATCTGGAGTTTTTTTAGTTTTTGTTTCTCCTCTCTGAGGTGATAATGGCAGGTGGAACATTGGAGTTTGCTTTTTATTGGACTTGGTCTGGTGAGGGGGGAGCACAGTAGTGCTCTGTGGGAAGGTCATGGGGGCCCTCCTGCCAAAGCTTGTGGGTTTTTTTTGCTCTGTAATGTTTTCATAGAGTCACAGAATGGTTTGGATTGGAAGGGACCTTAAAGCTCATCCAATTCTAACCCCCTGCCATGGACAGGGCCACCTTCCATTACACCAGGTAGCTCAGAGCTCCATCCAGCTTTGCTTTAAACTCTTCCTGGGATGTGCTGTGATTTATGAGACCCTGGCTTATATTATTTAGAACTTTCATGGTATTATTAAAAAGAAATACAGCTGAAATAGTTGGAGGGGAAAAACACGTGGTGGAACCAGAGTTTTGCATCTGCACCTGCACTATCTGAATGTCAGTGTGGGTGGGATGGAGTTTGCTTTGCCTGGTCCGAGGTCTGTAACTGTGTTCTGTGTCAGGAGAAGCGTGGTGAGGAGCAAAAGGCAGTGTTTGGGGCAAAACACCAAAGCTGTGGTGCTGCAGAGGATGCCCCAAAGTGATGTGGGTGTCACTGCCTCCTTTCCCATTGGTGGTGTGGTTTTGGGTGTCTTCACATGTTTTATCCAGTGTGTGTAGTTCCCAGGGAGTGGGTAAGGAGCTGCTGTCAGACCCCTGCAGCAGCTGTGGAGAGGGCTCAGCGTGGTTGGAACCAACTTTGATGGACCCACCAACCCTTCCCTGAGGTCATCATTGCTGCTGCCTGGCAGGGTTGCCAATTTTGGGGGTTTTCATGGGGTTTTTAGCCTATCCAGGAATCTCAGCCAGGAGCTGAGCTCATCCCTGCTCTGTGGTTTTCCCAGGGGAGGACAATCCCTGGAATACCTTTCAGGGTCCCTGTGCTCCACGGGTGATGGGAGCTGTGTGTCCATGCATGACAGGGTTATTTTGGATAATTCAGCCTTGTTTTTCAAATACGTGGTCTTCCAGGGTGGATCAAGGTAGGCATCTTGATAAGCATCCATAAAGTCCCATCTGTTCTGGGACTTCACTGTAAGATTCAAAAAAACCCTGAATTACTTGAATGCATCAGTTGTAGATTTTAATTATTAATGATTTGCTCCTCCAGCTTTATCTGGCAGTGATTCCGTGTGTCCTTTAAGCCAGTAAAAACCAGTGGTCCTGCTGAAAGTAACTGCCCTGCTTCTTCCTGGGCTAATTTCCATCCCTCCTGATGGCTGTAGATTTTATATGGTTAAAAGAAACCTGCTTGGATTTTAGGCTCTGCTTCACCCAGGTTCTCTCCCTAATCCCTACTAGCACTGTGGGATTAGGGAGGATCTTTGCCACCACGATGTCCAGATTGAAGCTGACCAAATCCCACCATTTTTTGGGCTCAGGAGTAGAGTGCAGGGTTCCTTTGGCTGTGAGTTTTCTGAGGAGATGCTGTAGGAACCTCGTGGAGCTGATTTCCACAGGAGCTGTGCTGCGGTTGCTCCTGTGTGCGTTGACTTGTGCAATGTTGACAGACACTCAGCCACTGTTTCTGTGCAACAACACACACCAGTTATTACAGAAATAGACCCCTGAAGCACGGCGCGGAGGGAGAACGTGGGGATTACAGACACAATATTTACAAGGAGCCAAGTCTTTAATGAGACCAGGAATAATGCAGATGGATTCTCTGTTGCTAAATATAACAGATACGTAATGGATGCTGCCTATCTTCTTCTTTTTTTCTTTTTTTTTTTAGCGATCCATTCACATCGAAAAAAGAGGAGCTTGTGTGCTGAAGAGGTTGGCACAAAATTGTGGGATATTCCAAAATTAGCCTGGCTTTTGGTTATTACTGTAATAACTATAATGTGTGGCTCTGCAAGGTGTGAGTGACCCTGGCTGGGAGCACGGATGAGCCCCTTTGAAATGCTGATGGGCTTTGGGAAGAGCAACAGGTGTACAAGGAGTGCAAGATCATCTCCAAAAGAGGCAGAGGGAAGAGATGGAAATCTGGTAGTTTCCATGCAGCTGGCCCAGTGTTGGAGCTGGTAACATCGTTGTTGGGGTAGAAAATAAGCAAAACCAGCAATGAATCCCACGGCTGGTTCCTGTGCAGGCAGTGGGTGTCACACCCTGGGGTGTGATGGGCTCTCCAGGAGTGTGGGGGATGTCCTTTGTTGGTGTTAGCTGGAGGGAAAACCCTGCAAATAAATTCCCCTTTGAAAAATCTGTGAGGCCAAATATAAGAGGTGCTGGTGGTACCTGTAGAATTGTCATAAAGTGTCAACTTTTTTTGTCTTTTTTATGTTGAAAACCAGGTTTTCCACGAGAGGGGATGTTGGAAGGAATCAGTAAATTAAGCAAAGTAATTAGGCTAAATAGTAGATGTTACGTTTAAAAGTTGAGAGCCTTAAGCTTTGCTGTGATTAGTTGTGGATGAAATTAATTTCAGTTCAATACGTGGAAGAAGCCCCTTTTCATTAGTTTTCATGATCTCTTCATTCTCAGAAGTTTCATGATCCTGCAGCACAGGCTCATGTAGATTTTCTATTTCCCACTTGTTTGAGCTCTTCCCTTTTTTTCATACAAAAATGGTACAGTGCAACATCAAGCCTGGAATTAGGGTGTTCCAAAGCTTAATACTGGAATACCTGTGCTAACTTCAGCTCTGCCCTTTGCTGGGATGAGATCTCGCTCTGGTCTAGCCACAGGCAGTGAGGTTGTGGCCACTGATTTTTGTTGTGGTTGTTTCTGAAAAAAAGTCAGTTGAATGATGTGTCAGGAGGGGGAGAATCTGGCCAGGTGTCTCTGCTTGTCTGTTCCACCTTCACCCATTCCCATCCCAGCTGGGGACTGTGGGTTTTTTAAGGTGCTGGATGCCAAATTGGGGTGCACCGATTCAGTCCATGAGTGCACATCCAAGTGCCTGAGAGGGGAATCAATAGCAGAGAACAGAAATCAGAGTTTGAGGGAAGGGGAAAGGGATGCAGAGAGAAGCTGTGGCTGGTAGTGATGAGAACAGCAAACAGTTCTGTAAGATGTTAGACATGAAACTGGGTTACCACATGAGGTTAATAGAAAAATCATAAATATTACACTTTTTGATGGGGAAAAGTGATGATGTGTTTAGTCCCTGTTGATATTGTGGTAGAAGTGAATGTTGAGCAGCCACTGCTGTAGTCAGACCTTTGTGCTTCAGCCCTGGTGCCTCTCATTGAAGAGGTTTACAGAGTAAACTGAGCCAGTAATGTGAATTTTTTACTAAGTCTTGAACTGCTGAAGAGTTCCTGTGAGCTGTGGCAACGCTTACCTTGTGCCATTCTAGAAAAGCAGTAAATGGGCCAGGCTGAACACCACAGACCTGTCAGCTCCATGTGAGGCCTGGGCAGGCATTCCAAGGATTTACTGGGTGATGGAGGCAGGATGGCAGTGCACTCAGTTCCCATTGGCATGGGTTTAGGGGCAGCACATCCTTGAGAACCAGCTTCTCTCTTTTTGCTTAAAGAGCTCATGAATGGGATTGATAAAAGTAACTGAGGGGGGTTTATTTCCTTAAAATTCAGCAAGAAATGCAGCTTGGTACAGCAGCGCTGTTTGGACTGGGGATATGCAGAACAACTGGAAGTGTCAGCTCTCAAAATCCGCTGGTAAAACCCGGAGTAATTTGCAAACAACCCTTTCCAGAAGCCTCCCTGAACACTCATTTCTGTCCTCACGCTTCTTAATGTTTGAGCAAGCCGTGATAAGGCAGAGAGTCACCGCAGCTGGAGCTTGAAATGTCACCAAGATTGGGAGAGTGGTAAATAACAAACAGGAGTGACCGCTGCTGACAGCAATTTGTATTGCTTGGCTACAAGGAGGTAATATTTCTCAGATGGCCAACTGTAAATTCCTCTATCTCAGAGCAAACAACTCGGGCCGTAGCTCCAGGATGCTGTCTGGAGAAATCACATCTTCACGGGGCAGCGAGGAGTCACGAGCCAGCACCACTAATATGATATTATGGCCAAAGGTCTTGTGTGCTCCTTGTCTGCGCTGGCAGGTGGCTGCCAGGCTGGAGGAGGGATGTGGCAGCCGCCCTGTCCCTGCTGCCTGTCGAGGAGGGGCTGGGGAGGGCTGTGGGAGTGCCAAAGGAGCTGGGAAGGGATGCAGGGGAAGGGGCCAGGACCTTCGTCTGCCTGACTTATCCAGGAGAGTGTTGGAAGGTAAATTGATTAAGGGAGTTAGTGTTGTCACAGGGAAAATTAATTGAATAATAAAGAGTTCTTGGGTCTAGCAGGCAGGGTTTTAACAAGACCTGAAAGCTGGAAGGTGAAGCCAGGGAAAGAATAGAGCTAAGGTCCATGGTTGCAGCACTGATGGTGATGGAAGAGGCTGCTGAAGGTGTTGGTGATTTCTCCACCTTTGGAAATGCCAAGTTCAGGGATGTTTGTTCACTGGGAGCGAGTGAGGCTCAAGCAGGGATTTATTTAGGTAAGTTAGTGTGCAGCAGGTTGGGCTGGAAAATCACAGGGGTCTTTTCTGACTTCAGAATCCATGAAAGCCCATCATTTAAATGAGAGCATCCAGGGGTTTGCAGAGCCCAACCACCAGCAGGACAGATTTTCTTCCAGAGGGTGACTTACAGAGAGGAGACCTGAGTCTGAAGGTGGAGGTTGCAGGATGGGACCTTGAGTGCTTGGGAAGGTTCTTCCTTTCCCACCATTTCTTTAAAAAATGCCCTGCATCTGTCACAGGGGTGAGTTACCTCAGTGTCAACACCAGATGCTTGGCACAGGGTGAGAAGTTCACAGGGGCCGTGTTGGTCCATTTTGTGGTTAATGCCTGGGTCAGGTGGGAGTTAATTTAGGTGCAGGAAGGAAATGAGGGAGGATTCCTTTTTCTGAAAGTCATGTGCTGTATCTAATTGTGCAGAATTTATTCAAACTCCCAGCCAGCTCTTGGTGACCATGGTACATCCTAAATAACTCTGTCCCTGGTGGGAAACCTGTGAGTAGAAAAGTGAAAACTGATCAAAACGGGTCAAATTCAGATTTAAACACATTAATTGTACTTTGCTAGGGTAGTGGTAGGTACAAAAGCAATGTGTTTGTGTGCATGTTTTATTTTGAAGTGGAAGTGTACAAGTGGATGTTTGAAGGCTTACTCTGCCTTTAGGTGAGTTTGCAGATGGGTCTGCCCATCTCATCCATCACTCAGGGGTGAGGTCTATGGGGTCACTGGGCTCTGGTCCGTGTGGTGCTTGAGTATACAGGAGCTGTTATTGCAGGAACATTGGTTCATATCCCTTCTGTATGTGTGTATATCTATATCCACCTATATACCTGGGTATCTCCCCCTATATCTATGCACAGAGGTACATGTCCATCTCTATTTAAAAATATATATACAGAGGTTTATATCTGCTGGGTTTGCACTGGGTTTATAGGTCTAGAAGTCAACTACGTTAAAAACCAGTGGCAAAGAAAACAAGGAGTGTGGCAAAATGTCAAACTGACAATGTTGATTGGTTTATTTGTCTGCTTGAGGTGTCCCTGTGCTGTCTGACCTCTGGGAGGGGAGCCGGAGCAAAGCAGGAATTTGTTGGTGCAATTAGAAACAGGACAATGAGATGGGCTCACATGGTAACACAGCCTGGGCTAATGCCATGAATTAAGGACATTTAGATGTTTGGCTTTGTATGATTTAGCTTAAACAAACAAACATCACATTAATCTCATTACTCGAGCGAATGAAATAAACCTTTAAGGCACTTAAACCGTGCCGATGGTAGGTGTCTGTCAGAGCAGTGAGACCCATTTCTGCACAGGGCATCTCCTCCTGTGTGACTTACACACAGGTGTAGGTGCTCACAGCATGGGCAGCTGCTCTGGGGCTGGTGGAAGGGTCCCACAGCTGCTCCTGAGCTGGAAGGGACCCAGAGGGATCATCAGTGCAGCTCCTGGCCCTGCACAGACACCCCAACAATCCCACCCTGGGCATCCCTGGGAGCATTGTCCAAATTCAGCCTTGGGGCTGTGACCATTCCCCGGGGAGCCTCTTCAGTGCCCCACCACCCTCTGGGGGAAAGCCTTCTCTTGATACCCAACCTAAAGCTCCCTTGACACATCCTCCTGCAGTTTGGGAATTGCTTTGGCCTTGCTGGCAGAGCCAGGGGCACAAAGGGTGAGAAGTTTTGCTGCCAAGCACCAGGCGCTGCTCCCCGTGCTGGCACGAGTCAGCCACGTCGCTGCGTTACTTCTTTATCCTTTCATTATAAAAGATGGGATTGCAAAGGTCCTTGTGGGGAATGTAATAAACCCCCCTAAAGCTGTCACACAGAGCGATCTATTCCCATGTGCCACGTCCGTCCATCGTCTCAGAGTGTAATGGATGTGACAAACCTCAGCCTGGAGAGGTTGGGGATTTTCTTTTTAAGTGTCCTGTGGACTGCACTTTCTTTAGAGGAGAATGTAAGAATTTTATTAACTTGGACGTGGCAAGCTAGCCCAGGAATTTTCTGTTGTCTTTCAATTGCATTTGTTTGGGCTTTGGGTAGGCAGGGAAATGACTGAACTACATGTCATGTTTATAAGATCAGGAGTACCTTGCTATTTTCACACAGATCTCTTAATAGAGATTAAACACAAAATAAAGCAGAATGCATCAACAGTGATATTCCCATAAGCAATATTGTAACTTGTATGCAGTGTAATTATATTTTGTACACTTGCCAATTAAGCAGTTATGCTTTAGAGAAAAATTACTTTCAAGAGATGGAAGGAAAGTATTGCAGTAAATCAAATAAAATATACATGTGTTAGAGGGTTTTGTGCATGCAGCTGAAATGTTAAAATTTCCTGCTGTGTTCAGGTTGTGGTGTGCATAACGATGCTCTGTGTCCTGTAGCTTTTTTGGGACTTGAAAATAGCAGATAGAAGAGGAAAAAAGGCGTAAAAAATACGTTGCTTCCTGGGCTAGATGCATACCACGTAAAGCTGAGGTGTTCAGTCAGTCCCGACAGCCGTCCTCTCTCCTGTTGAGCTCCTGCCAGGCTTCTCTGCCCCACAGCAGGAGGAGGTGTGGTGCCAGCTGGGCAGGCACCCCTTGCTCAGGTCAGTGCATCCCAAAATCTGGGGCAGCCACCCCACAGCTCATGGCCACTGCAGAGTCGCCCCTGCTTCATGGACTCAGAGAATCCCAGAATGGTTTGGATGAGAAGGGAGCTTAAAGATCATCTCATTCCAACCCCCTGCCATGGGCAGGGACACCTTCCACTGTCCCAGGCTGCTCCAAGCCCCGTCCACCCTGGCCTTGGACACTGCCAGGGATCCAGGGGCAGCCACAGCTTCTCTGGGCACCCTGGGCCAGGGCCTCCCCACCTTCCCAATATCCAATCTACCCCTGCTGTGAGTTTCCCTGGTATACCTTGTCTTTCCCTGTTGGCTGATGCAGAAGAAAAGGGCACTTGGAACAGCGTTTCCCTAACAAATTGATGTTTGCCTGTGATTTCAGTGACCATCCTTTGGAATCTCAGATCCCCTCAGCAGCTAAGATCTGAAGAGTCATGCAGGTGCTGGCTTGTGTGAGTGATGCCACTTTCATGTGCCACAAGCCGAGACCCAAACCCCCGAAATAACCTGCATGGAAGTGTAGAAATGCTGGTAATTCCCTGGGAATTACAGGAAACTCTGTAAAGTCATAAGGAAGTTACCAAGGTACTGATATTTGCTGAACATGCACAGAATCAGTCCAATAGCTGTTTAATTATTTTTCCTAATGTAAACTTTGTGCAAGGGGAGTGTTAGGGAGTTTCAGCTGCCGATAGAAATGATACAAGATTTTTTTATTATACTACAAGGTCTTTATTTGAGGGTTTCAAAACATTTTGCAGAGCATCAGTAGGTTAAATGAGCTGGCCAAGACTATGGTCAGCTTGGATGGGGCTTGGAGCAAACTGGTCTGGTGGGAGGTGTCCCTGCCCCTGGAAGGGGGTTGGAACAAGATGATCTTTAAGGCCCCTCCCAATCCAAACCATTCTGTGGTTCTTTGCTGTGTGTCTAAAAGGAGGTGAGGGGAGCCCTGTGGCTCTTGCTCCCCATCAGCTCTGGGGGGCTCTGCTCATGAACTCTTACGGATTTTCCCTCTAAATCACTGAATGAACGTTTTCATCTGGAAATCACAGCATTTCTGTAAAAAATTACTTTCCATCATACAGAATTAGGAATATCTCACTTGAAATGCATCACACAAATGTATCGAAGTAAAAAAACAATGCCCAGAAAACTCAGGATAAGGTCTGCTGGAAGGAAGTGCTGCAGGAGACTTCTGTGTTGTGGCTGGTGGCCCGGTGGCCATCCCTCCCTCGCTGTAAGCCATGGGATGTGTCAGGCTCTGGGATGTGGCTGCTGTGCCAGGCTGCTCCTGCCTCCCTGCACCAACACACGGCTGCAGCCTGGCCTTGGAAATGTTTCCTCACGTTGTAATGTGTGCTGTGTAGGGGAATAATTTGTCAGCAATTTAATGGTGGTCCTCGTTGAAGGATCCATCCGTGTTTGTGGTGTAATCCCCTTTTATTTGAAGGGTTTAACCAGCCAGAGCGTTGTCAGTGATTATACCGCAAACACCGATGGGCATCTTTCCCCAAAACAGCTAATTTTAAAAAAAAAACCACTTTCCAAGTGTCTCTGCCGTCCCTTCCTGAACTCTGTAACACACAGGCAATCCTGTAGGTCAGATGAAGGAATCCAGGTGTTTGTTTTTGAGGTGTGGCTGCGTTGGTGAGGCACAGGGCTGGCGAGGGAGGTGCTGCTGGAGCTGTGTGAGCAGGGCTCCGTTCAACACCCTGGGCTCCCACACCTGCAGCCTTAGGAATAAGCTGTGTGTCCTCTGAAGTGCCCATGTCCTGACTGGGAATGGCTGAGCCTGCCTGGCACAGCTTGTTGTTTCTGTGTTTCAAACCTGCGCATTTTCCAAGGCTTACAGAAGGTGTTTGCCTTCTGGGAAAGGTGGGAAAACTTGTCATGGGGGTTTTGTTTGAAGATGAGATGATAAAGCAGTGAAATAAAAGAAAGTGATGCAGAGTGGGGTTACCAGCTGCCCTCCAGCTCTGTTCTCCTGGACCTTGGCTTGCAGCATCACATTCCCATGTGGGTTGTGCCAGCTTCTGCCTTTCCCAGCTGTGCTCTGGGGAGGATGAGGATGCACTTGGGCAGGCTACCACTCACCTGCTGGGGTCCCATTCCCACTCCCACTGCATTTCCCTACCTGTGGTGGGTCTCTTACCTCTCCCCTCTGACACTGTCCCTTCGCTGTGTTGGATACACTCCTGATTTCAGGGCTGTTGTTGCTCCCCTCCAGCCCTGTGCCTTTCCATCCTCAGGAGGCTGGCAGCCAAGGCAAGTTTATTTCTGTGGATTTATTTTTAGCCTGATGCTCCTGGCCCTGCTGTCGGTGCTGGCCATCACTCTGTGATCCGATGGTGTGGAGCAGTGGTGATGCAGCGGGTCCGTGGCTGTGGGAGGGATTATTCCCCTGGGAAATTTACCTCCCTCATCCCTGACCTGCCATCCCAGTGGGAATGACCACCAGGCTCTGTCCCTGCCCGCAGCAAGGTGTGCTGAGGTTTGGAAGTGCTGAGGGCTAATTACAGGACAAACAGCAAATTTCTTGGAGGGTTAAATGGATGTTCACCCCACGTTGTCCCGTGTTGTGTGCATTTTATGAAGGTTTCTTGCCTTTCTGCTGACTTTGTCACAGATTAATTCCTGGATTTATTTGTAGCTGCGTTGCTTCCAGCAAGTTTAGGGGAATTGTCCTGGTTCTAAAATAATCTACTTTTTGATATCATGCACTTCATTGCCTTGAAAACTGTACTATGAGTCATACTAATAAAAAGTGAGTCTAAATTGGATTTGGCATCACTTTTTTTCACCAACCTAGCACAAAAAGGCAAACCTTCTGCTCAAGATGCAGGACTTTGGTCGAGTTGAAGAGTTTCCTTGTTGCACCTTGGGTTTATCCATGGCTCATAAACTTTCCTCCTCTCCCTCCTGCCATCCCAAGCCTCTCTGCTAATTTTAATTTGAGAAGAAATAAGCCAAGGTATGCTCTAAGGAGATGATTATCACAACAGAATAATTACATGTGGGTACTTGATTTGATTTGTTAGCTGGAAGATTAGTCAGAAAGCAGAGAAGAAAATGAATGCATTGTTGACTGCAGGAAGTTATTTATGAGTTTTTACTTATGTTTAAAGGAATTCCCCCTGTGACTTAAGTAGCAGTGCGATTTACGGCCTCTCACATTGGCTAGCTGAATAAATAAATAGAATAAAGACAGGAAGAATAAAATGAAATGGTACCAGGTTTTGTGGGTGTAAAGTTTCTGTTGTGGAATGCGGGAAGCGATGGCTTTCAAAAACCCAACCAGCCGGACCAACAAAAATAATGCATCAGAAGAACAAGATCCCAGCATGTTTTGCATTAATTATGTTATGGCAGGAGAAATGCTTATGTACTCACACACTCTGTGTGGAGTTTGTGTTATGGTTCTGTAATTTTTCTATAACTATCTTCAGGTATTATTCCTTCCATGGCCGCTTCCCCCATTCCTGCTTCCAGAAAAGGAGCAAATAGCATGATCCAGGAGGGAGGAATGGTGTTTCTGCTGGACACCTAACGCCGAGAGCTGCTGGTGCTGTTCATTGTGGTGGACATGGAGGAGGATGGGGGTCTGCTGGCTTAGGAAACACTCAGGGAGTGAAGGGGCTGCTTGGAAGTGGGGATGGGTTTGGACAGGACTGACTCCTGTGAAGGGGACTCTGCAGTTGTCCTTGGAAAACTCATGTTGGGAACTGCACAGAAGGCAGTCTGAGAGGAGTCAGTGTCTCCTGCTGCTGTCACAGGGGACGTGAGGTTGATCTGGCCCATCCCGAGATGTGTCTGTGTGCCCGGGCTGCCCATGTGACAAAGCAGAGCCTTCCCGAGGAGGCTTTTAGCACCAAGCCTGCGTTATCGCTTGACTGTTAAATCTTGTCACTCCGTACTTGGTGTTTTTAAGTCATGTCCTGGGTCAGCAGGGTGCAGTAAAGTGGAAATAAAGGCATACCTCCTGCTCTGGCTCAGAAAAACGCCGGTGACGAGTGCGCTGATTCTGTCAGAGGGAATCAGGGATGTTCCTGCGCCTTGGAGCGGTGATGGGGGCCAGGCTCTGCTCTCTGCCACGCTGCTGTAGTGATGCTGATTTACACCAGCTGGTGACGTGCTCCAAAATTGTGTTTCAGAGTAGCTCGGGTGTGGATCAGACTCGCTGTGCTTTTGGGAAGCCCACGGGGCAGATTTCCTGCCTTTTCCAGGTGGCATTCCTGCATTGGCAGTGCTTGGGGAAAGAAAAGGCGGGCAGAAAGCAGCCGCTGACATCTCCCAAGGCTGCACTTGATGAGTATAAAACCTTCAGGGACTGAGGGTGTTCTCATGTACAGTGTGTCTGGTGGTTGGTTCCTCCACTCCTTCCTTGGGAAGGGAAGGGAGTCCTGCCTGAAGTCCAGACCATTTGTTTTTGTGCACAAAACATGTAGGACCTTACAGAGGTTTGGAAAGTACCGTGGACTGGCTGAAGTTGATTTAAACATTAAGAAAGCTTAACTCTTGTGCTCCCCAGCTATCCAAAGGGATTGGTGGGACTGGACTTCACAAACTGGGGGGGATGGACACAACCAGAGCTGAGCTGGTCCCATTTACATTTCAGATGTTTGGTTGTTCTTGTGTTTGTGTGTTACCACATAAAAATGCAACTCAGTACACTGAAAAGCAGAGACAGAACACAAATTCCTTGCTGTCCCTACCCCGCAGATGAGTGTTGGTCAAGGATCACTTTCCAAGTGCAAGGAATGGGAATAACACTGCCTCAGCTAGCCAAAAGATTCCTTGTTTTTTGTGGGAGCAGGAAAAATGGTTTGGATGGGATAGAGGAGACGCTGTGCTGTCAGGTGCTGAGTGCCCTCACCTGGGAAGACGATGCTGTGTCATTCAAGGGGCTCTATGAAGAAACCATCCTCCCCATGTGCTGCTGAGTTTATCTAGGTGTGGTGGATGTCAGGCAGGATCTCCTCTGATGGCCCAGCTCTCCTGAGTCCTGCAGGAAATGTGATTTAGGGGAGCCATGGGAGGGGCTCAGAGGGGCAGAACAGTGACTTATTGAGCATGGCTGAGAAACCCATGACCAGGGATGTGCTCTCCACAGGGTTCAGCTTTCTCTGGCTGTATTTAAAGAATGTTTATGACACTGATGATCAGTGCTGTGTCAGCAGAAGGTATTGACAGACCCATGAACCGGAGAGCAGCTGTTCGCCGAGGGATTGTGTATTGATGTCTGTGTCACGAGTTCCAAAGTGCATCTTTGGGAATCCCCGGAAATTTTGGTCACTCTTTGCAATGATTGGTGGAGGGAAGGAAGGGGACTAGGGGCAAATGACTTTCTGTTTCCTCACAAACTGAACCCACCAGTGTGTTTTTTTCCATGGTGGATGGGCAAGTGTTGGAGGATTTTTAAACACTGAGTGTAAGCTTGAAGAAAGCCAGATTTGGTGGTGATCATGATTTATGTCATGATGGCTGTGCTGTAATTGGATGTGTTATGCACCAGAAAGTTGAGAGAGCATTAGGATAAAGTCTTTCAATAACATGCAACAAATTCTCATCATTAAGGAGTAACTATTGTATATGTTGTGTTGAGTAATTATAGAGTACAAGGAAGATTTGATACAGGAATTGTAGCTTAATCTCCTGCTCTTCATTACGTTTTCCCTTTGGTGGTAGTGAGAAATGGGAGGTATATTTTATTTTCCAATTTGAGTGTGCTTGCTCAGGATGGCCTTGCTTTTAATGTTGCTTCACGGGGGAGAATTTACAGTGGGGATTTCCATTAATGCTAATGAGAGTTATGCCTGTGCACTTCACTGACCTGG
This sequence comes from Falcunculus frontatus, assembly GCA_013398115.1. NCBI lineage: Eukaryota > Metazoa > Chordata > Aves > Passeriformes > Falcunculus > Falcunculus frontatus. The sequence continues at coordinate 376,225 of VZRV01001011.1, read as the reverse complement.
TGACAGAGGAGAAGAAATAATCATTAAATTCTTTGTCTTTTAAAAAAACAAAATGACCCTAAAATGTCCAATATGTCAGTGGGGAGCAGCTTGGAATGGGAGCTGCCATCGTTGCTGCACTTGATCATTCATTGGTAGAAAAGGGAGAGGAAAACCAATCCAGAAATGCGTTCTAAGTGGGGAAAATAATGAATGATCTAAGGATAGATGTTGTGATTATAAAACAAACATACAGGTTGCTCCTGTAAAGTTGTTGGAAATGAGTTGCAGTGGGTTTTCTTCACGTGTATGATTAACACACTCTCCCATTTAAAGCCATTAGGGGTAGTGCTGCACTTGATTTAAAGTAAGTGCAGTTCATATTTCTGGTTATAAATTTCAGGCGTGCTGGTAAGAAATCATCAAAAAGTACAATTCTTCATGTAAAGGAACCACAAATCCATATTATTGCCCCTAGAGAAGAAGAGGTTCTTCTCCTGCAGCTGGATTTTGCTGGTTGGGAAGGGCTGGTTGTGTGCTGGGGAATTAGAGCGAGCACAGAGTTAATGGGAGCTGTTGTGACACATCTTTTGTAGGGGAGTCTATCGAAAGGGAGTGAGGAAAGGGCTATACCTAATCAGTATAAATGTCAGTAGCATATTTTAATAAATTCTTGATTTTGCTTGGACTGTTTGCAATTGCATATTTAAAAGGAATCTGCCATCCCCTTTCGAAGGTATGTGACATTTAAAAGATCTGTAAAGAAGATTGGTTTGACAGCTTCAAATTACATTTGAAAGAGTTTTTTCCTTTCAAAACAGAAAATGAATACTTCCTATTCTAAATGTCACTGCAGAGACATAAACATGTTTAATCAAATTATATATTTAATTTATGTAAAACGTAATTTTTTATTCATGCAAGAGCCTCACTTGTTACATTTATACCATCTCCGAAGCTTCAGAAAGTTGGTGAACTGATGAATCTCTTGAATAAATCACCGCTCAGCAGTTTTTCAGATCCTTCCAAAATAGCCTTTGGCTTGTTGTTGGCTCTCCCACTTCCAGCTGTTTGTGTTCCACCTGGGGCTGCCATTCTGCCCTCATCAGCAGAGCTGAGGGGTTGGCTGGGTCTTTCCAGGGTGAAGGGAGCGACTCCCACGGACGAGCCGGGGTGGTTGGAGTGGTGCTGGTGGTGGACTTGTGTCCTCCTGCACTGTGTTTGTGGTGAACCAAAGTGATGAAGCTGCTGGGCCAAACGGTGAAACCTCTCCCAGGGGAAAGGCAGCGCTTTGGGACGTGGTGCTCTGCACTCCAGCTTTCATGGCATTTTGTGTCAAGGGCAGATCTGTGGAGCAGCCCAGAGAGTCTCCAGGAGATCAGGAGCTTTGGCTGCTGGCAGGGTCCTGCCCGTGCTGTGCTGCTGTGCAGGAGCTCTCTGGAGCTGCTACCTGCTCATCTGTCCCAGCAAAGCCTCCCAGGCTGGAGCCGGCAGCGCATCCCAGCTGCCTTCCAGGGTGGGCTGCTTTTTTCAAGGAAGGAGATTGAGCAGTAATCCTGGGCAGGTCCCCGGAGCAAAAGCCTTCTGTCACCAGCTGTGTGTCCTCGTCCGGTGTCACCCAGCTCAAGATGGATGGGCATCCAGTGGCTTGGGCTTTCCTGCTGAGAGAGGAGCCAGTTGGAGAGGAATCAATGTCAAGAAACAAAAGCAGGGAATTCACTGATTTTGCTTTGTTCCTGTTTTGATGTCTGCAAGCTGCATGGGTTTGCTGGGCAAGTGCAGATACTGAACTCATGCCTGGCCCAAAAAAGGTTGGGACTGTGAGGTTATACCTGCCCCAGTGTGGATAGAGCAGGGCTTGGCAAACCTTTGAGGATGTTGTCTTTCTCGTGTGTCTCAGAGTGACCAGGCAGCCTGTGGGTGAGCTGGAGGCTGTTGTGCAGGTTCTAAAAGCCAAGAGGGAGCTCAGAGTGTAGTCATGTTACTGGAAATCTCCTCTGGAGGAGGTCAGAGCAGGTCCTGCAAGCTCCTCTGCCACATCCTGAGCTGGCAGTGGAGCAGTTCCCTCGGACACTGGCCTTGGAGCACTGTCTGGGTTTGTACAGCTCCAGTGGTATTGTCCTTTTCCATTTTTTGACCTCATCAAGAACTGCAGGTAGTAATTCTGGTTTAACTGTTCGCTGATCAGGAAAGAGTCACGGCACTGGGATTTAACGCAGCTCTCAGGGTGTGCTCCACTGCCAGGCAGGTCCTGCTTGAGGGCAGAGCCAGACTAACAGAAAAGCGTGGGATCGTCAGAAGGCAGAGTCTGATGGTTTATTTGGTAGATCCCTGTGTACTCTGGAAGGGGCCCCTGTGCACAGCGAGGACAGAGCAAGCACATTCACCATGGATGCTGGAGAAAAAAGCTCAGGAGCCTGATGGTCCTCAGGTAAATCCATCCTCCTGCAGGAAAACTTGCCAGGCATGGTTCATCTAAGGTAGCTCATGGTCTCACTGTCTAAAACTTCTCTGTCCTCCTCATGTTCCCAGCAGGTGTATTTGTATATAATTATTCTTGTAGGACACGGCCAAGCTGGGGGAACTTAAATGAGAGTATTAAATGAGTCCTGGAGACTGCTCTGTGTAGATGTTGTGGCTGTCACAGCTCTGCCCATCAGGCCTCACTTGAAAAAGGAGACTTTTCTTGGGTAAACACAAATATGTGAAAGAGTTTGGATCTTCCAGCTCTTTTTTTTTTTTTTTTTTTAAATTTAATAGCAGGAGGGGTTGAGTGAATGAAATGATATTGACAAAGCTATAATTTCGCTAATTAGCCAGCTGTCATCTGTATGGAAAATGACAGGGAATATTTCTTTCCTGGTCTCTAGTTTACTTAGAAGGGAAAATGTATCTCTCTGAAGATACACAGGAACTTTCAGTTTGCTAAAAGCATTGAATGTGTCAGACGGGGGAGGCATTTGACGCCTCATCCCTCAAAGTGTCCAAGGCCAGGTTGGATGGGGCAGGGAGCAACTTGGTCTAGTTGGAGATGCCCCTGCTCACTGCAGGATGGGGTGGACTAAACAGCATTTAAAGGTCCCTTCCAACCCAAACTCTTCTATGATTCTGTGTGCATTTTTTGAGACCCCATCAGGAGCTCCTGAGTGCACCTCCAGCAGTGGCCTGATACCAGAATGGTACAGGAGATAACAGAGGGGTTTTGTTTTGCACCTGCTGATGTAAAATTTCCTGATCCTGATTTTGGCTTTCCCTGGGGTTTTGAAAGCGCCTTACTTCAGGGTGAGGGACACCAGGCTCCTGTGTGATGGGATCAAAGTGTGGTCTGAAGGGTTTGTCCTCTGTCACCATCCTTATGTAGTCTGGAACAGAAACTGAGGCTGGGCAGGTGGATTCAGAATGTATTTTATATTTATATTTTGTTTCATTGGAAAGATAAAAACAAAAGCCTTGAAACTAGCAATATTTATAGTTCAAACACAGTAGATTGGTGTGGGGATTTTGGACAACAAAGAGTAGCAAACAGTAGAGATTTTCAGTGTATTCCTCCTTTATGTTGTAGGGCAAGTGCACAGTCTATAGTTTTTTTATTACCCATTTCACCGTGAAATATGTTGCAACATTAAGTTGTATATTTCCATTGAAATATATGGCAGGAATAAAATTCCAGATAAAAGGTAACTATTTGACATTCTGTACAGTTGTTGTCATGCTGTTAAAATAACACATTGACTACTAACTTGATATGAGACAAAGATGAAGAGGAAGCTGTGTCAGCAGGAATTTCTTAGGAACTCTGTAGCTGCCTTCGCTCGCCGTCCCCTTCCCTCGCAACTGCAAAAGCACGGGTTGCCCTCAAATATTAACATCCTGAGAACTTCAGTAAAATAATCCACCCTGCCTCTTTCAAAAGAAAATATACTTGCTGTACATTTCAGCAAAGCGTGATGTTTAAAATTTGTTTTCACCCTGCATGGGCTCCGCTGTAGAGAGTTTAAATCTAAAATTAGAAGAAAGTGGAGGCAAAGTGCAGTTAGCTGAGCTAATGAGATTTCAGGAGATTGCAGTGCCTCACTGGCCAAAGCCCTAATGTTGTAGAGTGTAGGATTATCCCAACTGAGTCAGCCAAATTAAAATAATTTTTAATTTAATTTTGATGTTGTATTATATATTTTATCCATCAGACCTAATTGCTGCCTTTAAAGCTTTTGCTGACCCACTCCCTACCATCAGTGGTCTTTGTCCCTTTTCAGGACATGTCCTGCAGTTGCTGTACTCAGTGCAAAGCACCCATGGCAGAGGTTACACAGAGAGGCTGTGGCTGCCCCTGGATCCCTGGCAGTGCCCAAGGCCGGGTTGGATGGGGCTTGGAGCACCCCAGGATAGTGGAAGGTGTCCCTGCCCATGGCAGGGGGTGGCACTGGATGATTTTGTATCATTCTGTGAAGGGGCAGCAAGGATAGTACCTGTACTGAGGTCAGGAAGCCCCTGCTAAATCCTTGCTGGCACCTCTGCCATGAGAGCTGTGAGCTTGTGATCACCAATGGTATTTCCAAGGTGATTCTCTATCAAAATACTATTAAAGAGCGAGTACTCAGGGGGTAAGTGGTAGGTAATGGTGCAGTGCCTCAGTAGAAGTGTTGTCTGCCCTGCTGCTGTCTGATCCTTTGGCCAGCCCATCCTCAGGGTGGCAGGACACGACCCTGAGCTGTGCCAGCATCATTGTTTTGGCAACTTGGAATGCTCTTTCCTTCCCATAATCTGTGCATCTACTGTGTTTCCTCCTATGAGCATGTCCCCAGAGTGTCAGCCCTTCCCACTGCCCCTTTCTGGGATGGTAGCAGGAGGTGGATCCAGCCCAGCGTCGTGGGGCTCCTGCCTGAGCATCATGGCACAGCATTTTGATACCTGGGGTTTTACTGGCTTCTAAGTGCTTTGAAATTGCTGGGTAGCACTGGAGTTCCTGTTTGCATGTCAAGGTGTGGTCCCAAAGTGATGAGCAGTGGCCCAGCTCTGCTCCTGGGGAAGTCACTGGGAGGGTTAAACCCACCCTGCTCCAAAGAGTTCTGCCTGGAGAGCCCCACCGAGGGCTGTAAACACAAGCTGGTATTAAAAGCTCCTGCAGATAACACTTGTGGCAATCTAGCAGCAAAATGGAATAGCTTGGTAGTAAATTGGATTTTTAGTCAAATAGAAAAAACTGCTCCTTTTCTATTGTAATGACAAACTTGGGGTTTTTTTTCACAGTGTGTTGTTTCTTCACTTTTCATACACACATTTCCCATGCTATTTATAGGTTTACATGTGTGCAACTCGAAACCAGTCAGTTTGAAATGTTCTAATCTCAGATTTTCCATAAACATTGCTGCCTGTACCGAGACCCCTGTGCACCGAGTTTATGAAAACAATCCCCTCTAGGCAGAGATTTTTCTAATTCCCTGAATATAAGGGGAGAAATTTATAATGAAGTGTTGGTAGGACCTTTGGTATAATGTTGTGAGTATGTCTGTCTACAGACATGGGAAGGATTTGTTCTGAAGCCTTTTGCTGCATAAAGGATGATTTCATATTCATATTATTGTTTTTGTAACTAAATTTCACAGAAAATGTGCTTTTAAATATGTGAAGAGTTCTGCTGTGACAACATACACTTAAAATGCCTCATTCAATGTGAAGAATTACTGCAAAATAATTGATTCTGCTCAAATGTCTTCTCTTAAGCAGGTTTAGTGTTTGGTATAAGAGGCCTTGTGGAGTGTTATTTCAGACGCACGCACAATAATATTAAGTTATTTGGCTTTTCCCCCATATGTTAATGCTTAAAGTCTGGCCTGACAGACATTAATGTTATTAAAGGGCTTTACAGAGGAGGCCATTGCATCACTGCTGGTGCTGCTGTAATTATGACACGTCTGGGATGTGCAGGTTGGGAACACCAGGAGCTTTCATGAAATCACAGAATGGTTTAGGTCGGAAGGGACCTTAAAGATCATTTACTTACAACCCCCTGCCATGTGCAGGGACACCTTCCACTGGATCGGGTTGCTCAGAGCCCTGTCCAGCCTGACCTTGAATGTTTCCGGGAAGAAGCAGCCACAGCATCTGGTCTTGCAGCTTGGCAGATCACGAAAAATCAGCTCATGTCCTCGGGTGCTGCCGTTGCAGAAGCACTGTTTTCCAGGCTGCTGGTCAGGTAAATAATGAAAAAACCCGGGCTGCGTCCTGGGTTGTCCTTCTGAATCAGCTGTGGATTTATTCCGAAGTCCTTGGTGGCTTCCAGGTATTTTGTTGTGTGGAGTTTCCTCTTTGTCTTGGTATTTTTTCTTTCTGACAGTATGTTAACAAGTTTTACTGTCCCTCTGAGATGTTTAGTGTAACAGGGGCAGTGAGCAGGGTGTCTGGGCCCCAGACCCTCTCTGGAGGCTGGTGGCATTCCCATCATCTGTGATGTGTGGCTGCAGTGTCGGAAATACTTGGAGTGCCCTTAGCAGTTCTGGGCCCATGGATAGGGCTCATCTGTGAAAGTAAGGGAAGCCTGAGCATCCTGGCAAACCACTGGGCAAAGAATCTGTGGGAGAGCTGGGCTGCAGCCTGCACGATGTTGATCCCACCATGGGTTTGGTTGTGAGTGAGATGATGGGGATCTAATTCCTTCTCTTAGTGGGAGCCCTTGTGGCACTGGTGTATCAGACTGCAACTGCCTTGGGAGTCCCAATGGACAGTGATCCGAAATCCACCTAAATTCAATCTTGATGCTGTTCCCGCTTTTCTGGAGTCATCTTCAGAAGACTTTGGCTGCATCTGGCTGGAACAGGACCATGGCTTGGTCAGCTCAGCACCTCTTCAGTCTGCTTTCAACAGCACTTAGAAAGTGTTAATTGAAAACATCATCTGTGCGTCTTACCCCAGGCTCCACTTCTGCGCTCCCTGAGTGCTCCAAATTTCTGCTTCTGTCTCCAGGGGCTTCTGCTCGTACAGGGATGCTGGAGGAGGGTGTGCTTGGAGAACCTTTCCAGTAATAAGGCTCCATAATCATGTGCAGAGGTCAGACTGGGATCTCTGGATCCGCAGCTGTGAGTTGGTGCTGCCAGTGCCGAAAGCAGATTCTTTCTGTTGCTTCCAGGGTTATTTTTTAGCTGTCATTTATCCCTGTCATCGGGGACTTTTAACAAGGGCATGATAGGACAAGGGAGAATGGCTCCAAGCTGGATGAGGGGAGATTTAGGTTAGACACAAGGAAGAAATTGTTCCCTGTGAGGGTGGTGAGACACTGCCCAGAGAAGCTGTGGCTGCCCCGTCCTTGGAAGGATTGTGAACATCAGGACTGTTTAAGGCCAGGTTGGACAGGGCTTGGAGCAGCCTGGTGTGGTGGAAGGTGTCCCTGCCCACAGCAGGGGGCTGTAAGTAAATGATCTTTAAGGTCCCTTCCAACTCGACCAATTTGATTTTGTGATTCTATGATTTTTAAGGTGACCTAAAGGAACAGGAGTGTAATATTGGTTCTAAAGCATATCTCCCTTGGCAAAGAGAACCTCAGAATTACTTATCTGCCTTTACCTGTTCAGAAAACATCTCCTTTGTCTAAGCTGAATTTGAAGACAGCTTTTAAAAGGTATTTCTCTCATGACAAATGATTTTTTTGGCACTGAGTGTTCTCCTCTTCCACGCTGATGCTGCCTCCTCGGTTTCCTTCTCCAGCATCCCCGATAGCTGCCAGGCTCCAGGTGCAGCCCAAAACCTGATTTTTGGATGCTAAAATCCTTGCATCAGGTGTTTGAAGTATCCATGGCAAAGGGCCCCCTGGAAGGAAAGGTTTGCAGCGGGAGCTGGGAGAGATCCGTAGCCATGGCACTGCAGGCTGCAGAGTGCCGCTGTAATGTGGTGTGAAATCCTGTACCCCCACGTTACATTTGGGGAAAAAAAAGGGATGCAGCGAACTGACATTTCCCCCTTGGTGTGTGGCGAGTCCCTTCTGTACACACTGGAGCCTGGCTGGTGCTGGGAAGGCAAATGGGGTGGGAAAATAACAATAGTGATGGAAATTATAGGTTGGAAAAGGTAGAAAAACACAGGGTGGCGTCGAGGGGGAAGAGGAGGAGTTGGGAAGATCCCACCAGACCCCTCTGTGGAAGGAGGCCCCATCTACAATACCCAGCCTGGGGGGATTCTCCTTTCTGGGGGCACATCTCAGCCCCTGATGCTGCCTCCAAGCCTGCCTAGGGGGATTTCCCCAAAATACTGAACTCATGGGTATCTCCACCTCTCACTCCAGATCAGGAGAATGGAGCATGGAGATGGATGTGCCAGCTGGGAATGGCACCACTCCTCAGGCATGGATGGGAGTGCTGCTGGATGCATCACCTCATTCCATACTGCGTCTGCAGAGAAAGCGCGGTTTTATTGAGCATTAGGATTGAATTCTTAACTGACTAATCAATTTTAGTAGTGAGTTAAAATGCCTGGTATTAATGGACAACTGCAACCATTAATCAGGGTTACAGTAGATTAACAGTTGTCAGCATTTATGCTGATGCTGGACGGATTGCACTCAGCCAATTCCATATTTTTCTGAACGTGGAACACTCCAGCTTTGTTCCTATTGATTATTTTCTCCCTTCCCGAGCTCTCCTTTGGAATCACAAGCCTAACTCACATCGTTACATGCCTGTTTTGCACACTTGGTTTCGTGTCAAAAGAGATGGAAAAGGTTCATTTGTTCAACTATTTGACTGTTTAATTTGATCGAGGATGTGGCTACACCAAGACAGAGTGGGTTTAATGAAACTCTTTAACCATCTCTGGCAGCTCCAGGAATCGTAAGGCGTTAGTAAAATATGATTAAAGGCGTTTGGGGGGGATATAAATAAGAAACAAGCTTAAGATTCACTTACAAAATTCATCTTGTTTTCTGTATTTTATCACAGTAAGCAGTTCTTTAAGTCAGTGAAGCAATTTTTTTTTTTTTGTTTAAAACCAACCAAAATAGAAACAGGTCTTAAAACTTCCTTGGTTTTGTGAGCATTCTTCCTTCATCCATTTTATTGGGATATTTTTCAGTTTGAAGCTTGGATTTCCTAAAATCTTTTTAGTCCACAGTCTTCAATTAGCTGATTACTATAGATTATATTCATACTCTGGATACCTCATCAAGCTGTCTAATAGCTGGATCATATTGATTGTCCTTCAATTAATCACAGCCTCTATTTTCATTTATCAAACCCAAAATACATGTAATTAACTCTGAAGTGATATAGCTCACCGTAAAGTGATTTTGCTACTGCTGTGGAGATAACTCAGTAGATTATACTAATAGGAAATGCAAGTTGAAATTAAATTAATGGTATCATGTCCATCACGGAAGAATAATTAAAAAACTAAAAGTGAATGGCTGTCGTGAGGAATCCTTTCTAACAGCAGATGCAGATGTTTGTTTTTCTTATTTACACCTTGGGGTCTTGCTATCCTTGAGCTTTGGCCAAGGATGGCAATTGCCATCAAGTTTCCCAGAGGAGATGCCAGAAATGTCCCTGATTTCCCAACAGGAAGGAAGGGGGGGACTGAGGAGGTGCAGAGTGGGTAACTGCAGGTTATTTTTTTCCTATCAGTGAGCCAGTTCATGGGGAAAAAAAAAAAGCTACCAGATGACATTGTTTTGCTTTCAAAGCAACTTTATTCATTTGAATGTAATCTCTTCTTCCCCCAGTGCTCATATTGAAATTGGCTCAATGTGCTTAATTCCATGACAGACTGAATTGTAATAAATAATATACACTATCCCCAACCCAGCTTGCTGCAATTGGCATCGTATTTATAACAGCCAGGCTCCCAATTGCTCATCATGGCTGAGACTTGAAGCTGCAATTTTATTCATAAACACAACTGTGTGTAAACTCAGGCAGGGCTGAGTATTCCTGTGTATCATCGCTCCTGCTTCCACCCGGAATGGACATGCTCTGGAAATGAAGGCTTTTTGGGAATTCATTGGCACTGATCATTGACAACTCAGTTATTTCAAAATTATTTTTTTCCCTCGTGAGTGGTAATACATTTGTTTCTGGAGCAGAGAGGTTACCCAGCTTATTTTAGGACTTACACGGATTCTTCGATATCCCTCAGAATACTGGGGTGTTCTGAACACTGAAGAGCCCTTGACTTATCTCCATTGGGTTTTTGGAGGCGTTTCATAGCCAGAATTAAGAGAAGTGTATTTTTAAAAAGCATTACTCAGAATTTGCAATATGCATCATTTAAATAATGTCTGTGATGATACAAATTAAAAATTACTGTTTTCTTTGAGTTGGTTTGGTTAGTCCTCAGAGAACAGGAGTTTGAGGTTTGTCACTGGTGCCGTTTCACTACCACTTCAGCTTTCCTGCCTTAGGCACTTTGTTATCAGACATTAATATCTGCAACAGCAACCAATTATCTTGTAATTTTAACAAAGGCATCAGAAAAGAGAAAGTGCTTGTTGGTTCGATGGTCGTAAATACATAGATCACAAGCGGAGAGCCTTTACTTTTATTATGCAAAATAATGACTATGTAGCTGTTAATGGAATTTACTTTATACTATGACAATTTATACTTGTGCATGTCTGGGGAAGAGCTTTCCCACCAGGCTGTTTTGACAGCTCTCTGTAATAATATAGGAGAGTGATGTGTCTAACGAAGTCTCCGAGAAAAATATCTGGTTTGCATTTCAGAACGTGTCATTCAATATGTTCTGCAGTGGGAGATGGCATGGGAGAGCTGCCTTCCCTCCCAGGCTGCCCCTGCATCCTCCAGCACGTGTGGGAGCCTCTGCTGGGCAGGGCAGGGCAGGTCCTGCTCCACCTTTTGAGGAAAAGTTTTTTTTATCCAAACCCGTGGGTGCTGCTGTGTTTTGTTGGTCTGGAATCACAGCATTTATTGCGGCGTGGTGGGGTTCTTGGCTTGTCCCGTGCAGGGCCAGGAGTTGGACTGGATGATCCATGTGGATCTCTTCCAGCTCAGGTTGTTTTATGGTTCTGTGATGTTGGACTGCACGTTTGTGATGCCTGGTTTTTTTTTGTAATAAAGCCTTTTGGCAGCGTGACCCTCTCAGGTGCCATCTACAAGCTCTGTGCTGACCCTGTGGACAATGAGGGCTGCAAGCTTTTGTTTTTTGGGATGGAAAGGAAGGACCTGTTTGAGCCTGTGCATGGGAAAGTGCTGGTGATAGTCTGCTCTGATTATGTGTGTGTGAAAGGATGACTGTTGGAAAAAAATAATGCGCGTGTATCGAAACAACACCATCAGAAAGGTAAATGAAGTGCAGTCCGTGGAGTTTCCCATATTCAGGGGCCAGGAATGTGGCTGAATTTAAGTGTTAAGTTGGGCTTTGTTGTTGTTTGTCTCTTCCTTTTCCTCAGCAAGCTTTTCTTCTCTGCTAATCCTCAGAAGCAGCCCAAGAAATGACATTTATGCATATTTCATAATGTGATTTCTGTAGGCACACAGAGCAAACAAATCAATTTCTCAGCAGCACGCTGTTTAAAAGAAACAGCAACAACCTGTGGGATAAGTTGCAGAAGCTGTTAAAATTAATTATAAATGGCAGAAGATATAACATTTGGGGGAAAAAGTGCTAATGTGTGAAGAATAATAAACATTCAAGAGATGAAAAGGAACTCTCTGTCATCTGATTATTTAAACTTCATCTATTTATAAATATCACAACACGCTGAAACAATGTACCGCTCGCTACCAACAGCACATTACCATTTTATTCTGGAATTGCAACAGCCTCATCTGCTCTCCCAAATAATGACTTTCACCTTTCTGGGCTCGGAGTTTTGCTGCGGATTTGTGTCTGTGTGACTGTCAGGGCACTGTAATATTTTTCAGATGAGAGCAGGAGTGGGTTGGTGGTGGTTGTGGGTGAGGTTTTACTGCTCTGTGGGTTTAAGCTGCTCACTTAGGAGATGCTTTTCTCCTAGGCAAGGTCTTGGGCAATGTGGATCTGAGTTGCATTAGAGTAATCCAGGGTGGCTGTTGTCAGTGGTGGATGTTTCACTGGTATCTACCAAAGGAAGAAGAAAATGGAAAAGGGTCTCTGTTTGAAGTGTGAATTGTGCAGAATAAGCCAAATCTCTAGAAAATGATGCTGATACAGGAGCGTTCACTGGGGTGCGGTGATTTTCCCTTCAGCCTGTTTTCAGTAGCAGGAGCTCTGCAGCAGGTACAGCCATGGAAGGACTTTTGATAAGGGCAAGCAGTGACTGGACAAGGGGAGCAGCTTCAAGCTGAAGGAAGGTAGATTTAGATGAGATATTAGGAAGAAAATCTTGGCTGTGAGGGTGGGGAGGCCCTGGCACAGGGTGCCCAGAGAAGCTGTGGCTGCCCCTGGATCCCTGGAAGTGTCCAAGGCCAGGTTGGATGGGGCTTGGAGCAGCCTGGGACAGTGGAAGGTGTCCCTGTCTATGGCAGGGGGTGGCACTGGAGGCGGTTTAAGGTCCCTTCCAACACAAACCATTCTTGGAGTCCATACTGAAATGCCATATTTCTATGGGGAAACTAATATAAGTTTACCCAACCAAAGTGGTTTTTCAATGCCACAGGCTTTGGTGAGAGCAGAGTAGGACCTGTAGGTGATGGAAACACTCTGCAGCCTTGAGCTTTGGATCAGATGATCTTTAAAAGTCATTTCTAAGCCAGAGCATTCTGTGAGTCTGTGACCTGTAGCCTGTTGAAGGTGCCTCTGAAATATAGCACTGTGGTTGCTTCAAACCCCACCTGAGCTGTGGAGTGGAGATCACTGCAGTTTTTGCAGATGTCGAGAAATGTGATAACATAAAGAGATTTTCCGTGGGAACCAGGACCAGTGCCACTGAAGTTGGGCTGGGATTCTGTTCCTGTACAGCAGCTGTACCCCTTGTGCAGCAATAAACACAAGCACTATGTTATGAACTTTTCTCAGCTTGCTTGTGTGGTGAAGAAGTGAGGTCATTGGTCAGCAAAATACACTCTAATTAAAATTAAACTGTTATTTTTATTGTGATTCCATGGATGAGATCTGTGGAAAATACTTGGAAGACATCATGTTCCTTTATGGGACCCTTCCTGGTCCTGGGTTTGGGAGTGTTTTGGTGGGGGGCTGCTCCTGGCTGGGTGGAAGAGCCTGCTGGGTGGCCAGGAGAAGGGCCATATGGGCAACAAGGGGTGCAGAGCATCTCTCAGCCACAAAAGCGGCTCAGGGAGGTGGCTGGGATATGGAAACCTGCTGCAGAGTGGCAAGCTGGGCATCCTCACACCGAGGGCTTTGCTAAACTGCAGCTGGATTTTGCACCGATGAGTTCGGCAGGGTTTTGCTGTTGTCCCTGCGGCAACAAGGTTGGGGTTCCACCATGCCCGTGACCCTCCCCGTGATTTTAGCAGCCTCTCCTTGCGGTTACCTCAAAACCCGCTCTTTTAATAATTTTTTCCCCCAAGGTGCCGACCCGATAGCGCAGCGTCGAAACCGCTCTGCCGCCGTCGCCCCGCGGCCTGTCCGATGGGATGTGACACTCCAGCCCTAACATATGTCACTCCGTGCTGGCACTGCGGGAGAGGAGAGCCCCTCGCTTCGCGGGGAGCCAGCTCCAGCCTCGGGAGCCCCGTGTGCCCGTGGTTCCCCCCGGAGCCGGGATGCTGCTCCGGTGGGGAGGGCTCTCCGAAGCCCCCACCGGCTCCGTGACCTGGTCGGCGGCTTTGTCCCGGCGCGGGAAGGGAGCTGGGATTGGGGAGCGGGGCCCTTTCGGCTGAAAGGATGTTAGATCCAGGTCACTGAGTTCGGGCTGCTGCGTTTTCTGACAAAGTCTAGAAAATGCAGATTTGTAGCAGCCTTGTGTTAATGAATTCCGACTGCTTGGATTTCGCACTGAATAATGGCCGGAATTACCAGAGATAGTGACTTATGAGATGTGATTGAATATCATCCTTTTTTCTCGAGATTAAATTGATAAAATGATGTAATATCACATTATTTTTATTAGCAGGCTTTGATACAAAATTCTCTGTAGAGCCGAAGATTTTGTTATAATAAAACAAAGGTACTGGGATGAGAAAAAAAATTCAATAAATTTTTAAAGCGTAGTATCACATTTTAAATGCAATTTTGTGCATATGGTGAGTGAATGCAATACCTCTTTACCCTCAGGCCGCCCACTTTCATACATTAAAAATATTCTATTTAAATGCAGATTTTGATTTGCTATCTGGCGTGGCGTTCAAGGAGAAGAGACAGGAGAAAAGGAAGAGCGTGTGTATCTCTTAATTTAATTACATGTTTCTTTTGACGCGCAAAGGTACGAGCAGTTGTTAAGTGTAAGGACGTGCCTGTGTTTAAAAAAAAAGAAAAAAGCCCGTGGTTGATTTTTGAAAATCTGTAAAAGAAAAGGTAATCTCATCCTCAGCAGAGAGTCCAGTTGAGTTCTTGTGGATGTAAATATGTATATAAGCATCACCACGTGTGTGTTACAGGCCGAACCACTGGTTCCCAGCATCGTGACTGTGTCAGGACAGCGCTGCTGAAAATCAGGTCCCAGTCGAAAATAGCTGCCTGCTAAACCAGAAAGATTATTTTTAGCCAAAATCTGTGCAATAATCTGGGGGTTTTTTGGTGTGGCCCCATCCAGTGTGTCAGCAGGGTGTGGGTTGAGGGGTTCTCGTTATCCAGGGGTGGATGCCCCTGTTTTTGTTTGCTTGGTGTCATCCAGATGGCCGTGATTTTCTGGAATTGAAACCAAAATGTTTCTTTTCATAACTACCGTAGAAATGCAGGAGATATACTGCAAGGGGCAAAAGTCATAGTAGTAAAGTGCCTTGAACACCATGGAAGTGGTTTTGCCATTTGATGCTGTGAAAACCAGGGAGGTGGCGTTTGGGCTGGGTACTCTTTGTCTTCATTTGTCTGTCGCGCGGGTGAAATCCTATTTTCAGAACTGGAGAATATTTGAATTTCAGTGCCCTGGAGCAAATAGGTTGAGTGGTATCAGAGATTATCAGATTTAATTCATTTATTTTAAATGTAAATTGATTTGAAACCACTGGGAGCCATTAAAAGTGTGCAGTCGTTGGCCTCTGCACTTGCTGTATATTATTTCTCCTGCTGTCCACTTCCTTCCATCCCTTCTGCCGGTCTTTTATCTGACTGGTTTGTTCCTCCTGCCTCAAAGAGACCTGAGTTTTGGGGCTCTGTGCATCACATAAAGGGTATGAGGCCTCTTCTCCTGACAGCTGCTGGAACATTTGGGCTTTGCTGTGGCCATGTCCCAAAACGTTGTCTCCCAGAGCCAGAATTCTTCCCTGCATCCAGCAGCTTTTTTCCCGTGATTGAAACACAGAGATAATGAAGGTGTTAATGGTGTAAGGGGATGGTTTAATTGGGATAGGCAGTAAATACTATTCCTGTGGTCTTGGGAGGGTACTGGGCTGCAGTGGGGCTGAGTTCAAAAGCCACTGGGCTCCCACCTCCAGGCTGTGCCAGCTTCCCTGCTCCTGCCAGTTTGGTGCAAAATCCATGTTTTCAGGGGCTCCATGACTCACCACAAGCAGTTTATAATTTCCTGTAAATATAAATTCAGGGCTGTACCAAAGAGTGCCAAATGTGTGTGTTTTAAGTCTATTTATAAAGTTATTTGATCTCGCAGGGCATCGCATTTGCCAGTTTTTCTCTTGGGCACATAGATATTAAAATCATATTATGCCCAATATGTGGTTGTAAAATTGAAGTCGCAGTGGAAAGGAATATTACAATTTTTCCCTTTTAATGTTAGTCTCAAAGAATATGTCCTTCTGAAGAAAAGGTTATTTGTCTAATATGCTGGAGAACAGTTCACAAAATTAAGTAAGAGTTATCCCCATAAAATGAGCTGCAAAGAGAAAGCAACCAAGGAAACTCTTGGGATGCAGACCTCCCTTGGTTTTCCAGCACCAATGCAAACTCTTCTCAAGTGTTGTGAGTGTCAGGGTAGCATTGAGGGGGATTTAAAGCATGCCCTTCTTTTTTGGGAGAAGTAAATCCCAACATAGAATCACAGAATGGTTTGGGCTGAATGAGACCTTGAAGCTTATCTTGTTCCACCCACCCCTCTTCCATGGGCAGGGACACCTTCCACTAGAGCAGGTTGCTCCAAACCCCATCCAACCTGGCCTTGATGTCCCTCTTCTCCTTCAGCATTCAAAAGTAAAAGCATTCAGAAATAGGTATAGCCTTAAAATAAATGTTAATTAGGTGAGTAATAAATTTAAAACATCCAGGGAAGTACTGGTGATGTTACCTGTCTCGTGAGTGCTTAACTCAAGACTCTGCAATTTCAGAGTGATGATTTTAGCTGGTTTTGGGGCTATTTTTTATTGCAAACGTGGTGGGAGGAGAAAGAAAATCAGTGGAATTGGTTTACATATTGCCTTAACTACTCTCACAATAGTGGAAAGCTCTCATCAAGTATGTATCAGATTATTTTATGCCAACATTAATATTGGAAGCACACATGTAATCTGGAGTCAGCAGGTTCATACACTACTATCTCATTAAATTTTCAGGCAAAAGCTGCAAAAATTAATTGGAGGCGTGTAATAGTTTAGAATGTGAGCTGGCTTATGGTAATATAAATTACATGAGGAGAAGACAGTTTTATATACTGAGAGAGGGAAAACTGGTTTACTTTAATGAGAAGAGATAGAAATGTGGAGCTATTTTTTCATTACAGATGCACTCTAAACTGTTTGGACTTACTTGATGAATAGAGTTAATTCTCTGCTACAGTTCCAATAATTCATGTTGCACAGTTTAATGACTTCTAGATAAAAACAGGATTGAAATGTTAATTTCTATGAAGAAATTGGAGCACTCTCATACATCAAGCTTTTTTCTATTAAACTACTAGTTAATTTCACTAAACAAGTCTCTTAGAGATATTTCATGCTACATAGGTTTTTGTATTTCTCACCTGCTTTGTTTTATTCTGTTGGCCCTGAGCATTGGCTACCGCGAAGCGCCTCTGGGATGCGGAAAAATTTCAGGTGTACTTAACCTGTCATTATGATAATTAATTTTTTTCTGCAATGCCCCCTGTGATGTTTGGGCCTGTTGGTGTTTTCTCCTGTATTTCCCAGTTGATGCATCTGGTAAGGGGTTGAAGTTCTCTACTGCCCAGGCATAGCCAGTGGGCTTCATCCGAGGAAGGGCACAGGGAGCTGCTGGGTGGTTGGTGGTGTCTGAACCACCATGCTTGAACCTCCTCCTTAATTCAGTTTGACTACTGGTCTTCTGTGTGCTGCCTAGAGGTTGGGTACTGCTGGTTGATGCTGCGTAGAGGGGACAAAATTGTTTTTTCTTTTGCATATTCTTTGTTTCAGGAGTTTCTCTGCTAACCTGGATTTGTTTCTGTTGTTCCAGTCCAGTTTTCATCATCAGAGATGAATAGTTCTCTTATCAGCCTTGCCTTTCTCTTGTTTGGTGCCATCCCGCTCACTGTTTCATGTGCCCTTCTGTCACTTTGATATTTGCAGTTTCATGTCTGTGATTTGGTATTTCTGGTATCTTGCAGCATCTGCTCAGGGCAGTGCTGGAGTCACCGTCCCTGGAAGTGTTCAAAAAATGTCAAGATGGGGCACTTAGGGAAATGGTTTAGTGGTGAAATTGGTACTGTTGGATTAAATATTGGACTCTATGATCTTAGAGGGCTTTTCCAACTTGCACAATTCTGAGATTCCATGATCTTTACATGGTAATTTCATCGTACAATCTCTCTTAGTAGAAACCATGGGTTCCAGTAGGGTTCTTCTAGGCTTGGAAATTCCCTTTTCCATGGGATTGCAGAACTCATTCTCCTGCTGGAGGTACCTCTTGCCCATTCACCTCTAAACCATGTCCTCAAGTACCTCACCCAGACATTTTTTGAACGTTTCCAGGGATGATGATTCCACTGCTTGGACTGTAAAAGAGCAGGGAGATGGAGAGCCAAGAGTCATGGATGAGGGAGCTTCAGCTCCCACAACATGACCTGTGGCAGGGAGAGGAAGACATGGGCTGCCCAGCTGCCCAGCATGGGCTGCCCTGTGCCAGAAGTGGCACTCCCTTGGGTTGTTGTGCTTCTAAAGAACAGGATTTCACCTGTTATGTTCGAAAAAGGCTGAGTTTTGTGCACACAAGAGAAACTTCTAACCTTGCACTCAAGATGAACAATTTTGCGGGGGTTTGTGCGTGTAGTGAAGAAGGAAACATCATCCCAGTGCAGGTTTTTGTAGATTTAGCAAGACAAAGGTGAGCTTGGCCAATGAGTCGTTGACTGTGGGGACACCACAGTGGAGCTGCAGGTGATCTCTCCTTTGGGGACACCACAGTGGAGCTGCAGGTGATCCCTCCTTTGGGGACACCACAATGGAGCTGCAGGTGATCCCTCCTTTGGGGACACCACAGTGGAGCTGCAGGTGATCCCTCCTTTGGGGACACCACAGTGGAGCTGCCGATGGGCTCTGCTTTGGGGCCCAGAGTGCTCACACCAACTCCCACCTTGTGGGACGTGGACAGTGCCTCCTGTTACCCAAAGAGGGAGGAATTTTGGGGTGTGGTGACATCAGCCAAGTCCCCATCCAGGTGGGAAGGTGAGGGCCTGGCTGCTGGTGGGAGGGAGCCGTGTTCCTCAGCCTGGTTCCCCCATTCCATGCCTTGAGCTGTTCATCCTGAAAGGCGCTTTTATCCATGGACCTTGTTCCGCATTGTGCGTCCCCGGTGTCCGACACCGGATTAAACAAAGTGTCACGCGTGCGAGGTGTACGGTGCAATTATTTTAACCCATTTCGCCTTCTAGTGCGGAAAATCTGCTTAAAATAGGACTTGCTAAAGTCATTGTACCATATACAAAGGGGTTATTAAAATGCACTCTCAAAATAGAAAATAGGATTAGAAGAGACACTTTGGCTTTGAGGCCTTCTCCAGCCGAAAGAAGGCCTCATGGCCAAAATGTCTCCTTTAATCTCATTTTCTGTTTTCTGGTAGGAATTTTAACTCTCCTCACCCCTCCCGACCCCCCCGTCTCTCTCTGCCCACGCACTGGTCTGGCACTGTTCAGCTCCCTTCCCACAACTGGGAGCTCATAAGACAAAGGGATATTTTTCTCTTGTCATAATATCAAGACATTTTATTTCTAGTCCAAAAAAATCTTCACCAAAACCCACGACCTGTTTCTATCAACCGACTTTTGGTTGTTTGCTAAGGCTCCCATCTATCAGAATTCCTTGCTCTTCAGTCCTAGTGAAGGCTTGTTGTGCTTCTGAGTCCTTGGGACAAAAAACACCTGGAAATCCTAATTATTAAAAGTGAAATGCTGCATTTTCTATCCCTGAAGGTAATTTGATAATGAACACCTGTGATATGGATACCTCTATATATCTATATGCTCTTATATCTATATATATTAGTTGAAATGCAAAATGCTGCAAGCTACACCAACAACTTAATGTTTTAAACATGTCCTATAATTTAAATTTGACCTTTCCTGGATAATATCAAACTGATATCTAGTTGCTTCACCGCCTTCTAACATTTTGATTCCTAAATGGCCTTTTTAATTTAACATGCAAAAATTTATGCTTCAGATTAGGAGGAAAAAAAACCCCCAAATCTTGCTGTAACTCTTAATTACAGTTAATTACTGTATTTCTTAATTAGATTCTTAATTTCCAACTATTTAACTTCAGCGAAACAAATGGAAAAGCTGCAGTCCACAGAGAGCCCATCTGAAAGAAGCAGTCATGTTGTTTTTATATTTTTGTATTTTGAAGGAATCCTGAAGGCGCTGAATTTTATTTCCATAACTGGGAAGGGCAGCAATCTGTGTTTATAATTGTGGCAGGAAAATTCTGGGGGAAAAATTACTCCTTCTGAAAGAGCTTGCATCCATATTGCAAGTTGGAGGAGGGAGAGAGAGGTGCCAGAACCAAATGCAGGGAAATATTCAGGTTACTCATCGGTTGGAGTAATAAGTATTTGAAGAGCTTGCTGGTAACTGGATTTTTAAATGCAAAAACCTTTTGGATGTTTACAGTTGGAGTCTCAAAATTCGTCTCAGCAGGGTCACATCAATGTGTACCCACATGAGTGGGTACATCCGACCCCTGGAAGTGTCTAAGATGAGGCTGGACATTGGGGCTTGGAGCAACCTGGTCTAGTGGAAGGTGTCCCTGCCCATGGCAGGGGGGGGAACTCAATGAGCTTTCAGGTCCCTTCCAACCAAACCATTCTGGGATTCTCTGAGCGCTCATGCGAAGACCCAGCTCTGATGTTTGGGTTTCCTCAGAAGATGCTTCACCTGCCCAGATGCCCCAAGTCAGAGCCTCCCTGCTCCCCAAGTGCCCCAGCTCTCAGGATTTTTAGGTTTTTCCTTACAAAACAAAAGTAAACATTAAAACCCCTCCCAAACCATGTTGTTGAATGCAGTGCAGTACCAGACACCAGCGTGCTTCTGCCTCAGGAAGGCTGAATCTCCCTCAGAGGTGGATACAAATGGTCAGCTTTAAACCTTATAACAAAAGGTTAATTTTTCTTCCTTGACGTCTTGCTGACTAAGTCAAACCCCGAACATGAGGTCGTTGGCTGTTTCGTACGTTTCCAAAGACGGCTTTATACACCCGTGATATCAGTTTTGTGTCTCTTGGCAACAGATTGGTTCTGGCACCCCGAGGACAGGGCGCGTTGGCATTCTTGAACTGCCAAGAGACACAAAGCGGATACTGGGGGGATTCGATGCCTTGCTGAAAATACATTAAAATACGTTTTGTGCCATAATAATGTGTTTTGAAAAATGAGCTTTTTTTGTTGCTGGTTTTTTTTTTTTTCTGGAGCCAGTCCTCCCCCAGCCTCATTTATGGGTATGTTTGTAATGCCTTGGCTCCCGCTGCCCTTTGTGGATGGACGCGTCCTCGCTGGAAGACCGCTCGCCCTCGCCCAGGGGTGATGCCTCCGTTGCAGAGCTGTTTTCTTTCCCTTTTTCCTCTGCGCAGGAAAAGGAAGGAAAAAGCTGATAGAACCGTAAGATGAAAACATCAATTTGTGGTTTTTTTCCTTCAGGGAAACCACCCCACCTTTGAAAGAGCTGTGAATCCAGCGTTTTGTCTCAAAAATAGAAGAAAAAATATGCATTAAAAGAGGTGATTCTTTATATTACAGGGCTAATTATGATGTGTCTATTAGATATCTTGGCAAAATCTTTAGTGCCTTATGTGCATAACCAGGACAAGTGCTGAAACCATGTAGAATAATTTATAGTGCACGTCACAGCCAAAAATTTACTGTCATTCAATCAGTGAATTAAATAAGCGTCATCTTACCAAGCTTTGAAATCAGCCATTTCATTTCTGCAAATTATGTGTATAGCGGTGAGGAAGGACAGCAGCTGGGAGGTGCTGCACAGGCTGGGCTGGGAGGATGAGGATGCACCTGGGGATTCCTTGCCAGGGATGTGTGGCCACTCAGATGGGGCAGAGGAGCTGCAACAAGCAGAGAGCAGATTCCTGCTTTTGTTGGATGTGTAGGTGTTGTGCTCTTGGCTTCAACAGGGCCAGGCTGAGGTGGTGCATCAGGGCAAGGTGTGGAAGATCCAGCTCAGAAGAGGCCGGCGTGGGAAAGAGGAGCTGAGGGAAGGGACAGATTGTGAAATTTTGAGATTTCAAATGCGGTGTGGATGTGCTTGAGGAAGCTGAGGGAAGAGCAGACAGCAGGGCAGAGGGTTTGGGTGGTTGGCGTGAGTGTGGCTCTGCTTGGAGGGGCTTGAGCAGATGCAGCCGCTTTGTCTCTGACCTGGGTAGGGTAGAGCTCTTTGGGGCACGTGTGATGGTCACCTGAGAGCTGCAAAAACACCCCCCTGCTTTATACACAAGGGTAGATTCTCTTTTTGTGTGCTTGTGCTGCTAAAGACCTCTTACCTGCTGTTAGAGAGATGCTCATCAGGGTGTGCAAACACCAATGAGAGATGTCTGAGGAGTTCTGTGGTGGCCTTCAGCTAAGAAGATAGTCCTTAGAGACTCAGAACAAGTGGTGATCTCGTCATTGCTTCCTTTCATGTTAAATTACACCATCCTCTTTCTGTTATTGTCACGAATCTTAAGATTGTTATTCTTCCCATTTTAAATAGAGCATGTGGGAAGATCTAAACAGGCAACTTACTCCATATCTAGTGGGAAGTTGATACACATGCCATCACGCACCCTGGTATTTATTCCTCTCCATTAAATTATATTCTCCAGACCAGTTTTAAATGTGTACGTAACTGGTGTTAATTTCAAGGAGACAGATTTTTAAAAACACATATACTTAAACAGTGATGGAACCCATAAAAAAAAATCTATTTAAAATCAATTGTGTGCGAGAAGAAGTCTACAAACAAAAGGGCAGAGACAGGCATATCAGCTTTAATTTAGTACTGGATTCCCTTTGACAGGAGCCATTTAGATAGAGGGCAAAAAATTATCTCACTGAAAAAGGCAGTGATTGATCACATGTTGGTAAGTGAATCAAGTCTGCAAAAAACAGAGGCGATTAAGGGACAAAGAGGAATTATCATATTACAATGTTGCTGCCTGTCAAACCTCCGTCTTGTTGTGCATTCATGTGTCACGTTGTGACATTCGATCAGCGCTTAACTCCCTGGGACAAAGGGATGGTCGTTAAAAATCTTTAAATGCTGCTCGGAATTGTGCTGGGGGTGTAAATCCGTGTTTTGACTGCTGACAGAGATCTTTATGCCCACAAGAATAGATACACAGGACCTGGCTGACAACTTATTAAGTAGATCTTAGCACCAGGGGCGTTTCCAGCTCTTTCTCGTCTTTGGTGTTGCTCTGCTGCCATGATGGGATGGGTTGGGAGGTGCCAGGGGAGAGCAGGCTGGCACTGGGCAGGTAAAACGGCTGAAAATTGGTGAAACCAAAGTTATTAGTCTCCAGAAGATGGAAACTGTGAAGGCAGGAGGTGAGCTGGTAAAACCTGCAGTGAAATGGGAAGGATGAGGATGCAGTGGAAGAGGGTTTGTAGGAAGATGTGGGAAAAATGAAAGAAAACCTGCGAGCAGCAAACCTCTGGGGAGAGTCTGTCCGCTCGGTCGGACTCTGGGGTTAACAGCAGCCGTGGGTGAGGCTGGAGACAGAGGAGACAGGACGTGCAGGTTCTGTGTCAGCATTTTCCCCAGCCTAGACCCAGTTAATGCCTCTCCCAGCTCAGCCGCTTCCCGGCGGCCGCGCTGGAGAGGAGCGTGTGGGACGTGGGCAGCGGGCGCGCGCCGATGAGCGGTGACAGGTACGGGGGAGCGCGTGGCAGCTCGATGGCTCAGCATGTTCCCTGCTGAGGGGCTGGTGTCCTCCTCCCGGGGGACAGAACCCTCTAGAGACCATGGCACGTTCATAAGCCTTCTCTAGAAACCCATCCAGAAATGCGCTAAATCTTTAAAATAACGGACTGCAGTTGAAAAAAGTAACAAATCTTTAGTTTCTGCATTTTGTGGCCTTGGCAGTTGCTCTCAGGGTGCCACTGGTGGGGCTCTCTCTTGTCCTTTGCCACCCATGTGGGTCCTGCTCTGGACACACATGCTTGGATATGCAGGAGCTCCATGGGAGAAGCCACTTTGCTCTGCTGAGTTTCAGGGTCGTGCTGATACGGGGGTTGGAACTAGATGATCTTCAAGCTCCCTTTCTAACCCAAACCATTCAATGATTTTATGACATCTCCTTTTCTTGGATTTTCTGCCTTCAGTACATGCAGTTAACCAGAGTCTTTCCTGCCTGGCTCTGTACACAAGATTCACCTACTTGGTGGTTTTTTTTAAGAAAAAAGGAACGGAGAACAGTGGTGTGCCTTGTCTAGATACTACGCCAAAAAAGCACAGTTAAAGATACCTACATTGCAAAGATGAGATAAAAGAAAAACAAAAATCACAGATCAGCGAAGTGGTAGATTTCTGAGAACCAGCCTTTGTGATTTTCAAAGAGCCTATGTTTAAGCAAGTGTCTTGCTTGGATGAGAACAGAAAACAAGTAAAGCATGAGCTTTTTGTCAGGGAATAGGTTGATACTGAGCTGCTCTACGTATCTGCATCATGACTGTATGTCTGAATATATTAACCAATAATCTGGAAAAAAGGGGCGGACAGGGAGTTGGTGGCACCACGGCAGTGAGGGATTCCGTGGCATCACTGGTGGGAGGCAGCCCTGTGCAGAAGGAGATAGAGCTGAAATTAAGGAGGATCACACGGTCAGATGAAAGTCACCACTGCCAAACACAAAGCTGGGCGCCCGGGAAGGAGCATTCCCAGCTCCTTGCACACACTGCTGCGCTTTCAATGAACTGGAACCACTGGGGAAAAGACCCGAGGGTCGCTGCGGACAGCTCGATGAAGACATCTGCTCAGTGTGCAGCCACAGTCACAAAAGATCAAACAAGGCGTGAGACCATGGGAAGAATGGGTGAGAATATATGGAAAATATGATAATGCTGTTATGAGGGTGCTCAGAGTGTGCCAGTGAGTGTGTAGTGGGGAGGTTACCCCTCACTCTGCAGCTCGGGAGGTTTTTGGGAGGTGGTGGCAGAAGTAGAATCATAGAATCCTAGAATGGTTTGGGTTGGAAGGGACCTTAAAGACCATTTCATTCCACCCCTCCTTCCATTGACCAGATTGTTCCAAGCCCTGTCCAACCTGGCCTTGGTCACTTCCAGGGATGGGGCAGCCACAGCTTCTCTGGGCAGTCTGTGCCAGGGCCTCACCACCCTGAAGAATTTCTTCCCAGTATCCCATCTAAACCTCCTCTCTTTGAGCTCAAAGCCGTTCACCCTTGTCCTATCAATAGTCACAGCCTGTAGCCACGTCTGCGTAGTTGAAGAGATTGGGGCTGTTTAGAAAGATCATGTGAGTAAGAGGATTTGTGTGAGAGGTTTTGTAAACTAATGTTTGACATATTTAACCTTTCTCAAAATACGAGGGCAAAGGAAAATCCAATAAAACCAGGGGTGTGCACTGGGCTCTCTGCAATTGATGTTTCCCCCCGGTGCTGGCTGGAACACTGGGAATGTTGGGTAGCCCCACACTGCCCCTCAGCTGGCCCAATCCTGACCTGTTCCCTCCTCCCCTGCTCCTGCCTTTGGAAGCGTTGTTCCCTTCTCTATGGACAAGCGTATTTTAGCCCATTTGACACTTTTTGGCAGCGTGTACTGAAACTGCTTTTCATACTGTGTTAGAAGTACGGTCGGTCACAGTGTGTTCTCCTCTGCTACCAAATCCTTGCTGAGAATCTGAAATATTTTGAAGTCACATTCAATTAACGTGACTTCTTTGGGAGCACAGGGTTTCTCTCAGCGGTGTTTTCAGCAGCCTCACCGTTCCCTTTGTCGGACAGAAACGCTTCTTACACTCCAGTCTTGATGGAAGCAATGGGGAGATCTCATAGATCCTGTGGGGGGTCCCTGGTTGGGGATGGGGTACGTGGTAAGAGTTGGGATGCAGGAGGATCAGGCTGCAGCTTTTTTGAAGGGGAGCTCCACACGCATTCATCTTCCTCATACTTTTTCCTTTGAACTCAGGAATAATTCTTGAACTGACAGGGATGATTAATGCATAGATACTGAAAAACATAGTTGGCTTTTTAAAACTGTAGTTACTTGGAAATATGGGCTGGCTGCCATGGAAGAGGGTGCTGTAGGAGTTTATCTGAACACAAAATACTGGAAAGT
Source organism: Falcunculus frontatus (assembly GCA_013398115.1). Lineage (NCBI taxonomy): Eukaryota > Metazoa > Chordata > Aves > Passeriformes > Falcunculus > Falcunculus frontatus. Next base: position 350,530 of record VZRV01001011.1, on the reverse strand, counting down.
CAAATTTTACAGTCGTTTAATTTGTCCAGTGTTTTCAAATAAGGATACTAAATGAATACATTTAAAACAGTGTTACTCGGGAAAAATATTTATTTGACAGGGTCGCTCTGAGTTCACTGGTACAATACTAGAACAGCACAATATTGTTCAAAGTGAAGACGGAGAGAAATGCATGCTCAGTTAAAGCCCTGGCAATGCTGCCCCAAATATGAGCATGCAGATGGCAACAAGCTGCCCTGTCCCTGGGGTGTGTCCCTCGAAGGTGGCTTTCTCTGCTGGGACAGCTTCAGTGGCTCTGTGTTAGAATCACAGAATGGTTTGGGTTGGAAGGAGCCTTGAAGACCATCCAGTTCCAACCCCCTGCTTGCCAGAGACACCTTCCACTGGACCAAGTTACTCAGAGCGCCATCCAGTCTGGCCTTGGACACATCCAAGGATGGGGAATCAACCATAAAGGATTAATCACCTAATCTGTGTAAAATCTATGGAAGCAGAGCTCTATGATGGGCTTTGTTTGGGACACTGGTGGTGGAACAAGGGTGAGTGTTTTCCCAGGTGGGTCACATCTCATGGCCACAGCCGTTCGCTGTGGTCTGGGTTAGTGAGCGCACATCTGGCCAGAAGACACAAAGGAGAGTCCCTGTCCTGCTGGGCACTAATTGTGTGTTAACGAGCCCTCACCACGGAGCAGGACACTGCTCTGAGCTTTGTGCCTGGCAGGGAAGATGGTGGATGGCTGCTGGGACACGAGCGCTGCTGGCCGTTGCTGAGACCATTAGAAGGATTCAAAAATTATTTAAAAAAACCCTTCTTCTGCTAGGAGTCAGGAGCAGCTCCAGCCAAGCCAGCCCAGTGCCAGGAAACAGCTCGGATGGTGGAGTCTCCTGCCGGCAGCGCCGCTCTGCCAAGAGCTAATCCCCTGCGAGAGCACGGGAACAAAACCGTGCCGCTCGCACAGCTACTCCTTGGGCACAGGGAATTAATATTAACCCCGGATCGCTGCAGAATTCCCGCTATATTTTTCATGGCTTACACTCCAAGCACACCTCCTTGCCAAGGATCACCCACCCCAACACGGAGCACAGAAGTGACGCTTGGCCCGCGCTGCCAGGTTTGCTCGGAGGCAAACAAAACCCTGGCACCTCTGCAGATGCCAGCCTGCCTTGCTTTCTGCTGCTTTGGAAGCACTGGTTCTCCTTGGGAGCGGGCTGGCGAGCCTGTGGAGGTGTGGGGACCCACTCCATAGCTCCTGGTCTGTGTGGAGAGCCAGGCTTTGGAGCTCCAGCCCTCATTTTGGTGCCAAACCCAATGCTTTTGTGCCCAGAGGGTGGATGCGTTGCTTGCTTAGTGAAATGGGTTAATGCTTCGCTGGACTCCGACACGTCAATGGCTTGGACAGCTCAAAACAAACAAAATTCCAGTTTGGATTGAGCTGGCCCAAAATGAAAATCCTCGTTTTCTTTTTCCTGCTGGAGTTTGGGGCACGTTGTCCCCACATGAAGCTCTGTAGTTGGCTGGAGTGGCACGTTGGCGATGTGAAAGGATGCCAGAGGAAGAGTGGATAAACATTTTTATACCGAGCTGTTTAATGAGGCAAAGTTTGCATCTAGACTGCCTTCAGATTAGGGTTTAGGTGGACTCTTCATCTCTGTCCAGGATTTTTTCGTGTTTCCAACTTGTAATCTGTGGGCCAGGTTTGTAAAAGCTTTTGGAAATTAATCCATTCGAAAAATGCAAATAAGAGGGCAGCTGAAGGCAGGTCTCTGCTGCCTCGGGCAGTGAATTTGGCTCACGCTTCCAGTGTTCCCACTCAGTTCCCAGAGGAAGGATTTGAAAAGGAGGAGAAAAAAACCCGCAACAGAGGAGTTGCTGCAGGTGATTCAGAGGGGGATGATTCTGTTCCATCACTGCTGCTGCTCTGCTCTCTCAGTGGCATGCTGTATCCTTGCCCATGGACACAGCTTCTCCCTTGGCTCTTCTCATCATCTGTAAAGATGCTTCAACATTTTTCCAAGAGCAGAAAGGCACAAAATCATCCTTCCTGCTGTCTGGAGTTGCATTTTGATTCCTCAGAGGTTCCCGTTCTCCAGTGATGGACCATGGGAAGGGTTCTGTGGGCATTCATGGGGTCCTTGAGGATGAAAATACAGTCACTATACACACCTTTTGCTTTAGTTATTCAAAAGATGCTTTTTTAGTTTTGCTGCTTTTAGGTATAAAATGCAGATGTTGAAAGGAAATCTGTGGGAATTTGAAGTGGAGACCGGACAGATTTAGGCAGTGCCTTCTTCATTCACAGCTGGTAAACCCTCATAGTCATTTTTAGCAGACCTAAGGCATTGGAAGGGATGATCTTTGAAAACAGGCAGAAGAAAACAACCCCAGTTTGCACTGAAGAAAAAACTACAACATGAACATCCAGTGGGCAAAGGGTGCTTTAAAATGTCCCAGTTCTGGACAAGCTTTGGTCAGCGTTTGTGTGGTCCAGAAGACGTGGGAAACCAGGTTTCAGGAGCTCCTGTGCTTAAAGAAGTGTTTGGTGTTGAGCACAGCTCCTGTTGGACATCTGCTGGTGTTCTTTGGGTGCAATGGGTGTTACTCCTAGGTGATGTGTACATGGACAGACTGCTCCTAGGAGTATTCCATGAGCATGAAGCCTGTCTCAGAGCCCTCAGCCTGTTTGTTCCTGTGCACTTGTAGCCATAGGGAGGAAATTCCCACTGGCGTTGTTCTGTCAAATGCTTTTTGTTTAAGTCTGCGAAGTTTTCTAACCACTTTGTCCCTTTGTTTTCAAGTCAGTAGTTTTTATTGTGAAAACCATGGTGTATTGATAAGTCTTGGGGAAAATCCCTGAGGCTGCTGAGCAGGAATCTGCCTTGATGACAGAGATGCTTCCAATTTTTAAGCAAAACAGCCTGTAAATTGTGCCATCAACTAACAAGTACGGGATCCCTGCTGTGTAATGTGTGGGATCCTGGAGTATTTTTATTTCCAGGGTGATACCCTCATGGTAGCATGTGGAGCTACAGCTGGGCCGCCAAGGAGCATCCTGCTTTGGGAAGATGAACGGAGAATATGTTCCTCAGGATTGCCATGCCTAATTAGCCTCAAGTTCTGGTATTAGGAGATGTTAATGAGCTGCAGCATATAAACTAACCGCAGGAAAAAACCTTTTTAATGGCTGTGCCAGCGGTAGGAAGAGGAGTGCTGCTGGGGGAGCTGACTCACAGCTCGGGACTGGTGGCACTGGGCAAGGGGTGGCCGTGCCCAGCTTGGCCACAAGGATCTTACAGCATCCATGGGCATGGCCTGTGTTGTCCCAGTGGTACCTCAGAGATGAGTCTGTCTAAGCTTTGCAGTTGCAAGGAAGTCTGGTTGTTTTCTGTAAAACAGTTTAATTAGCACAAAGGTGGCCTCTGTTAGTCCTTATTTTTGCTTGTTTTGAGGATGCGTCCGTGGAGATGACCAGTGTATCCAGTACTGCAGGCTAACAGTGCACTGCCTGCTCCCATTTGGATGTTGTACTCCATTTACCCTTGGTTTTCCCCTTTTTTTTTTCCTATAGTGAAGATAAAGGTTTAGAAACAGAGATAGGAGATTTAATTAATTTGCGATTCTGTATCAGAATTCAAAGAGACTTTCAGAAAAGTTCATTCTTTCTGCTTCATTTTGACTCCTTTGGCACCTTTCTCGAGAGGCAGGTGAGGAAGTTGCACTTCCATTCTCTCTCCTTTCCACAGACCTCCATTGTGCACTGTTTTACCATACCAGCTATTCTATTCATTATTTCAGTGCCCTATTCATGGGTGAGCTGAGCTGCTGCAATGTAAGATTGTTATTCATCATACTGGAAAATATGCCTTCTTTTTTTTTTCTTTTTTCCATTGCTTTGAAATTGTGTAAAACAGACATGGGGGGGAAAAAAAAACAAACCAGCTTGCCAGGCTCTTAAGTGAAATGATTGCATTGAAGAGCGGAGTTGGAGAGGAGCCAGCACAGAGCCCCTGATCAGGCAAGAAGGGAAGGGATAACGTGGCCACAGCGAGGACGTGAGGCTGGAGAAAAGCTCTGAGAGGAAGAGCTAATTGAGGAGAGGATTCGAACAAGAAATGTTTAATAAAAAGGTGTTGGTTAGTTAGTCATGAAGAAAAGTTGTGCATGTCAGGTGAGAGGGTGTTAGGAATGCCCATGTGCAGCATTTGGGAGACCCTGCTGGGGCTGCTGCCTGTGCTGCTAACCACGGCCCTGAGAAATTTAGGCTGAATGTAAAAGAAAGTGTATTTTATTTGAAGAGAAAAATTTCTCAAACTTCATGGCCCAAAGATGTCAGTCGGTGAGGTCCCTTCCAGCCATGGACCCCTGGGTTCCTGTTGGGAATCTGCCTTGAGGGGAGTGGGACCTTTGTCATATTTTAGCTGTAAACTCGGAGTGTGTGTGCTGGAGCTCTGGATTATCCTGTTGGACCTGGTGGAGGTCATCTGTGTGTGCTGCAGAGCTAGCCCCTGGTCCTGCAGCAGTACCAGGGATGCACTGCCCGTGTCATCCTCTGCCAGCGAGGGAGGGCAGCTCTCTATGGCCACTTGCTCCAGCACATGGCCACTCCAAATAGGCTTTAGATCAGAGTTCCTGCCAGAGCCTGAGACGTGCACGTGTTTCCAGGATGGATGATGAACTTGTGAGTGTTCATTTCTGATAGAAATTAAATTGCAGCAGGTTGCTCTGCTTGGTTGTTGTGTGGGCAACACAACGAGGTTCTCTTTGGAAGGTACCTTCCAAGCCTGACTTTGCACTCTGGTGCCACTGGAGATTCCAGAAGCACCTGCCTATTTGGGTTGGAAGGGACCTTAAAGGGCATTGAGTTCCACCCCCTGCCATGGGCAGGGACACCTTGCACTGTCCCAGGATGCTCCAAGCCGTGTCCAACCTGGCTCTGAACGCTTCCAGGGATGAGGCATCCACAGCTGGCACGGAGAAGGCCATGTGGCAAATGGTATCCTGCTAAAAATGCCTCTTCTGGCGACTGAGGGGTGGTGGGACTCAGCTGTGTCTGCAGGAGGGGAGAGCAGTGAGGAGTGGGGGACACTTGCACTCCCACTGGAGCAGCCACCGTTGGATGGAACATCTCCCAGAGCTGGCAGCCAGCATGGAAGAATGTAAATAAAGAAAAGCCATCCCCATTTCAAGTTGTGGTATTTTGACTTAGTTAAAATATTTATCTAAGAAATCTAATGGGGAAATGTAAAAATGTAAGTTTATGAAAGTTCCAAAGAACGGGAAGAAAAGACACAAGGCCTGGGAGAAAATACCACAGTGTTTTCATTCTTTTAATGATTATCTGGTGGGTTTTTTAAGTGCTTGGGGATGAAGGACTTACTGTATTGGTCTGACTACAAAGTACTCACAGAGCCCGAGTGTAACCGTTCTGGGCAGGGCTCATTTTCTGACATCCCGGATTCTTGAGCTCTCTAAGTGTAATACCAGCTATTCCCCATCCTATTTATTGCATCCAGCTTTTTAAGTAATGGGCCAAGTAATGATGGCAGATGCTACAATCATTTTTCTGTTAATGATTTAGAGCTCTATTTGCACAATAATTAGTTCTGCACAGCTCCGTGGCACAATACAAGAGGAATGCTCTCCTGACTTTTTGCTCCACAAGTTAAATGAAACTACTAATCTCGGAGGGTGCAAGGCGGTCCCAAGGGCGAGCCTGGGAGCTTCAGACCCAGGATTATTGTAGCCTGATGGGTGTCAGATGAGCTTCAATGTTGTCTGTGGACTGTACTGGATGCTTGGAAGAGCCCACTTGGTTCCTGATGGCAGCACAGCTGGGTTGTAGCTGCTTACAGCAGCAAATGCAGACAGTGCCTGACAATCCCAGACATCTCACTCATCCTTACTGAGGGGCAGATGGATCCTGAGAGCTCTAAAACCCACTTGAAAGAATCAGCTTTTGGTGTAGAAAAACAAAAAGATGTTGTCTGTGTCCTTCTGGGATGACCAAAGTGGTGTTTGGGTGGGTTCTGTTGCTGCTGCAGCTCCTGGTCACTCCAGGCAGGACTGCTGTGGTTCCTTGCTCGGTTTTCCCTTTTGTCTGTGTGGATTTTCAGCTGATGAGCAGAAAGGTCTTGATTCACGCTTGGCACAACACGGCTCTGATCTCAGCAGCAGATGCCAGATGCTGCCAGAATACAAGGAAATAATGAAAGTAACCCGAAATGTGAGTCAGCTGTAGGTGTGATTGGGGGTGCCTCCTCTGCTTTGTCTTTCTCTGGCATTTCTTGCTCCATCCACTCTGCCTTCAGCTTTAGTCTCAGCTCCTCGTTTCTCCTCCTGTGTTCTCCCTCCAGCTTCAGTCCCTTTTGTCTCTCTTTTCTGCCTTTTGCCATCCTCTTACTGCCCACTCCTGTGCCATGACCGCGTGGTGGGGGAGTGATGTTCCCCACAATGATAATGAAAAACCTATTTCCATTCCACTTCAGTTCCCTGGCACCCCCCGGTACCATTTTTAGTGCCGTCTCAGCAGCAGGCATTTCATTTATGGAAATTCGGAGTGTTTGTTCCTTCTCTGAACACGACCCTGAGTACTGGTGTCATTGCAGAAGTGCTAACTGCAGCCAGTACCTCTTGGAAAAGCACTGCATCGCTTTACTTCTTCATTGTGAATCACTCATTTTATTTTCTCCTAACGCTGCGCGGAGTTTCTCTGGTTCTGGAGGTCACTGGAGCCTTGTAACTGCAGCCAAAAGCGTTTTAAATGGTCATTGTGCAGTGTAGCAATGCCATCAATCTCCCGTGCCATTATTTTATCTAGAAAGTTGGATTTGATATCCATTTTCATATTTAAAGCAAAATTACTGGCAGGCTGCCATATCGTGTGAGGCACAGAGAGTGGGAACTTGTTCATAAAGGTTTATTGTGAGTGTGACTATTACTTACTGGTTTGGGATATTTTTCAACAAATCAAGACCTGCTGGTAGCCAAGTGGGTTCTGAACAGGGTCTTTTCTCCTGAACTGCTCTTATTTTATTCTTTTGTTTCCAAGCCTGTCTGTAGTCTTGCTCTGATAATGATTAGATCTTTTTAATTGAAGTCTCATCAGCATCAAATGCTGGCTTGCCCAGAAATACCTTACTTTTTGGCTTATATATGTATATAAAAGAAAAAAAGAAGAAAAAAAAATTAGAAAATAATAGTGGAATGTAAGTCTGGGGCATATTGAATTAATTTCCTGTTCCACTTCTGCATCAGCTAACCAGACAAATAACCAATTTGTTAAGGGCTCTGCTACTTCCTTCAATCACTTGCTCACAATACACTTTTTACATTTTATTTCCTGGTTTTTCCATTTCAATTCCTTACATCCCCTGCAGGTCTCTCTGTTTTGGTGCCAACAGCAACATACCCAGCGAGGGAGGGCAGGGTGTGATCCTCCACCTCCCAGCAGCCCCATCCGCCCTCTGCCACGTGGGTTTTCTGCAGGGACTGCAGGGACACCGAGCTCTTTGATGCACATCCCTTTGGGAATCCGAATTAAGGATCTCCCTGGTGCTGTGCCTTCATTGCGTGGCCTCGCCTTATTGGTGGCAGCAGGAATTGGAAGTGGGTTCCCAGTTTATTGAGCTGTTTCTGAGAGCACTGAAACATGAATATCACCATGGCATGGCAGAGGGAAGGAGGGAGATACCATGGAATCACAGAATTATTTGGGTTGGAAAGGACTTTAAAGCCCATCCAGTGCCACCCCCTGCCATGCCATGGTGATACTCGTGTTTCAGTATTCAGGGACACCTTCCACTGTCCCAGGCTGCTCCAAGCCCCAATGTCCAGCCTGGCCTTGGACACTTCCAGGGATCCAGGGGCAGCCACAGCTTCTCTGGGCACCCTGTGCCAGGGCCTCCCCACCCTCTGTGTAAAGAACTTCTTCCCACCATCACGTGTCAGGGTCTGTACTGGGAGCAGGATTAAGCAATCCTAACACAGGGCTTTCATTATTTTCCTCTCCTGCTGCATGATGGATTCCTCTGGAGACTGGTACAGTGCTGGGTAACAAAGTATGATGTGGCTTTTTGCTCCGTTCAGTGTATTTTGTGGGCTTATATTTGTGTTTAGGAAATTGATTCTGGACACTCTGCCAGGGATGTCATTCCAGAGAAATGGAGGCAACGAGGAGAAAAAACCAAACAGCACTCTGGGTTTCTGGGTAAACTGCCTTAACTGCCAAATGGTTCCTTGCAGAGAAACAATCCTATAGGAAAATCTGTAAGAAAAATAAAGATGTGTAACGTGAGAAGTCTGGAGCAGAAGTTGCAGAGGGCTCCAGTGTTCTCTGATGGAGAGGGGAGGAAGTGCAGCCAGTCAGTTGCAGGTTTGTGGAGCGCAAATAAATATTTTATTACCACGGCCTATCATTTAGTTCCTAAACAGCACGGGACAGACTCTGCTCTCAGATGGTGTCCCCACGTTTGTGACTCCATGAATGTCCATGGTTGAGGATGGAATTTGGGTCACACACTGCAAAGTCTGCACATAAAATATTCAAGAGCCACATAAGAAAACTCTCCAGGCTGGCACCGTACTGATGCATGTTAGGGCAGCAGTTGTTATGAATCTAATGGTATTTTGGGGTTGACCATAAAAATACTTTGGCCTAAGGCTGGAATTAGATAAATAAGATGAATTGGACCATTTCAGTGCTGATACAGTTTTGATATATGTTTTGAAACACACTACAGCCTTGGCTGTCCAAAGAGGGGTGGATAGGAAATGCTGATTTACAGGGTGAGCTCAGTAGGTGCAGTGGGTTAAAAAAATGCTTGTTGGGGGAGGGGGAAATAACTTGGGCAACTTTTTACCATTTGAGATTCTTTTTTGCGACAAAGCCAGAAAGCCAGTGGGAAACTGGGGAGGGAATAAGCGTGAAAAGCAGCAGCAGAAATCTCCTCATTTTCTGGTAATTGTGAGCTTTCAGACCAGCTACCACAGTAACTTTTACTTTCTGGTTTTCCTGCTGTCATACAGTAATAATTTTAAATTTGTCATGCTGGAGGGAGATGCCAATATCAAACTGAAAATGAAGTAAGCGGTTTTGATTGGAATTGAAAAGGAAGTGTTTCCTGCTTTAAGCTAAGTTTTAATTTAACCTAATTACACAATAATGCAATCGGTGTTTAGTTAATCATGAGAGGTGAGAATTCAGCAGTGAGGCGGGAGGCACATCCTCACCCAGCACATGGTGTGAGCTCTGTGGGTCGGCAGGGGAAATACGGAATTCCTGGTTTTACAGGTTTACATCTGAGTGCCTCTCCATGTCCCTTCATGTGCTTTTCCCTCTGGGACTTTTCCGGAGCTGTGTTTAATACAGAACTGCTAGGACACCCGTGAGTTATGGGATAATAATTCCGTGTCAGATACTGTGAGAGTGAAGCTTTTTTTACAAGAATGCCCTTTGATGGAAGTAGGGCCCCTAATTCAAACTTGAGTGCGTTTTGAGAGACATCTACATGCACACAATAAAATCCAGGGAGAACAATTTGCATAGAAAAGCCAGGAAACAGCTGGGCTTACAGACAGCTCAGATTTTAGGGGTGGTTTTTTGGGGGAACAAGAGAAGAGTCAAGCAGAAGAATTTAAATCCGGGCCATTTTGCAAATTTTTTATAATATTGCATATGTTGGAATAATTTTTAAAAACACAGCTGTGTGCTGGCTGCCGAAACCAGGTGGTTTTACCTTACAGTAATATTTAGATTGTTGTTCTTTGTAATTATCAGCCAACAGTAATGGTAACAGACACTTACTTGCCTGGGTCATATATGTATGTATTTGCTCTTACTTTAAATTCTTTCCCACAGATACAATTCAGCACAATCAATGCCAACAAAATTATTTTGAAAGCAGATTAGATTAAATATCTCATCCCTTACTGAGCTTCCCATTGGCATGTGAGACGATCCTTAGAGAATTAAGATTTGTTTCAGGGACAGAAATGCTCACATGAGATTGCACAGCCTCTTGCTGGCCATTTCTTTCTTTAAATATTTGACAGAAGTGCCTGTCTAGGCTAAATTCAGCCGTTTTTATACTTGGGGAGGTTGATGACTAACACTAGAGAGGGGGGGGAAAGTGTCTGGGAAGTGTTTTTCTGTACAAGCTTGTTAAGTGGTTTTGTTCCGAGTTGTCTTGCTGGTGACTTGGAGCTTCCCTAGAAGAATGTCACGGGATGATAGAGTCACAGATTGGTTTGAGTTAGAAGGGACCTCGAAGCCCACCTCGTTCCAACCCCCTGCCATGGGCAGGAAACCAGCCTGCAGGTCAGGGAAATGTTGGGATGGCACAGCTGTGTGTGAGCTGGACCATTCCCAAACCCCTGCTGACTGGGATCTGTGTTGGGAATATCTCAGATTTGGGGTTGTTGATTTTATGTGGAAGCGTTGCTACCATTCAGTGCTGATTTAAGCCAAATCCTTGCCCTCACAGAGCAGGAGGATGTTTTGAACTGGGAGGTGAAAGGATGGTGTGGGCAGCCATGGGTTGGAGTGATGGGATTTGCACCCTGTGCTGCTCCCCAAAATTGCAGTGCAGGGAAGGCAGAACAGCCTCATCCCCTCGTTCTTCCTCATCTCCTGTACACCTTGAAGCATCAACCCCGTCATCCAGAGGCCTGCCCCCACACACACCTGCTGATGGAACTGTGGTAGCACTGATGGGTTCACTGATGGCTCTTGGAAATGAGCCTTTCTTCCCTGGGTTTTGGTGGGACTGGCTGGTGTCCATCCTGTGCCCCTCTCTACAGGGGTAGAGCCAGGTCTGGTCGTGCACAGCAGGTGTCTGTGGGATTTGGGCTTCAAAGTCTTGGAAGCAGGATCCTACCTGGCCTTTACATTGTGTTAAAGCAGGTTGGTGCAGACTAAATGAAAAGTCTCAGCCTCCCCCTGCTCTGCCTGTGACCAATCCATGGTTTTTATAACCATGAATAAGTCCCAAGACTGGAAAACTGCCCACCAGAACACTGTGGTTCCAGATGGTTTAGGGTGATAATTTTGTATAGGTTTATTAGGGTGATTTGATATCTTTGCCTCTTCATGTACCTATTGTTGCAAGTATTTTAATGGAAAATGAGCAATGCTGTGAGTCTGGAAATAAAGTTTGGGGGTGTCCTATTGTTACTGCTTTTGCTGGGTTTATTTAAACCAGGAGTCACTCTTTTAAGCGATTCATTTCCCCAGCCCAGCAAAAAAGGGAAGGGGGACGACACAGTCAACAGTGATTTATTTCTTCAATGCATTTTAAATAAGTAGACCCCCAAGAACGAAGCAGTGGTGCGTAATTACATTATCCTGGCCACAAAACTTGGGCTGTTCTCACTGCAGGAGGGTTATTTAACACCTGGTGAGCTTAACTGAGTGCCCTGCTGGGATTGGAGGCTGGCACTGACTCTGGGGTTCACGTCTATTCTCTAGCAGCAGTGTCTCAGTTTCTGAAATGTTTTTGCCTGGACTTTGCACCAGGGGTTCCTGCAGCTCTGCTGCCTCTCCTCTGTCCCTGCCCTCCTTCTCCTGTACCCTACGTGCACTTCCTTCAGAGGAGAGGCTGCGTGGAGAGGCAGGAGCTCCTTTCCAGATTGCTGTCTCCTAAATTAAAGCAAGCCAAATCGATTTGAATATTACATTTGCCTACAAGGACCTCCTGCTAATTTCTGTGTTTTTCACAATTGCGTTTTCCTGTTTTTGTTTAGTTTTTTTCATCTTTATCACTTCCCTGCTGCTGACTAAAGGAGCTACACAACAGGGGAAAGTGTGACTAACTCACTGCCTGCACGGGGGAAAGAGTGAGGCTGCTTCTACACATGCTGGTGATAAATGCACAGAGTAAACAGAATGGAAAAGTGGAGAAAAACAGCTTTTTTTTTCCTCCAATCTCTTTTTTTTTTAATAGCAATGCTAGTCATTCTTTCCAGCAAGTGCAGGTTTAAACAGTTTCCATCGTGAGATTTCTTGCAGGAGAAGCAGTATCAGCTGAAAATTTGTGCTTCCTTCTCAAATTGTTTTTAACATCTCTTGTTGTAGGAAAGTCCAAAAAATGTTTTTCTTCTTCTTTTCAGTGTCTCCTTTGGTTTGACAGCAAGTCACGGAAGTGCAATTTTTCTCCTTCTCCCGTGTCCTGTGTCAGCTTGGCAGCTATTTCCTATCTCAGCTGGAAGGGAAAGCATTTAATCAGTGGGAAAAGGGCAGGGGGATTCACCCAGAAATATGTTTGAAACTGGTTTTAACTTTGGTTGAAATGGAGTAGATTCCAGATGACACGGTCCCTTTAATTAAGGGATATCGTGCTGTTGTTTTAAAGCCTGCTGAAATCAGTGGAAAGATGCCATGGACTGCAAAGGGCTCTGGAGCAGGTCCAGTCTCCTTTTGTGGTATAGAAGTGATTCTTCAACAGTTCAAGGGCTTGGAGGGTCTGAATCAGAAGCCAACAAGTGACCTGCTCATGTATGAGGTCAGGAAACACAGGTCTGAGCTCAGCCCCACTGATTCAGGTGCTAATGAACAGCCCTGTTTTCCCTTTGTGAAGTGTTACAGCAGACCTGCTTTCCTCTTTTTCCTCCGAGTATCCCAGCACGGCTTTGGAAAGGGAAGGGAAATCTAATTTGTGTGTAAATACAGTATTGTGGTGTTTGTTTAATGCCTTTGTTTGCTTTGAAAGTTCGTCCCGTACTAATGAATTTACAAAACCTACATTATCCATAAAACTGTCGCTGGTGCAGAATCCTGTAATAACTCAGATAACGTATTTAAACCACGAGTGAGTCTGCTCTATCCTTGACTTGATAAATTGTGTAGCTTCATTTGGTAAGAATCAGCAATTTTATGTGGCAATTAATTTTAACGGCAATAGGGAGCCAAAGGACTAAATTTTTATCCTTGGTTTTCTGCACATGTAGGGGAATATCCTTGTGTTTACTGTTCAGGTTGCTGCCCTGGGATGCAGTGTGTGTGTGCAGGGAATGTCGTTTTACAGGCATTATGGCCATGCTGCTCCAGCTCATGGTCCAACCCTCCAGATAAACCATTTTGGGGATTTCTCATCTCTTAAACTATGTCAGAAAGAGGGCAGATGGGCAAAAAATCTCTCCCCAAGATCTGTGTTGCTCTACCCCCTCTCTGCTGCATGAACTTGCTGGTTGCCTTTTTTATTGTGTAAGTCACCACCATCGGGGATGATGCCAAAATCATGAACTTGGAGTCAGAGAGGAAGAGATCAAGTTTTTCTGAAGTGATTCCCATTGTTTGTTTTCCCTTTGCTGGTCTCTGATATCCAGCCTGGAAACATCCCATTTGTACAGTTGGCTGGGAAACTGTAATTGTGTAGGATCTGACCTGGGAATCAGGAAAGCCTGAATTCCAATCTCGGCTCCTGCCACCAGAGTTATAGAGTGGAGCAAGTAATTTGACTTGATAATTTATGTCTGTGACACTGGCTGCATCCTCAGCAGTGTGCACAAAGCACCGGAGTTCCCCTAAAGCTAAAATTTGTCTTGTGGCAATAAAAAATGCCAAGGGAGGTAATTTGAAAGGGACTTATTTATGATGCTCTTAAGTGACACCCACATTTTGGGTCTTGCCGTTTGTGAAACGGGCTGGAGAGATTTGGGGGCGTTGCTGGGAAAAACCAGACAGATATCATTGAACACATGGGGTAAATAAGGGTTTTATCATAGAACCAAAGGTGCCTGTAGATCCTGAGCCTCGTGTTTCAGGTGTTGGTCTCCCATCCCTGACTGTGGAGCCATTGGTGTCTCCGTGGGTGCCACTGGTTTGTCTGTGGCTGGGTGTGGGTTTCCAACATCATTTGTGTTCCCAGAGTGGAGTGATGGCTCCAGAAAGAGGTTCGGGGAAGTTATGAACAAGGTCATGAGCCTGATGGAAATTTCATTTTGTTCCATATTTATTCTGCTGTTTGGGGTTGCACAGAGCTACTGGTCTGTAAAATGAGGTCGCAGCCAGGAAAGAAAGTTTGGGAGTTGCTGCTTTAGAGTTTGGGTTGAAATTAATTATTTGTATACCTTAGAGGGTTGCATTGGTTTTTAAACAAGGCAGCTGGGTTAGAAAGCAGTGGGAATTCATTGTGAAACACTTTGTGTGATGGCCAGCACTTGAACCTTGCGCTCCCTTGGTGCGCCACCAACCAGAAATTTCAAATTGGCTGCACAAAGTTGGCTGTGTAGTCACCCAGATATTTCATTACGTTATTTCAGAAATCCCAGTGGCTCCAGATGCTCCAGGGCCATGGAGGAGTTCATTGTAGTCGCAGTTGGAAAAGTTGGTCTGGGGTAGCTTGTATTGTATCCCCACATGTTTAGACAGGAGAAAGGTGGGTGTAGAAAGGAGGGCTGGCCAGACTAATACTGCTTTGAGAAGGAAGAGTGGAACTCATGTGGAATTGGATGTGAAAAATGCAATACCAAAGGTGTCAGCTTAGTGTCTTCAAAGGAGAATATTCTCTTATTTTGTTGAAGATGAAAACACCTATGAAGTAGTATTCTTTAAAAAGCTGAGTCCTCCTCAAACGCCAACTCAAAAGTCCAATAATTTGTGGAAAGGAAAATCTTTATTTTCATGCACAAAACCTGTGGTCTGTCTGGAAAGCAGAAACCTGATAAAACAGCGGAGCCAGGTGCTTGAAAGTGCTTTTCGAGGGGATTTCTCTGTCCAGGTGCTTGCATACGGTTTCCAAGGGTGATTTCTCTGTTGGGCCCCTTTTCCTGATAGCTTCCCCATCACCCATTGCCTCTTCCTTCTGCCATGAGCTCTTTGATGTCCCCACCATCCTCCTGTTCTCCTGGTTCAGTGTTGCAAGATTATTTTCAAGGTGAATGTTTATATGCAGGCTGTGTTCATGAGAATGAGTCATCTATGTAGTTTCTGAGTCGTGAAGTGCTGACTCTGAACATATATTTGTTTTTCTATTTGTTGCTCCCTTCTGAAAAAATCCCGAACAAATATTTAAAGGTGTTCTGCTTAGGCTGGAATTGCTAACTCATTTTCAAATCGCTGCGCTTTGGGGTATTTGGTGGAGGGAGGAAGAACAGCCCTCCCTCACCATCCCTGCCCCAGGGGTGCCACGTGGGAAGCTGCAGGTTGCTCGTGCTACTCCAGCTGCAAACTCAGCATTTGAAGGAGAAATTTCGCCTCATTTTTATGGTTTTACTTGTGACTTTATTGTTGCGTGTTCTCAGTTCCAAGGAGGAAAATAAATAGCAGGAAAGGAAAGGAGAGTAGGGTTTCCGTATGCTTCCTGCATCTTGGGGAGCCGTGCTCCGTGTTAGCTGCTGATAAGGAGGTTTTAAACCCACAGGTTTTAAAACACGACACATGGTTAAGCGCCAGGGAAAAAAAACCTCATTTTTTGTCTCTGAAATAGCCGTTCCCTGGCAAAGACCGTGCCATTTGGAACACCTCTGCTCTGGAGACAGGCTGAGAGAGCTGGTGTTGTTCAGCTTGGAGAGGAAAAGGCTCTGAGGAGACCTTGGAGTCCCTTCCAGTGTCTAAAGGCACTCCAAGAGAGCTGGAGAGGGGCTTTGGACAAGGGCCCAGAGAGACAGGACAAGGAGGAATGGCTTCAAACTGAAAGAGGGCAGGGTAGGATTAGGTATTAGAAAGAAGTTCTTCCCTGTGAGGGTGGTGAGGCACTTGAAGCCCAGAGAAGCTGTGGCTGCCTCATTCCCCGGAAGTGTCCAAGGCCAGGTTGGATGGGGCTTGGAGCCACCTGGGATAGTGGAAGGTGTCCCTGCTCGTGGCAGGGCGTGGGAATGAGATGAGCTTTGAGGTCCCTTCCAGCCCAAACCATTCTGTGGTTAGGCTGTAGGTCTCTGTGTACATGTGCAATGTTGCTGGTCAAGGTTTGAATAAAATCACTTCATCCATCTCTCACTTCAGTCAATAAAATACGTTTTGATTAGGAAAGCCTCATGTCCATCCTGTGCTCAGTCAGAGGCACCTTCCTGATCCTCAGGAAGGGCAGTGTTCATGGCTCAGTCCCCACTCATCTTTGAAATGCTGAGGCTTCATTATTGCTCCCTCCTTCTCTCCCCTCTTCATTCCCCAGTTTCAGCCTACTCTTGAGAGCTTTGCGTTTTTAGGGAACTGGAGAAATCCATCTCCCGGGTTCCTTTGGTGACACCACGACTGTGGGTGCAGATGTTTATGTTCAGGAGTCCCAGAGCTCCTCCATGCTTGCAGTAGCTCCACATTCACGTTGATATTGTATGAACCCCAGCCTGTGTGACTGTTTTCCCTGCTGGCACTTCAGACAGTGCCTACGAGTGTTGGCAGCCACGGCACCGGCGCTGCTGTGGGCTGCCCCAGAGCAGTGATTGTGTTTGTCTGCTCCCTAGCAACTTGGGTGTGCTGGTTCAATTACAAAGGGCTCGGAAAAACGCGCTCCATCTGGTTTTCCAGCCCCAGATGCGACCACCCCAAAGAGTGATCTAATTCTTTTCTATATAGACTTGAAAACTTCTCACCAGTTGGTGGTGCGGGAAATCAAATAAGAGTCCTTAGGAGCAATAAGATCCACATGCTGGCCTAATTGCACATGGAGCTACACTGCTGCTCCTGCTCCAGTGTGTTTGCAGTGCTGCTCTCAAAGGCGTATTGTTAGGCAAGGGGAAAACCCACAAATCTTAATTTGAGAAATAACTTAATGTGGGCCCATAATTAGTTGTTCACGATAGAGGCCCCTTCGTGTCTGGTGTGGAGCGTAAGGAGAAGGCAGGCAGGGCTTGTGAGCAGCCTTGGTCTGTAGGCCAGGGGATGTGGAAAGGGATAGGATCTCATCGTGCTTTTCAGTATAGTCCTTTTAGTCTCCATTAGATCATCCAAGAGTGTTATTCTTGTTTTAATGTGGTTTGGTTTTATTTTTTAATTAAGACCAGAAAAATGATGCTGCTTTCCACCTCTGCAGACTGAATCAGGAGAGGACAAGGGGGAATGGTATTAAACTAAGAAAGGGGAGATATAGGTTAGATGTTTGGAAGGAATTCTTCCCTGTGAAGGTGCTGAGGCCCTGGCACAGATTGCCCAGAGAAGCTGTGGCTGCCCCATCCCTGGAAGTGTCCAAGGCCAGGTTGGACGGGGCTTGGAGCAACCTGGGATAGTGGAAGGGTGAAGCTGCATCATCTTGAAGGTCCTTTCCAAACCAAACCCCTCTATGATTTTATGATTTTGGGGAAGGAGGGGCAGAACCCAAACTGGGGAGTTACTGAGGAATGGGAGAGCATCACACAACCTTGACTGAATGCTGAAGCATAACATTTCCTCCCTCCTCCGTTCTGCAGAAGATCCCATCCTGTAATGCCTTGTTGAGGAATTTTTGTTGACTTAGGGCTTGGGATCAGACCCTTACCATTTCAAGCTTGTCCTGAGGCGCCAGCAGCTCGTCCTGCCTGGCCATCATTGCGCTCTTCTACGCACGAAAAGCCCGTGAGGGAAAGTCTGAAACTGGCTTCCTATGCACTTATAACTTCAGACCACATTTTCACGAGGGAGTGCCAGCCCTAAACACTGGCTCTGTCTCTTGGAGCGAGCCCCGGCTCGCAGCGGGGGGTGTTTTCCGTCGGGGTTTCCTGTGGGAGCCCCGTGCCGCGCACAGGAAGCGTGGCCAGGCCCGCGGCCATCGGCCTCTCGGGCGGGCGGAGGGAGCAGTGCCAACCCCGGGCCAAGGGCGGGAGAGCCCCGGGCAGCCACGGGGGTGAGCCCTGCTGTCCGCAGGAAAAATAAAAAACTGCAGAAAGGCGCGACCCCTTGGGACCCGTGTTTTGTCAACAAATCCATCGGGCGCTATTTTAAGCCGCTATGTACCTCGAGCTTCCTGTTTTTCAGAAGAAACTTCTTGTTTTTTCGCTTTTATGTTGACGGATTTATTTTAACGGCTTGTTCCTGAGCCGGTGTGAAGGACTTTTCCCTCCCACGAGGAGGGAGGGAGGCTCCCTGGGGTCTGCCAGGGGCAAGGACACCCTCATCCCCCTCCCAGGGGTCACTTGGGGGGTTCCTGGGTGCACCAAGGAGACTTGAAGGTGGGCACTTGTGGGGTGGCTGTCAAGGGGATGGTGCTAAGCTGAGCCATGTGTGGTTCTCTTTCGAGGAGCGGTGGCCTAACCAGTAAGGACAAAGTAAATAGTGTTCATTTCCTGTTGACCTTTTAACACCAACAGATGTTTTCTCTTACAAGTACCATAGGCCACTTCAGTGCCTGACCTCATCAAGTGGGCTGCTGCCGTTTTCATGCTCTATAAAACTCCTTATTTAACCTGTTTTGCTGAGACCTGCCTGCAGAAGTGGATCTTCTGCCTTGGGCAGGACCTGTGTGTATTTGGTGTTTCTGACTTTCTTTTCTCTGGATGGACCAACCACTTCCTCCTGGTTTTTGTCCTCTGTGGAGGATGGCAGATGTTTCCTGTGATGGGCTCTATCAGGCAGCTGGGGGAAGTGAGTTTGCCTTTAGAATATTTTCCCTAGCAGTCCTTGCACAGGTTGGATTTGAAACCCCATGGCTGGGGCAGTAAGTCCATCACCCTTACCCCGGTTTGTGGTGGTTGAGCAGGATGAATGGGATCTTAGAATCACCTCCAAGCTCAAAAAGTGAAAGAATGGCAGTGCTGGAGCTGCATCTTTCATCAGTGTGGAGTTATCCTGGGACCTGCTGATACCTTCTCCTGTCCGCCCCATGGGTCTTGGTCCTGCCCAAAGGAATGAAAAGGATTTCAGCTCCCTCCCAGTCTACTCTGCTTGGAGATCACATTGGTGTTGCTTTTTTTGCCGTGCTGTCTTCCTCCCTCCCACATCAGCTGTGGATGGTGCTAGGTGATGATCTCTGCAGGAACTGGAGCAGTTTGGAATGCAGATGTGGTGGGAAGAGCAGTTAAGCTCTCATTCCTGACATGGGCCAAGGAACATGCATGTCTGGCCATGGCTTGTGTGTCCAGGAACATCAGAGATGCCTAGTTCATCCAGGAGACCATTAAAGGTGATTTCTCTGGTGGGTTTCCTGTCCAGAGCCTTTGTTCTTCTGCCAGTCCTGCCTGGAGACCACGGGAGCAAGCTCTGCAGTGAGGTAATGAAGGAGGGAAATGTGGAGGCTGACCGGTGCATGTGCCATCAAGTCTTTGGAGACCTTTCCCTGTTGGTGAAGAGCCTTTTTCCAAAGTTGACATGGCAGTAGTGTCTTATGGGATGTCGTCAAGCAGGATGAGGTGTCTCTGTGTCTGGGATGCAAAAAGCCTCATGTGGTACTCGTGGGCCTGTTTATTTGTTGTGCTGTGTGGTGCAAACCTTCTGTCCTAGGTTAGTGACATCCAGTTCAGAGAGCAAATCCCAGAATCCTAGACTGGTTTGGAAGGGAGCTTAAATCCCATCCAGTGCCACCCCCTGCCATGGGCAGGGACACCTTCCACTGTCCCAGGCTGCTCCAAGCCCCAATGTCCAGACTGGTCTTGGACACTGCCAGGGATCCAGGGGCAGCCACAGCTGCTCTGGGCACCCTGTGCCAGGGCCTCCCCCCCCTCACAGGGAACAATTCCTTCCTAATCCTTTCTTTACCTTTCAGGTGGGGGACATTAGAGATATGAATAGTTAGCAGTATGATTTTCAGTTATTGTGTTATGCATCTGCATCTTTGTTAGTCCAAAGTTCACAGATTTACCTTCATAGACTCTTTTTTAATAGCATACTGAACATAAGTTGACAGATACTTCCAGGTTGTCACTTGTTGGGTTTTTTGCCTTTTCCTTAAGAGATATTTTGGTTTGTATTTTTTCTTTCAGTACTCTCCTCTTGTACGTTGTGAAAGATGTTCAGAAGTTTTATTTCATGAGTTGTGGTTCTATCCGAGAGCAGCATTTCTGTGCAGGACAAGGGGAAACAACCTCTCTGTGAGTCAGGTTACCCTCCTTTTCCTGTTCAATCAAAAAGAGAAGAATGCACATTCTTAAAAATTCTTGACTACTACCCAAACATTACCATTTTTAGAGTTTCAAGTTTAGAGAAAATGACTCACAGGCACTTTTAATAAAGGATTGCTCAAAATAGAGTGGAGTATGATTCACATTAACAAATGAAGACCCAAGAGAGGCAACAAAGAAGCCTTTAACCTGATACTCACTCATCCCCATGAGGATATTGGGAAGGGGATAGTTGGGGTTCCCCTCATGGCACCTGGCATTGGGAGAGCAGCGTGCAGAGATCCTTGCTCATCTTGTTTGTTGGGTTTTATTGCTCAGTGTAATTAGGCAGTGCCTGAGTGCTGTAGGCAACCCTGAAGATGACACCTTTGAAGCTGAAATGGAAGCAAGTCTGCATTTGGGTGCCTTTGCAAACACACCTTTTGTTCCCCAGCACTGAGTGTGTGTCCAGCACCACACTGGGCTATTCTGAATTTTAGGGTCACCATGGCAAGAGAGATGTCCCACCCACAGCAGTGTGCTGCCTGGAGGGACTGGAGTGAGGAGCCAGAGCTGGCTCTACCTGAAAGCAAGGAGCACTCTCAAAAAGCTTGTAACACAACCCTTGTGAGAAGAATTGTTTAACAAATAGCCAGATAATCTAGTTTGCCTTTTCCACGGTGTTTTCGTTTGCCCTGCACTGGCAGTCAGCCTTTCCCAGGTTTAACCTTGCAAAGATTTTATCTTGCCAGTCTGCAGAGGCGGCTGCTGGTTGTGGAAAGCATCCCTGACTTACCGAGTGGATTAGTGGGCAAAATCGATTTTACTTGGTACATTCATATGCTGAAAAGCAACATAATAGCGTCTGCTTTGCTTCCACGCCAGTGAGGGGGAAGTGCCCCAACATATGCTGGAGACCCTACACGAGTCTGAGAGGCATCTGAGTGTTCTGGACCATGTCCATCACCAGTGTAATTCTGACGGCATCGTTTTGGCTGACTGAGCAGGACCTGCAGAAATGCCTTAGGTGTATGTGCTGATGTATATTTTGTGGCTGTCTCTACTTAAGTGCTGAACATTCCCTGTGAGCTATGAGAGCAAAGACCTTCCCCGTGCTCCTTGCAGCTTCTTCAGTTGATATATGGTGTTTTCCCTCCTTTTTGTCAAAGTGTCCTCTGTCCCAGAGATAATGCAATTGCTATTCAGTGCCGTGCAAATACTCTTTTGTATTTATATCTCTTTTCTATTTAATTATAGTGTATAAATGTCCTCGGTAAATTTGATAAGTTGGGTGAAGGATATTGATTTTCGAGTCTCTGTTGTGCTGGGCTCCTTGTAGTAGCAGCAGCCGTTCCCCAGGCCTGTTTCCTGAGGAGGTTTTGAAGGTTCAAGTTTAAGTAGCTATGGATAACAAAGGAATTTCTTTCTCTACAATCACGTTTGATCTGCTGATTGCGGGGTTTAAGGCCGGAGAGAAAACATTAGTGTTGGGTGCTTTGTTTTTTAAAGCCTTAGACTCACATCATCTGCAAAAGCAGGTGGGAGGGGAAACCAAGAATAGAGACATTGCCTTCATTCCTGTATATAAAGCTACCAGCTATGGGATGAAATGAGAGAGGAATGTTCTCAGGGTTAGAGGAGGTCCTGGGGAGCAGTGGGAGGACTCTGGAAGTGTTCAAAGGCAGGTTGGATGGGGCTTGGAGCAAGCTGGTCTAGTGGAAGGGGTTGAAACTAGGCAGTGTGTGAGGTCCCTTCCAACCCAAACCGTTCCGTGATTCCATGATTCTGAGACTTGCAGCTGGGCAGGGCCCCCCTCACCCCTCCGTCACCCCGAGGCTGACAACAGGGCAGGAGGGGCAGAAGAGACCAGTGGGTGTGCGGGGAGACAGAGGAGGGGAGGGAATTTGCAGGGTTAAAAGGGTCTATTTTTAACTGCAGTTTTGAATGTGAAGTGTCACCGATGTTAAAAAAAGCTCCTGGTAAATGGTGGGGAAGATGCAAGCGATAGTGCAAAGCCAGCTGCAGCTTTTTGAACTGTTCTCTGATGTTTGTGAGGAGGCTGCAAACACTTGGTTCGTGGTGATGTCTTAATTTTCCTTTCCTCAGCCCCAAGTCTCCCTGCACAAGTGACTTTCTTTAAACAGTGCTTAGCTCTCAGCCTCATAAGATTATTTTTGTTCTTTAAGAGGCAAAGAAGAGAGAAATACAGATATTTGTGCACTTTCCTTTTGCGCTTGCTTTCGTCGCATTCTCTTGGAACATAAAATGTTTTCCTTTTTTTTTTTTTTTAAATGCTGAAAATTGGACGCTGATTTTTTTCTGGCTAATTTCCATGCATTTCTCAGACAGGATTTTTAGCCTTGATCTATAATGCAGGCCTGTTGCTGTTCTCGCTAAAAGTTTGATCCCACCAGGGCTTTCATTATAAATCCTTATTTTCAGTAGCAAATTGCTTTCTGCAAATGTCACCTCTCAGAGGTTCGGGTGGGTAGGGGGGCACCGTCCCTGCATTGCCAGGCCCAGCACCTCTTGGCCATCCACCCTCAGCTTCCCCAGGATTTGGGGACGTGGGGATGTGGCCTGTTTGCTGCTGGCTGCACTGAGGCAGCAGGCTGGAGCCATTGCTGTCACGCCAGTGATCCGTGGGATAATGCATCCCCAAGTCGTGGCCGTTTCTGTCTATTGTGTCACCGATCCGCGCATTAAAGGGACCCCGAGTAGGTGTTGCTACAATAAACCCTAACAGCTCTATAGGAGCCGTCACAGTTCATTGCATCAATAATCTGTGTATTAAGGCATCCCGAGCAGGCCCGGGCACACAATGGATCGTTATGGCTCCAGATGAGCCTGTATAAATTTAGGTCAATAACCTGAGTGTTGTTAAATCCCAAAATTGCCATGCTGCAGAGAACTGGCAAGGCTTGGAAGAAAGATGCGTGGATTATGCAAACCTGGTGGTTGCAGAGGATACTCTTGACTAAAGGCTGGTGGTGGGAGAATTATTCCATCTTATTTATTGCTAATCTAAACCTCTCTCCGCTCACTTGGCTCCTTCCTTCCCTCTCCTTTCACTCGGTGTGAGCGGTGCTGGAAGGGCAGGGATGGAGGGATGGGAGGAGCGGGGAGGAGGCAGCGTTCTGCAGTTGAGCCGTCCCGGAGCCACCCCGCATCCCAACGATCTCTTTCCCACGGGACTTCATGGAAACACTCACACATTTCCATCCTGCCTGTGCCTGACCCCGTGGAGCTCAGTATTGTCTGGAGCATGGGTTTTGCAGGCAGATCCCCAGGGGCTCCCCAGACTCTTGATTACTCCAAAAGCCACGCTCCATCCTCATCGCCGACCCGTTGCGTGATCCAAGCCCTCCTTCGTGCTTGATGCCCCAACACCTGGCTGGGCTCTTCTCTCCGCTGTTCTTTGCATCCTGCCCCTTCCTTCCTTCCTCATTTCCCTCAGACAAGGCCCTTTTGTGGGTAGGTGGAGGGAGAGGAATGCCTCCAGCGCGGGCCGGAGAGCCCGGTTCGCATTGTGGGTGTACGCCTGAATGGAGACGTAGCCTTGAACTCTTGAACTCTCCTTTTTTTTTTTTGTCGAGTAAGGCTGCTGTGTGCTGAAAACAAACAGGACTCACTCCGATGGAAAGAGATTGTATAGTGGGAACAGGTCTCGGACCACGAGAAACGGGGTTTTTCCATGTTTCCATTCTGAGAGTTTCCATTTGAGATTTTGCCAGCAGTTGGGCAGCAGAAGATGAATTAGCTGAGCTGTTAAAGGTATTACACGTGTTTCCCCCTTCGGAGACTTGTTAGAACATATTTTCTTCAGTGATAGTAATAAGTGTTACAAACAAAACACAGTTTTCCCCTTTGAATATTCCTTTACACAGAGCATCATCTACATTAAAAAAAAAGTACGTTAAGCAACACGAATAGCTTCAGGCTATTTTATTTCATGTTGCTAAATAAGTCAATGCAGATGAGTGCTTTTTATGTAAGAGTGGCTTGTAAATATAAGCACTAAGATAAGGGCAAACTATAACTCCAGAGATTTCCTGGAGACAGAAGGGTGTCACTGCTACCTTTCACTGTTCCCAGCCCAGGCAGAGATCCCAGGACAGGGATTCAGAAAGACTGAATTTGTGCCATGTGGGGGGGGGGGTTTAGTGTGCTGGAGGAAAGCTGAGTCTCCTGATTTGCTGGGGCAGGAAGGGCTTCGTCTTTGCTCTTCAGGAGAGCAAGGCCCTCCCTGAGTGAATGATGGAATCTCCTGAAGGGCTTAAGGTTCCTCCTCTGGCCCTCAACTGGGATTTGAAGAAGTGGGCTGGTGTTGTCTTTTCCTGGCATATGTGGGTGTCCATGTAAGATTTAGTTGTCTGATCCTGATTCTGGAAGAATTAAGAAATTGGGAGTGAAGGGTAGGATTCCAGACTTGGAGACACTCCAGTTGTGTGTCCTGTAAGTCTGTAGGGCTGGGATGTGGGTGCCATCGTGTCCTTGTCACGTGAACCCCATGCAGCAGCACCTGGTTACGGCTTGGGACACTAAGTATTCCATGGCTTTGCCTGTAAGGATGCCCTCATCCTTCTTTTATTATTTCTTTTAATTAGAAGCGATACAGAGCAGAGGACTTGCAAGAGCCTGGAAGACAAATGGTCCTGGTTGTGGGGTTGGCCCTTTGGCTTGGGCACTGAAGGGAATATGCTGATCCCAGGGTGCTTTGGGTTTGCATTGCCGTGTTGCTGTTTTGAACGTTGTGCTGAGGAGGAATTCAGGGGTAACTCATGAGTATTGCAGGAGTGTTTGCTACATGCAGATGTTCAGTCACATCCTGCAAGGCGGGAGCACCAGGTGCTGCTGTGGTGCCTCTGCCAGCCCCAGGATCAGGGAGTGAAGTGGGCTTGGGGGATCAGCAGCACGGAGTCGTGGGGATGGGAGAAACACGGGGATTCACAGAGACACAGGGGGTGGTGTGTGTGGCAGGAGGGGGTACAGAGGTTGGGAGGATGTGGCTTCTGGCCCCATGGAGATTTTGGTATGCAGCTCATACTCAGGAAGTTTGGCCACCCTGATTACAAACATACGTGTATTTGGAGATGTATAGCGAGATATGTGCCTCTTTCCTAATTTGATTTGCATTTAGATGGGGAGAGGAAAACCGCCGGAGCTGGGGAGTGGGTGGCTTTGTGTGGTTTCCTAGCCAGCAGAAGCTGAAAGCAATTTACAGTTCACATTTAGCAGTATTATATTAGTAGTAACCAGAAGGAGACATCTGAAGGTAAGTGGCCATGTCCAACCTCTTGGCAGTGAGGAAGCTGGATTTGCCTTTGTTCAGCTCCAGAGATGGATGAGCTCTCCCCTCTAGCTCCAGGGATGGGTAATGGTTCCACGGCACAATTTGCAGTTGTTCTTGGTTAATCATGTTCGAAATTTAAAACATAAAGTGCTATTTGTGAGGGTGAAAAGGATGAAGTTTGCTGTGTTAAAGTTGGGGGTCGAGAAGTGAACTGAACAAAACCAAACCTTGGAAGCAACAATACATGCACACCAAAGGGTTTATTTAAGCAGGACTTTTTATCATAGCTATTTCATCTTATTTTCCTCTTGTCCTTGCTCTTGCTTGCTCATCTATATACAGCATATGGGAAGGTTGAAAAGTGGCAATTACTAAATGAGAGTCGACAGAAACTGTCCTCCAGCAGCTCCAGATGGGGTTAGTGATGCTGTTCCCAAGCTGCCGGCGCTTCACTCCGCAGTATAAAATGCCCTCTAATGGACAAGTAACTGCATAACTCATCCAAGAAACCGGCAAATACTCATTTTTCTCAGGATTTCTAATCTGCTGTGCTGATTTTTGTACGGGAGCAATTAATGGCTTGAGTAGAGAAGAGCTTTTGCTTATCCAGATGCACAAACAGCGAAGGTTCACCTTTCTCCGGCATTGATCTTTGCTATTGCTGCACATCAATTATTAGTAATTTAAGGAATTTTGGCAAAACGTAGAATGAGATTTTATTTTCCAGTATGGCAGGGACCCCTGGAGACTGTAAAATTATTTATGTATCATTTCCTCTTGTTCTATTTGAAAAGTTAAGGGTAGTTTTCCAGCCATTTACGTGCTTCGGCAAGATCGGTGTGCGTGTTATCAGCGTCAGATACTTAGAAAAACAAGATAAGAGAGGTTGAAGGAGGCCCATGATTAATTAGCAAATAGATTAGGCACTCTCAAAGCTAAGTGGATAATTGGGGTTCAGCTCCTGGTTATTGTTTTGCCCACCACCAGCCTCTGAAGGCTGTTGGTGCAAGGTAAGCAGAGCATCAACCTGCTTCAGTTCTGGTGCCAGAAAGAGAGATGACAGTTATTTTCTTTAAAGCAATTTTCTAGCTGTCTGTCGGGGTTGTTTGTTTGTATTTCAGCTTTAGGAATGAAAGGAGTGCCAATTCTGGTATTTCCTAGTTTTACTTGAAAGCTCACAGAGGAGCTGTGGAGGGCTGTTACTACCTGACAAGGGAGCATGTCTGGATCTTGTTTTCTCAAATCTCAAGAGCAAATCACTAATGTTGAAAATTGGTAAAAGGAGTTGAAAATAAAAGGGATGTCTCACTCCCTTCTTTTTTGTACCATGGCTATTGTGGCAACTTGGATATTGTCATTTCAATTGGTCTTCATAATATCTGTCTGGCTGCTGAGAACCCAGTCTGGAGAGCAATTTGTAGCCTGACATACGATTCTTACCGAAACTTTTCTAAAAATCCAGTTCCAAACAAAAACCTCTCTTATGCTTTACGCATCATTAAGATGGAGAGGAAGAAAAATGCTACAAACCCATATGTCTTTTTTCCCTTTGAAGGGCACCTATATATAATTGTGATTCTTCTTTTCCTGAGTCACCAAGTAGCTTTGATGGAGTAGAATTGCTGAGGGATAATCACTGTGACTTTCAGGGTCCGTAAGGGATGCAGGATCAGACTCTCTGTGTCATCTTTGAAGCCTCATTATTTTGGCTGAGTCTTTATTTCGCTGCATAGCGTTTTAAGATGTGGTCTGCATCATTATGGAGCGTCTTTAATTTAGCAGCAGATGTGCAGGCTCATATGCCATTATGGTACGTTTTGTTCACTCATAAAATAGCAAGTTCCTCGAAATTGTTACCACTTTTTCAGCACAAGACTCGTGCAGGGTGTTATTCACCTTTTCTGTGTGGTGAGGAGTGGAAGAGCCCTTTGTGTGCCACCAGCAGGTGCTCACGTGGGAGTGCTGGCTCTCCGTGAACACGTTTAACCTGCTGCTTCCCTGTTTTCCCTGCATCCAGGGAGTGCAGCTTCCCCAGCAGCTTTCGGGGGAAGGCAGCTGAAGGGTAAGGTTTTGGTTGTGAGGTTTCTGGGCTGGAAAAAGGAGCTGGACAAATAATTCTTCCTGCCACCCCCGGCAGCATCCAGGCATCCCCATGGAGAAGCCTTAACGCAGAACATCACCGAACGCTCCGTGGCAGCAGAATCATGGTAATAACTGCTAAAAACATTAAACGTTATTAAAAATGGCTTTGTAGCAAGAGTCGTGCCCTCACTGTTTTGACAGTGACGATGGTCTGGGGGGGATGCAGACTGCTGGGAGAATGTTGAAGTTTAATCCCAGCCGGCAGCTCAGTCCCATGCAGCTCACTCGCTCCCGAGGGATGGGAGGGAGAGAATCAGAAGTATAGGAGTGAGAAAACTCGTGGGTTGTGATAAAGACACTTTATTAGGGAAAGCAAAAGCCCTGCATGCAAGCAAAGCAAAACAGGGAATTCACTCACCACATCCCATGGGCAGGCAGGCAGGAGTTCAGTCATGCCCAGGAAAGCAGGTCTGCATCATGCACAGCAGTGACTTGGGAAGACAAGCACCAACACTGCAAACATCCCCCTCTTCCTTCCTCTTCCCCAGCTCTGCGTGCTGAGCATGACACCACATGGTCTGGGATATCCCTGGGTCAGCTGGGATCAGCTGTCCTGGCTGTGATCCTTCCCAATTCCTTGTGTCCCCCCAGGCCCCTCACTGGTGGGGCAGTACAAGAAGCAGAGGCCTTGACTCTCTGTAAGCCCTGCTCAGCAATAACAAAAACATCCCTGGATTATGAACCGTATTTCCAGCACAAAGCCAAACCACCACCCCACACTACCACGAAGAAAATTTAACTCTACCCCAGCCAAACCCAAGGTGTGATTTACAGCCAGCGTAGTTCTTCCAAAAAATGAGAAAAAGCCTTTTCCCCCCCCAGAATCCTATTTCACATGCAATGTCTGAGCGTGTTTAATGGAGCGGGAGAAGTCAAACCCTGGCCACACAGAAACTGTGATTCCTCTTCCCAAGTGGGGGCGTTTATATCTCTCAGGCATTATTAAAAACTACCCCCGTTTTGGGTAATGAAATTCTATGTTTGTTCTCACTATTTGTATGAATGTTTAATCCATTTTTGGTTCCTACTGGGCTATTTGGTTTAACGATGTCTTAACACTGTGAGTTTCCCATGTTGTTTCATTGCTTAAAGATGATACCCAAAACACCCATTCCCAGAAGGACCATGCTGCCCATGCCTTCCCTTCCATGTGCTTCCCTCCTCCCCTGCAGTCTCTGAGAGAGAGGGAGGTGATGAGGGTTGAGCAGGGCATCGCACTTAGGGCTGTGCCGCCGGAGCCGGGAGGAGGGATGACAGAGTGTTCTCCAAGTGTTCCTCCTGCATTGTGCCGTCTCCTTTGTCCGCTTCCCTCCCCTGTCATTATCTCTGCGTGTCTCCTGCTTTCTTTTCCCTGCGTTGCCTTTCTTACGCCGAACTCTGGTTCCCAGCCCCTGCTGCCCTCCCCACGGCAGCTGAAATGCTGAGCAGTGGGAATGGCTGGAGTTGAGGACAGTGAACACCCAGGGATGCTGGTGCAGGGCTGGGACAGTGAACACCCAGGGATGCTGGTGCAGGGCTGGGACAGTTCACAGCTCTGAAGGCTGTTGTGGTGTTCAAATCTCGATTCAAGTGGGATCGAGCTTTGAAAAACTGGACCTTTACACAAAAGAGGATACAGGGAGAGCTGCCCGTGGCATCAGCGGATACTGACTTCAACAATTCTGCTTGGGCATCCTGCTCTGCTTCCAGCTGAGAGGACTGATGTCCTGCAGTAATCATGAGTACAGAACCTTCTCCAGAAACCACTCCTTTCCTGGGAGCCTAGGAAATAGCCGGCAGTACCATGAAAACATTTGGAATGGATTTGCTGAAGTAAGGAATTGTACATGTGAAAACCCAGTACAGATGTGAGGAAAGAAGGATGGACATTTTCCATTGCTGTTTGGAAATGGGACCTTTTACAGTTCATGGAGCTGGTTGTTTTCTGTAGTAGAGAATCTCCATTTTGTTGCTGCCGTATTTCATAGAGGGTAGAAAGTGTAGTCAGTTGGTTTGTGACAGAACAGGGTGTAGGGAACATCATCCTGCTTTCCCAAGGCTGTGCACAGACAGGGAACGTGTGCGATGTTGTGTCTGGAGCACTGGAAAGGGCTTCTCTTAATCACCTGCCAGGTGCTGGGTGGTTTGGTGGCAGTGCCTGTGATGGATGCTCTAAAATGGATGTTCCCCCTGGCACAGGTTGCCCAGAGAAGCTATGGATGCTCCATTCCTGGAAGTGTCCAAGGCCAGGTTGGACACTGGGGCTTGGAGCAACCTGGGACAGTGGAAGGTAGCACCCCCCAAGGCAGGGGGTGGCACTGGGTGATCTTTAAGGTTCCTTCCAACCCAAACCCTTCTGCGGTCCTGTGGTTGATGTTTGTGCTCCTGTCCTACCTCCGTGTGCCTTAAAAAGATTATACAAAAGTGCAAGTTGAGAGAGAGTTTAGAAGACAGGATGCTCTTCACAAATTCACCTTTCTCTTACTTTTGTCTAACAGCGCATCTTATTTTGGAAAATCACCTTTATTTCTTTTCGTTTTCCATCAGAACTTGGGATAAAACAAGCCCTAATACAGCTTTCTCTGCTCTCATTTTCTGGCTCATGGATTGTGCTCTTTAACAGGCAGTATTCAGAAGCTATTTAAATGTGTTACATCAGGATTGGGGTTTTTTTCCTAAAGTGTTTTATTTAAGTAAAGTCCTTCCTTAAATAAATAAATAGCTACTGGGCTATCATCGTGTCCAAGGGTTTCCAACAAAATTTACATTTTGAAAGACACTGTTGGAGGCTAACAGGGCCATGCAATTACTGTATGTAAATCACTTCACTTGTTTCCTAATCTTACTGAAGATGAAGTACAATTTTTGTGTGTGTGCCTCTCCCTCTCAAATTTCCTTAGACAATGATGTTTTCTTGTCTTTTAATTGCTGACCATGGTTTTTGTTCTGCCTAGCCTGATTGTATTTATTTTATGGTGGGGGACATTTAGCCTTGTGATTATTTTGAGATTGGGTTGGCCGTAGAAACCACTGGGGATAGATTGAAGTTGGGTGCACAACTAATTGCATCCTCCATCCCACAAATGGAAGAACTGCTTTCTTAATTACAGCCTCGTGCAAAGGCTGGGGAAGATCCTCTTGTTTCTGTGCCCCACACATCTGCTTTTCTCCATTTTATCCATCCCTGCCAAATCCTGCTCAGCAGCTCCTGCCACATTTTTAATAAGTCTTCTGAGCTGGGCTTTTATTGCTGGTTGGTACCGCCACGGACACCTGTCAGACAAAGATGGGGCAGTTCATGTCATTAGGAAGGAGCTCATTCATGGGCATTACATTAAGCTGTGCAGGACTCTGATGAGCAGTAATTTCTCTGATTGTTATTAGTTTCTTTTGTAGGAAGTTTTCCTCCAGGGAGTAATGGAGGGAATTGAGATGGCTGGGGGAAAAAAAAAAACTTTAATGGACGCATTCGTCCATCAGAAAATGCACTCTGTCAGAATTAAGTACACTTTGCAAATTGGTTTTGTTTGGGGAAGTAAAGGGGGAAAGAGTTGCAGCCCCAACATAATGAACCATTTGAGCATTTTCAGAACAAAATGGTAACTTTTTCTTTTCTGATGTGATTTTTTTTTTTTTTAATAACCTGGTATTTTTCCCTGAAAGTGGAATGGGATGTAATAGAGGTAAAAAATCATGTGTGTGCCTGTAAATGTTGATCATGGAAATGCCATTAGCTACTTGGGCTTTAGCTACACTCACAGCTTAATTTTTGTTGCATGAAATATTTTGACTGTACCAAGCTTCTGCCTCCGGAATGGAAGTTTTCTGTGTCTTCTAGAATGTTGCATTAATTTTTAATATGAGTGGGAATCGTGCTCTTTAGCATCCCTATGTTTAAAAAAAATCAATTAATTATTGCTATAAATCTCAGCGATTATGCTGCAGTTGTGCTGCTGGGAAATTGGCCATTAACTACCAGGAAATCGCCGATCATCCCTTAGTTGGAATTCAGCTGTACCGACACGAGGCTTTTCCTTTTGGAAATTAACTATCAGTGTGATGCATAATTGATAACCATTTATAATAATAACAATAATCTCCATGAAATTGTCATCCCGCGTGCGGCGGCTTTGTTAGAGCCTTTACCCCTCGCGTGCTCAGCCTCCTGTACTGGTTAACTGGGTTTTCTGGGAAGTTATTGGAGTGGTTTTAGGAGAGCCAGCACTGGTGCAGAGGAATAAAATGCATAGTAGAAATGCCTGACTGGGCTACGTGAACCTGCAGAACCTGAAGTGCTCCAGAGGATGGGTTAAGTGTTGCTGTTGCTGCTCTGCACGAGGGGAAGCAAAATTCCAGGTTACAAACACTGCCCAAGGTCAACTTCTGGACAGCAACCTGCTTTTTCTGGCGTGGTGTCTTCTCTTGTGTCCTGCATTTCATGAACCAGACTTTTTTTTGGTTTGTCACGAAAATTTTGTTTGCAAAAGCTGCAGTGTGAAAATTGACCTGCTGGAGAGGAGCTGTTTGGGGGTCAGTTTGAACGAGTGGTGCCAAGTTTGTGGTTACTGCTGGCTTTTCAGAATTTATTCAGGTTTTTTAACCCTCTCTAGTGTATGTAGGCAGAGAGTGTGGGACTTCTCAGGGTGATGCAGATGGCCACTCAGGAGAGGGTTTCTTGCTGTGCTTGCACTCATTCTTGCCTTCCTCTTCCCCTTTCCTCCTTGCACAGCCTCTGAAAACGTCGTGGTGCTTTGCTTTGCCTCTAGAAGTCAGAGATTTATACTAATTCTGTTCTGTTGGTGCCTTTCAGTGGGTGGTGGATGGCTGGTGGGGGGCAAAGGCCTCTTTCTTGAGCAGGATCCCTCCTTGGGAACGTTTGTAGCTGTTACCAGGGTCATCTGTCTTCACCTTAAAATACCAAAGAGAATATTGAATCAGCAGTCGCATAAACTATTAGTGCGTGTTATGTTGGATAGTTTGAATTTAGGTGTCAGTATGAGGTCTCTTCTTCCATGTCTTGATTCACGAATACTGTTGTGGAAGTTGCTTTGAAAAACTCACACCTGGGTTTTACATCAAAAAATCAAACCTGGTAGAAGTAGCACAACAGCACATTCCGAGGCTGCAGCTGAGCTCAGGTCAGTGTTCAGGGATTAAACAAGCCTTTGGCTCTCTGTAGGAGCAAAACGCATCAGACCTGAGAGTATCCATTAAGGGTCTTCCTCTGTGCCACCAAAATGCAGAAAACCTTTAGCTGTTGTCTCTTTGGTGAGCATCTATTGTAAATCAGCCACAGACGTGGCTTCATGGAGCATTTTATCTCACTGGCATTGAAAATGTGTGCACTAGAAAGTGCACTTCGGCACCCAAAGTTTCATGCTGGCCCTTCAGCTACGAGGGCAAGGACAGGCTGTGGTGACAGCTGGAATATACATCAAGGTCTCCTTGCAAATTCAAGGTCCATTGATGACTTTTACAGGGCAAGGCTTAAATAAGACATGAAAGTGGTTTGTGTATGAAAGTTCTGGCAGAGCAAAAACTACTTTCCCCGTTTTATATACTTTCTAAGAATCTTTCAGCATCTGTGAGCCTACAAAATAACCTCATGGATTTTATCTGCTAGGAATAGATTTTAAAGTCGGAAATAAAACTGGGAAGCCCGTGCAGTGCTTTGGCAGTTCTTGTGTATGAGGCTGGTTTTTGGGATTGCAGGGAGGATAAAGAGACTGATTTGTGGTGCCAGATGTGTGACTGGTGGGACGCAAACTCACAACTGTCCTTTCCAAAACCTGCTCTGCTGCTGGGCACAGGCAGATCTCACCTGGTGTGCTGGAAATCCCATGCTGGATTGGGCTGGAAGGGACCTTAAAGCCCATCTCATTCCACCCCCTGCCGTGGGCAGGGAAACCTTCCACTGTCGCACGTTGTCAGCCCCATCCACCCTGGCCTTGAGCATTTCCAGGATGGGAAATCCACAAATCTTACGAATCCTCTCCTTTCTCTGCAGGATCCACAGTGGCGGTATGCACGCCGATTCCTGTGAGTTTTCCTAAGCTCCTGGGGGACTGCTGTGCTTTTTGAGTCAGAAAGTTGCAAAATCCCGTCAAGAATGGCACTTGTGGATAAACACAAAGTCAAGCGGCAGCGACTGGACAGAATTTGTGAAGGTAAGAGTGTGCTCTCATTTTTCTGACAGATGATTAGGATAGAATATATGATTTTTCCTTGTTTCTTTCGGTACTTAGGCATAGAAATCCAAATCCAGGGCTGGATTCCTTGTCTTCTCTGTAGGCTCAAAATACATTCACACAGTTCTGGTTGCTCACTTGGAAATCATGTGTAGTCCTGTGAATAAGATCTTTGTTTAATTACCAGGTCATCTCCTCTTACCCAAATTTCTACTAAAATGATTTGGTCAGTCCCAATTTAAAGCACATTTACTATCATCCTGTAAGAAATGGATGGGAAATTTAAGAGTGGTTGTTCTGATGGTTTTGAGCACATTGTTGTAACAGCTTTTCTTTGGTTGGCGTGTGGGGATCAGGCAGGTTTGCTGTAATTCTTCATTCATGGTGTGTTACAGTGTCACGGCACAGGTGACTTTTACCTTCTGGATCAATTTTCCAGCAGAAAAAGGTTTTAGGAACATTTTCTATTGCAGCTCACAGGGTGTAAGTTACTTACGACAGAAATCAAGTGATGGCAAACACGCTCTGACTTTTTGGTGTCCACTCCAATAATTCTCCAATGCTCATGCAAGTTTTGCCATCAGCAACAAATGCAGAGCAGAGTGTTATTTTAGGAAGAATATCTTGCGTCTCTTCAGGAGTTACAGTGTTCAGCTGCTCTTAAGGAGATGGATAGTGGCCTGCAGGGTAACGATTTGCAGTATTACTCGAATGCCAACAAGGTGAAATAGGATTTGGTGGTGGATGAAAGCACAGAGCTCACAGGGGAGTTGTGCTGGGCCCGTTTGAGCAAAACGTGTGGGGGGCTTTGTGGAGTTTCAGTGAGTGTGAAATGCTGATCAGCAGGACAAACGTGGGTTTTGCCTTGACTTTTCCGTGTTATATATTGCTTACTCTCCATTGCTGCTGTTTTAAACTCATCATAAGTTACTTACCTCTATTAATTTTGCCCTGTTAATTTTGGAAAAGGGGAGACAAAGCAGAGGAGATGAGTTAGGAGGGAGTATCCAGGGTATGCTGCAGTGTGGAGCTGCCTCTTTCTCCTACTGAATGTCATAAACACTCAGGTGTAGCACACTATCTCATCTTCAAAACTTACTTTGAACTTGACTTAAAAGAGTTCTATCAGCTGAGCCTGGATTTTCAAAAGCTGCCTTCCTGGTTTGATGTTTACCATCAGATCCAGTTGCTGAGTGTACAAGAAATTCAAAAGGATCGTACGACAAACCTGCTAACGGAGCTTTAGATGTGATTGAAGTTTAGATTATTTTTCTCTGATATATGAGCTTCTTTCTTCTCTCTTGGTCAAAAGATATTCTCTTCTAATCTGTAAATGTGCAGGAGACATAACTTTTTAAAGTATACTTTGTCATTTGCCACTGGGTTTGTGATTTGATGGAAATGATGGGAGTCACCATTGCAAGACACCATTGTGTTGTATTTGTGAGCGACAGACAAGGACTGAGTGTGAGGAGCATTGTAAAAATTACCTTGAAAAATGCAAAAAGCTTTGGATCTGCCAAAATACTACATTTGTAGGACAGCTGAATACTCTACTGGCCTCTCTGATGGCTATTTTTTATTATAGGCTCCTCATCTTGGATTATAGCATAGAATAGCACTGAAAGGAGCCATTCCAGCTGCTGTGAAAACACACTTGGAAAAAAAAAAAGATCATTTTTCTCAGTTTTGTCTTGAAAAGTATATGGAATAATCAGTGAAAGATGATGAGAAATTGGGGAACTCGTTCAGCAGATGGAGGACAGGAGTCTTTGCTAACAGAATTGTGTTCAGTGAGAAGAATCTATTGCTCCATCAACCTTAGGGCAATGTGGTCCAAAGTAGTTGCTTTTAATGATTTCCTGTTCTGTGGAAGCACTTAAGGAGCTTTTCCCTTTAAATGTGAATGGGATACAAAGCTGCATTTACCTGATGAAAGACTAAATGTCTGGTAGCACAGAGGTGGATTTCTGTGCTTTTCCTGAAGCTGCATGTACCATCCCTTTTACTATTCCCCACACAAACCCTTGCAGAGTCTGCTAGGAATGGACTTTATTCCATGCAGCAGGACGGTGGCAGGTCTGGAGGTGAAATATCCTCGGGCTACATGTTGTAATCACTGTCCAAACTGCCAGACAGATTCTTCTTCCTGCAGGCTTACTGAAACCATAACCAGACACATGTTGAGGGAAATGCCTTACAAACTGTCGGGGCATTAAAAGAGTTTATTAAGGAGTTGCAGTGTTTGTATTACTCTGTTAAATGTGCATCTGGCGTGGAAAAATAATCCAAGCCATACAAGGAGGTGGTGTCGTTTAAAAAGCCAGTTCACAGCCTTTACAGGCAGGTTTATGAGTCTTCCAAAGAGAGGAGCTGTGCAGTCTCAGTGCATGGCTCAGCTTCACCAGCTCCTCTGGTTTTGGGGTTGTTTTTAATATATATTTATGACATCTTTGTATGACAGCATTACTTTTTGCTCTGAGCAGGCTGGTTTGAAGATGGGAGCTTTTTGACCAGGTCACAAATTTTGATCTGTAGAGGAATATGGGTGGGATAAAGGTCCAGACTTGAGGGGATAAAGGAATTTCAGGGCAGCAGCCTGCAGCAAAGACATTTTGAATAGTCTGTCAACAATTAAGTGGGTTGGTGATGCCCATCCGAATGAAGTTGGACTGTGCTCACAGTGGTCTTGGCTTACCCATTTCTTTCTCTTCTGGTTGTCCCAGAGACTTTGGGTGCCTATTCTGTAATTGGATCCATATGGGTGGAAGGATGGACCCATTGAATGGCTGGGGCTTTTGCAAATAATATATGCAGAGTGGTTTACATAATTCCTGTTTGTGGAATTGTGTCGTATTCCATAGTGGGTCAAAGTATGCTTTAGAGGTGGAGCCGCTGGTGCTGTGTGGAGTCAGACTTGTCCAGCAGCCCCTCTTTTGGGTCCTGTTCCCATGAGCTTGTGATTTTGCCACGTTTAAAATTTGTTTGAGCTGAAATTTTCCGTTCCTTGATGGGTTTGTTTTTTTTTACCTCGGGGTGTATGAAAAAGAAAAAAAATAAAAGAGTTCCAGTAAAAATTGTGGAGCCGCGTCCGAGTGGGAGATGGAGAGGGAGGGCTGTTGGCTTTGCTGTGTGTGAAACAAAGCCGAGGCACAGTCCTGCAGCCATGGATGTGGAGCTGCCAGACCCGCCTGCTCTGCCTGGGATAAAAAAGGGCCTGAATTTTGCAGCCAAGTTGCAGTGTGTAGGAGTGGGCTCATTCCCAAACCTGGTGCACTTTCCAGCCTTTCGAAGAAATGGCAGCAAAAGCCCTCAGGGCAGAAGCTCACCTGCCTTTCATTTAGGAAACAACAACAGACAGATGAGATGTAATTTTTTCTGTGCTACCTGTGGCAGAACAAGGTGTGTGACAGTGCCTCCAAGAAACCCCACACTCAGAAGAGCATGGCATTCCTGGTGCATGGTATCCACCCCTCCCACAGGACTCCAGTGCTCGTACACAGCATTCCCAGGCAAGGAAATAACTTGCAGCATCAATTTTGCTGCTTGCTCAGCTGATCTTTATCCTGTGCTTCTGTCAATATGGTTAAACAAATATTAAACATCACCAGGAGCTAGGCAGGGAGTGAGGAGAGGAGCAGCCCATCCAGCAGCAGGGCTGGCTGTGTCTGTGGGAGCAGGTGGAGGAGAAGGTGCTATGGCACTGTGTCATTTCCTTGTTGAGTGTCAGAACTCAGCGGGGACAAGGCAGCAGTGCTGGCACATCCTGGATGCAGGATGGAAGCATCTTGTCTGTGTGTAGAACACGGGCTTCCCAGCACCTCTGAATTCCTCTGTGATGATCCCAGGTGCTGCCTGTGGACCATTGCAGCCCTGCTAGCCTGTCTTCAACACCAGTGCCATGGAATGGGAATGCCTGGCTTTAGAGGTTATAGTTTGCACTAACATTTATGAGTCAGTTAAGCTTTCAACACATGCCCCAAAAGTGGCAGCCCTGAGATGAGCAAGAAGCAACGGTGAAAAAATAATTGCAATTGCAAGCAAGCCCTGACATTTTCTGACAGTTTTTGCTCCAGGATTTGTCATTATCCAGTGGGAAATCATGTCCCTTCGTGTCAGTTTGTGCCACCAAAGTTGTCTGTGCTTTGCAAAATGGAACTGTTTGCAGGGCAAACAAACCATCTGTATTCTTTGTTTTCTTTCTGATCCTTTGATATGTCTGATGGCTGATAAATGCCAGCACAGTCTCACAATACTTTTCAGTGCTTAATGCATGAGTCCTTGGCTTTTTGACTTACTGCCTTACATTCTGAGTGGCACCCTGGTGCCCTCTTTGGCTGGGGCTTCTGTGGTGCTACGCACAATTCATACTTCCTGTGGGAATTCCTCGTGTATTTACCTTCCAGTCACTGCAGTCTCTGTGTGTGACCTTGACTCTCCACAAATCCTTGTTTCTCAGTGGGAATGTGACCCCAGTGTGGTTACTGAAGCCTCTCGGGTGGGTCTGAGTCCTTGATGCAATAATTTGTCTTGCAAACCTTGAATAGGCACCTTCCCATGCCACATTGTCCAGCTGGGATCGTGGAATTATGGGGTGGGTGAAGGGGGGCTGCCCAGGGAGGGTTGGGATCCCCATCCCTTGAGGTGTCCAAGAAGGACTGGACTGGTGACAAGGTGGGCATCAGTCACAGGTTGGACTCAGTGGTCTCAGAGGTCTTTTCCATCCTCAGTGATTCCATGAAATGGAGGAGGGGATTCGGAGTAGGAATGGATGTTTTCAACATCACCAAAGTTACCTCTGCCGTGGCTGCATGAGGCTGTTTAATTCATTCCAAGGGTGGACAGAAATTTTGTGTTCCACTTTTCCCCCTGTGACAGAAGTCAATGCAGACCATGTCCAGTGATATTTGAATAAATACACTATGTAATGGTAGGTGCTCTGGTACCTACCTGGATCTATGGCA
Source organism: Falcunculus frontatus (assembly GCA_013398115.1). Classification (NCBI taxonomy): domain Eukaryota; kingdom Metazoa; phylum Chordata; class Aves; order Passeriformes; genus Falcunculus; species Falcunculus frontatus. The sequence continues at coordinate 312,029 of VZRV01001011.1, read as the reverse complement.
GGGGTGCTTTTTACCTCTTTATTTCAGTTTATCCTCCGTAGAAGTGGACTTAATAATCACAATGTCAATTATTGCTCACTGTGCGCTTTATTATTGTTAAAAAAACCCCACACTAACCTTCAGTAAAAGTGCTCCTGAAGAACTGTGATGTTTCTGGCTTTTCAGGAGTATTTGAACAATGTGTCCCTGAGGTCTGGGCTCACACACCACTGTCAGCAGACTGTGGAACAGGTTCTCATTCAATAACCACAGCCCATCCATGCTAAAAAATAGAGGAACCTTGCTCCTGGAACCAAAAGGGAAAATATACTTTAAAACTACAATGCTGGAAAAGCAGCTGAAAGCAGCTGCCTCCAATTCTTGCTGCTTTGTATAATGTAACAGTAGCCAAAATGAGTACATTTGATATTTGGGTGGAGAAATTTTCTTCCATTCTTGCAAATTTGCACACCAAGTAACATCTGATAATACTTATTTTTACTGCTTAGAAATAGAATCTTATTATCTCAGGAAATCCTTATCACCACTAGGCATTTGATGAGAAACAATGAGTTAAAGATGATATCACACATGGAAGAAACCGCTTGTCCTGAGTAAAAGTGACTTATTTAGAATAACTGTAGACCTTTTTTATCTGGTGGATTTGAGTTTCTTTGTTCCATGAATATAAAACTCAGTACAAGGATTTCCCCCCCCACAAGAAAGCTTTTTGTACTTTTTTTTTTTTTTTTTAAGTTTCCACCTCAAAGCACATAAACTATCAGGCTTTTAAGGAAGACTTGCTTACCACATTTAGCCTAGAGAAAAAGCAGTATTAGCTTGTCAGATCTCCTGCCACTGCACCCTGTGCTGATTTATGCAAACTGAAGATCTGTCTGGCTGCTCCTGATGTTTTGCTTTTCCAGAATTAAGTTCTTTGGCCTTTATGAAGGTTTCAGAAAATCACTTCAAATTCATAGAAAATCTGGATTACACATCTTTTCACCAGTGAAAAGTAGTGCTCTTAATTATCCCTGCTCTGATAGAGGCATGGCAGGTTCGGGAATTACTTGTCATTAATAGGTTTTGTTAAAATTTTACGATTTTTTTTAAAGAAGGCGGACGGTATCATGTGGATGTAGAAAGTTCAAGCAACCTCAGTGAGCTTACAGATATTATTCAAGCTTATTGACCTTATTCCGTGGTTTTCAACCCTTTTGCTGTGCTGAATCAAGAACTCTCTGTGCTTTTAAAAGTCTTTCTTGTGCTTTGGGATGGAGCTCATATCCAGGGGTGTGCTGTGGTCCTTGCATGGAGGCAAAGGCTGCTCCAGTAGCTTCCAGTCCTGTGTGGATGTTTTTCCTGTACATTCCCTGCTGTGACGTTCCACAGGGGAATGTGCATGACAAGATGTAGGACTCGAGCCAGATACAAAGGTAGCCTGACAAAATGCCCCAGGCATCCAGGAAAGAGTAAGACACATTTAGATAAGGTTACCCACAAAAATTCCATTAATTTGGTGTGCATCATAGTGGATGTGTGGCTCAAGCTGTTGCAGGATTGGGAGCTCCCCTTTCCCTGGGCTGGAGACCATATGCACCAAACTAGGAAAAAATACTTCTGTAGTGTTCTCCTTGTGTTTAAACCCACATTGATGGGAACTTAATACGTGTCTAACTCTTAATTGTGCCTTGTATTTTTCCATTTTCCCCAGCCTCCAGACAAGGTTCCGTGTAACACGCTTTACAACTTCGTGTCATTAATTAAGAAACAATTACAGCTGATGACTTCAATACCATCAACTTAATTTCCATCCTCACCACATTTCCCGTTTAAATTAACTGGTTTAGGGATTAACATGTTGTCATCGTATCTGGGTTGGTTTTTTTTTTTTCTCCTTACTCTAAATCCTCCCCCTGCATTTAAAGATTACTCAGAAAAGTGATAATATTCCCAGAATATTCACTGGGAAAGGGTTGTTGGAGCAGGGCCTCGGGGCAGCCCTGGCGCTTCTTCCCTTCCTCTGGAATGTGGGAGCGCTGCAGAAGCTGCCTCCAGCATCCAGGGGGTGGAAGCTGGCTGCATCCAAATATGTGATGAGAAATGATCAGTCCTCAGGGACAGATGAGAACAGGATGGATTTTCCTTCAAAATACCATAAAATAACATATCTGACTCCTAAGTTACACTGTTTCAGGGGCTGGTGGTCTTTGGATCTGGACCAGTCTTCTTGAATTTATCCTGATTTCCTGAATATTTACTGGTAAATATTTTGACAGGCGTAGGACATCTGGCTATACTAAAATAAAGCTGCAGGGAAACACATTACACAACTTCTCTTTTATATTTTTTGCTCTCCACAAACAGATGTAATGGATCGAAGTGCCAAAACAGTGAAGGTTTTCATTAGAGAGATTTCTTCAAAGAGCAAATTTTGAGTTGGTTTTGCATTTCTTAAAATTGCAGGACACCGATCATTTCTTAGTGACACTTTTATATAGCCCATTAGCTTAACACTATTAATTTGCTTTTTCTTTTTTTTTTTTTTATTTTCTTTTTAATTTTTATTTAAAACAAAACACTCTCTGCTGCCATCTAGCACCTCAAAACTTAAATAAACAGGTTAAGTTCACAAAATAGCCTTCCTTATAGATTGACACCCATTTTGGAGAGAAAACTGCTGTTGCTGATGATGATAGAGATATTTGATTGACTCAGCAAAGAGGGAACACAAGAACATATAGCTCACATTTGATGGCTTGCAATACAACAGTACGTAAGACCAGTCTTTTTAAAAAGCAAGACATAAATGCTTTTTTTAGCAAAAGTAGTATTTCTTCGTGTTTGGTTTTGGTTTTTATCTGCGATGGGTGTGAAAGGGAAGTACATGTTTCAAGCTCTTGGCATCATCAGGGGAAGTAAGGCACTGAGACACCCTGAACCACCCTGTTTATCTCCCCAGGCCCATGTCACAGTCTAGTAATTAATTATTTTTTATGCAAAGCCCAGGCATGCATGGCAGAGTTCAGATTTACAATATATATTCATTTAACAGTGGATTTCTCTACTGCTTTCTGGGACAGATATAATTCCCATGCTTTTCATTGCACATGCTGTTTAAATCTTGATCCTGAATTCTTATTAAAAATGATGAGATTTGACCTCAAAGCCTAATACCCAGTTTTGGATACAAGGTGCTTGATGTGATTTCTAGAGGATTATTTTTAAGAGCATTCGTAGATTAGATCTTTGCGAATGGTTGAGGGATGTGCCCAATGAACCTTGTCTGCTGCTTTTCACCCGCCGTTCAGCATCCAGATTGATTTTTATTTTGTAGTCCTTGAGACTGTGTGGCTGTGTGCTGTAGGGATACATCTGATATTTTTATTATCCCTTTGTTGATGCAGGAATGTGACAGCGCTGTTTCTGTCAACTTTTATTGGAGTTTCCCCACACTTAAAGGCAAAATGGTTTCTGATTGAAGTTTGAAGAGCTTGTAAGGCTCATTCCAATGGCTCAAAGTATGTTTTACAGCTGCATTTCTCTTTTTTAGCTGCAAGTGTGTTTTAGATGATTGCTGCCGTCCTGCATTTGTTACCTGCAGTTTGATTTTCTTCTTGGATGGCAAATCATGGAATGGTTTGGGTTAGAAGGGACCTTAATGACCATCTCATTCCACCTCCTGCCATGGGCATGGACACCTTCCACTATCCCAGGTTGCTCCAAGCCCCATCCAGCCTGGCTTTGGGCACTTCCAGGGATGGGGCATCTACAGTTTCTCGGGGCAACCTCCAAGGCTTTGCCTGGGGAGCAGTATGAGGTGATAAGTTACCACATGCTCATTGCGGTGCTTCTGGCACATAGCTCATTCCCAAATAAATAGGAGATAATTCATAGAACCGTAGAATGTCCTGAGCTGGACGGGACCCGCAGGAATCACTGAGTCCAGCTCCTGGCCCTTCACAGACACCCCAACAATCCCACCCTGTGCATCCCTGAGAGCGTTGTCCAAACACTCCTGGAGCTCTGGCAGCCTTGGGGCTGTGACAATCCCCTGGGGAGCCTGGGCAGTGCCCAGCACCCTCTGGGGAAGAGCCTTTCCCTGATGCCCAGCCTAAACCTCCCCTGGCACAGCTCCAGCCATTCCCTCATATCATAAAGAATATTGGGGTAAGGCTCCCATCTGTGAAAGGGGATATCCAGATGGAGAGTTGTTGTGTGGCAGTGACTGGAGACATGGCTGGCTGGCCATAAGGGTGGGAAGGAGCACATCCAACCCCTTCCAGCCAGAGATTGGCACAAAACGGCAGCGGAGAGGCAGCTCCACAGGGATAAAGGGAAAGGTCACTCATTTCTTTTCGTGAAATGCTTCGATGCACCTTCTCAGCGCGACACTGGCTGGTGGGAGTGGAAGAGGCCTCGCATCCTCTCTCCTCACATTGGCTTGTGGGGTTTTGGGGGAATTCTTGGGGAATGATTCAGAAGGGCACTGCAATACAGTGTCACCAGCTTGGAGAGGAAACGTCTGCTGGCTCTGGCATGAGAGGTTCTTTGCTGTGTGTTTGCTGGGGTCCCATATTGACCTTTTCTTTTCCATGTGCCTGGGCCCAGTTGTAGGTCACTAGTGGGAATGGTGGCTGAACCCAGTCACTGAACCCAGTCACTGGTCCCAGTTTGTGTGTCACATTTCAGGGCAGCGTGTGCTCCTTCATTCCTGGAGCCCGTCACGCCAATGGTTATGGCACGTCCTATCCCAGCGCTGAGGGGCTGAGTTACAAATGGACATAAGCTTTTGGGTTTTTTTGCTTTAAAGTCATCAAAATGCAGAGTTCCATGAGGCAATGATTGTTTAATAACCGGCTGATCTTAAGAGTGTTTTGTTGTAATGCACCAAGTTGGTGTTTGTGAGCGTTTTGTTGAAGTTACAAAGCATCGATGCTTTTGGTTTGGAAATTGGTAAAAGCATGTGGCAGGGCTTCAAGCTCTGAGTGCTTTCAGATGCTGTGCTGCTCCTTTGATTATTGAAAATGATTCCAGCACAATCCTGCTAATTTTCTCTTTGTGCTCCCTTAATTTCAGGAGACTGTTCAAAAGTCCATCTAGGCAGAGTGCTTATTGCCACTGTGAGGGAGATTTTGCAGAGCCAAATTTTAGCAAATGCAGTAGTTTCAAAGGATTTGGAACATTTTCTTGCTGCTTTTCCTCTCCCAGTTTTTTTTTTTAATTTTGTTTCTTTTCAATTTATGCGCACTCGTGTGTGTATGTGCATTACTCACGCTGCACCCCATTCCTTTTCTTCTCCACAGCATCCATGGTACACCACAGCACAGTTTAGCTCATTTCTGCTTCCCTGGCATCCTGCAAGCTGAACATAGGAGGAGGATGTTCAGGAGAGGCTTCCTGAGCTTTGGGGGTCATTAGGCACAATCACACGCAGTCCTTGAAAGCCCAGGCAAGGAGGGCAGGAGCATTTATCCTCCCAGTAGCTTTGTACCTTGTCACCTGAAAACATCTGACAAACACTGATTAATCTTAACACCATCCGAGTGTGAGAGGTGTATATTATTATATCCCTCTTGATGGAAGGGGAATCAGCAAGTAAGAAATTAAGCAATTTACTCTCTGACAGTGGCAGAGTGAGGTATAAAGGCTGGGTATCCTGATACCTGCTCTCTCCATTAACAGGAGATGTATTTGTTCTCCAGAGGATTTTTCACTTCCAGGGGTAGGATTCCTTTGCCTTTGAAAGAGAAATAGCCTTTCCCATACTGCTGCATCTTTCAGTTTTTGCCAGAAATTACATTTGGCACATTGTTTCTGTTCCAGTTTCTCCCACAAGAAAATAATTGGGGAGAAAGCATCAACATCTTAATCTACATTAAAAGTATTTTTCCCCAATATAAACAGGATTTAAGTTTATAGTTGAAATATATTTTACAATAATAAGTAGCAAAACTAATCCCAATCTGTATTATTTTGCTGCACAGAATAATTTTTCCAGAAACTTGCTTTCAGAATAGGTAATGAAATGTTTTATATCAATATGAATGAAATTTTGCAACCAACCTCTCCTGATTCCTCTCCCAGGACTCCAAATTTTTGTTACATTTGTAACATTTTTTACACAGTTGTGTTGCAGATTTAGCATCCTGATTTCCTACCCTGGGCTTTATGTGTAAAACACTCTCCTCATGGGAAGAGAACAGCACTTTCTACCATTGCTTGTTTCACATCCACGGCAAGAGGGTTCCAGGCTCACATTTCTTGCCATCCATTTTGAGTGTAGTGTCTAAACAATGGGCCCACCTTTCTTCTACTCTGTCATCACCTTTTTCTCGGAGCAGACTTCTGTGGTCATTGTATCATAACCAAATATTGTGGCCAAATTTACCATGTATGAGATCGATGCTAACTGAAAATCAGGGTATTAAGTCAAAACTCTGCATTTTTCACGTGATCTGAAATACCAGAGCATTTAATCTCTTGATCAGCTTTTTTTTTTTCCCTGTGTGGTTTTTTTTTCCCTTTCCCAAAATACCTCTAGAATTAAAAGATAAAGGGAGGATAAGTTTTCTGCCTGTTCCACAGTCCTTGTCTCTCCCTCATGTCGAGGACGTGGGTGCTCGTGCCTCCTGCACTCCCAAGAAAAACCAGTGGGATCAGTTACATCAGGTTGGGCCCCAGGGCCTCTGTATCTTCTCCTGGCCATCCTGCTTGGGTCTGGATGCAGAAATAGGAATAGAATCATTTCACACAATTTCATAGAATCACAAAATGGTTTGGGTTGGAAGGGACCTTAAAGCTCATTTAGTTCCACCCCTTGCCATGGACACCTTCCACTATCCCAGGTTGCTCCAAGCCCCATCCAACCTGGCCTTGGACACTTCCAGGGATCCAGGGGCAGCCACAGCTTCTTTGGGCACCCTGTGCCAGGGCCTCTCCACTCTTAAAGGGAGCAATTCCTTCCCAATATCCCATCTAACCCTGCCCTCTGGCAGTGGGAAGCCATTCCCCAGTGTCCTATCAGTCCATGCCCTTCTAAAAAGTCCCTCTCCAGCTCTCTTGGAGGACCTCTTCAGGTACGGAAAGGCTGTGGTTAAGATCATCCCAAAGCTTCTCCGGGGTGAGCAATCTCAATTCTCTCAGCGTTTCCTCATGGCAGAGGTGCTCCATCCCTCTAATCATCTTTGTGGCCTCTTCTGGACTCGCTCCAGCAGCTCTGTGTCCTTCTCACATTTCGGTCCCCAGAGCTGGACGCAGCACTGCAGGTGGGGTTTCACCAGTGGAGTAGAGGGGGACAATGACCTCGCTTGCCTTGCTGCCCACATTGCTTGAATTAGCAAAGGGGCTGCTTTTAAGACTGCCAAAAACAGAAAAAGAAAAGACCCTTCCTGCCCATCCATAAATATTTCATTGCGAACATTTCTTATTCATTTCTTGGTTCGCTGGGGGTGTGGCATTTCCTTTGCTGCCGTGGTGGCACAAGAGGCAGCCCAGCTCCACGGCTCCTGGCCACATCTTCCCCACTGGATACAGCTCTTGGTCAACAAAAACTGGGACCAGCAGAGCCCTCCAAAGAGGACATCTGGCCCTTGGCTGCAGGGAATGGGCAAATCCTGCAGCCCCTGGTCCTGCAGGCATTTGCCTCTGCTTGGCTTGGAGCACAGTAATGATCAGTTTGTTCCACTGAGGCCAGCACTTAGGGGATAAACCATCCATATGCAGGAGTGTTCCAGTGGCAGGTCCCCAGTCAGGGTTTCCTGGCCCCTGTGAAGAGCTGCAAGAAGAGCACATCTCCTGCCCAAGGGCTGCAAGGTTGCAGGTGCCAGGGTGGTTTCCAGAGCCCAGATGTGCTCCTGTGCATGGGATGGGGTTTGGAGGTGGCTCTCTGGGTGCTGCTGTCACCCATGTGTGCCCTGTGCAGGGCATGGCCACCAGGCACAGATGTGTTGGTTTGGGCAAGGTTTCTATTGTGTGTCCGTCCTGTGACCCAAGGGCTTGTGAAAGCCCTTGGTTTTTTCAGATGTAGTGAATGCTCTAAGCTCCCTTCTGACTTCCCTTGCAGTTGTTGAAAATCAGCATTTTTGAAATTTCTTTTCTCTATGGCATGATTTTTTCCATTGTCAGCCAGGGCTTAAAATGGTGACTGTTCATTAGTAATTTCTTTGAAGACAATGGTGGAAGATGCCCTTGATCTATGGACCAGGATTTTATTATTTTGTCGTATACATTTTTGGTAGATTTCTTCGGTTGCTTCAGAACAAACAAATGGCACCAATCTCACTGTATCCATTTGGGAATACATTTTATTCTTTAGCAAAATGTTGTTGTAATAAAATGTTTTTGTTGGTTAAAATGTTCTCTGCTTTATTTGTAAGCCACAAATGTGTCTTCCCATCTTGACTCTCACAAAAGAAGAAATTTTCCAGTGTGCCTGAAGTTTGTTAGTTAATTCAGTATAATGCCAATCAGATATTCTCTGAGAATTGCATAAATAATCTTTTGGGGCCCGTGTTTTGCATGTCTGTGTAATATCCAGCATAATTTTCAAGATCGTGATTCTTGAGGATGGAATTGGAGGAGAGAATGTTTGAAGAGGATTTGTAATATTTACTGCAATAAAGAAATTTAGGGATTACTCAAAGATCCTGTCAGTATTTGGGTCAGAAATATAGCCCAGAGGTATTAGTATGATAGGCAAGTATAAGCATTAGACTGAATTAGTGATTTAGCTATCATAATAGCACAATAGTCCATCATGTGATGGCTTGTGCACTAAACATTTATTGTGGATTAGCCGGGAAAAACGCTCAAGCTGTCTTGCAAACAGACCAGGGAAGGTGACTGTTCCTCCTTTCAGTGGGTCTGTCCTGGAAGGGGGTATATTTATTGGAGGGGAAGAAGTCTGTGATTGTAGCAGAGAAAGGCAAAATCGTTTCCATCTGAATTTTTTAATTCAAAATATAAAATGTTGCCTCCGTACCAGTGGTCAGCAAAATAAGGAGCAGTTGAGCTATTCCTTCTTTGAAAAGGAATATTTGAGCATAAGCAGCCTGTCATAATTTAGATCACGTGTTTTGGGGAGCCATTTTAATATCTCCTCTGAAAACAATGACTCTATATGGAAATTTTTATTACAATCCCAAATAACAATTTTCTGTACTGTGATTCCATCTAAATCCCTTTGCCTACTCTAAGTGTAAAAAAAGCTTAATCCACATGAATGTTGAAATACTGCTCAGCACAAATTGAGTTTTGTGTGATGTTTCTGAGTGTTTTCCTATTTCATAAACATGTACTTTTTCCAAAGGAAGCTGGAGATAATGGGCACAAGTCTGCTATTCCTTTTTGCTTTGTTAGGCCAGGCTTTAGATCCTTTGATCCTCCCCTCCTTCTCCATGACCTGTGTTAGAGTCTTAAAATTACACATTCCAGATTACACCTCCACAATTTTCTGTCCTGGCATGATGAAAGGATTTGCGTATTATGGTAATAATATAAAGAATCCTTTTGGAGCCTAGTTAGCGTGGCTAATTTGAAATTACAAAAAAAAAAAGTAATTTCCAATGAAAATTATAATATTCATAAAGTGCTAAACAGATACCTAAGTAATTTCTAATCGCTCTCGTATTCTCGAATATCTTGCACTGGCCTTTTTTAGGCCTGTCTGCTGGCTCCCATTTAATTTGTCCCTAGCTGTGTGCAGTGGATTAGCATTTCATCAGGTTGGATTAAGATTGAGCTGACACTGAAGCTTTCTTTTTTATTTTTACATGCGCGTGTGCGGGGCCGAGCGGATCCATCCATGCGCGTTCCGTTCTCCCGCTGCCCATCCCTGGTGGGTGCTGGGGCATCCTCCCCGAGCACGTGAGAGGGGGGAGACAACCGAAACAGATGAAACACGCGTTTAAAAACGCGACGTTAAAAAACAAAATTTAAAAAAAAAAAAAAAATCAACATTCCCCGAGGGGAAAATTGCATTGAGGTTGCTGGCTGGGTCAGTGCGTGAGATTTCATCGGGCTAAAATGATGTCACATGGAGCGAGGGCTTTAGCGGTTTTATTTAGCTCCTAATCCCCACACACTGCTCGGCCAGTTGTCCATGTGCGCGCGCCGTCCCCAGCGGCACAGGATAAAGCATCTGGGCTGAGCGCGGCCGCTCTCCTGCGCGGCTGCACCGCAACGGCCAGGGGCAGCCCCTCCGCCGGCCGCCGCATGCTCTGCCTGCTACGGTTACCGAGCATTAATAATTCAGGCCACCCTCGGAAAGGCGAAACCGCCGGCCCTGTGGTTTCTGAAGTCCCGGGAGGGCTCAAGCAGAGCGCGGTCCGGTTTGGATGCGTGCCGGAGAAGCGCTGAGAAGGAAGGCACCTCTTCTTCTCCGTGTCAGCAGGAGCAAGTGGCCTCGTGGCGATGCCCATCCCCAGCAAGCACCCCAACATCGGCCGCTCGCAGAGCTGGGATGCTGCTGGCTGGTATGAGGGGAACTGGGAGAGCGAGAACGCCTTCGAGTACCAGAGGCCACCGGGCCGGAGGAGCTCCCTGACCTATGGCGGTGAGGGCGGCTGGTACGAGCCGCCACGGGCAAATGATATCATCTTGCAGGGCGGTGCGGAGCTGAAGCAAGAGGCGTACCCATACCAGGATGCCACCTTCGCGCCAGGGCCCCTGAGGAAGGGCTCTGTCCCTGACTTCGCCTACTGCGACCGGCCGGCGCCCATGGCAGGCCGGGGCTCTCTGCCACCCCAGGATTACTACAGCGACCCATCGCTGTCGGCGAGGTCACCCAAGGACCCCCGCTGCTACCGCGACCACGTGGCGGGCAGGCCGCTGTCGAGCTACGGGGCGCCCGGCAGCCGGCTGTCCTGGGACCAGACCGCGGTGCGCCCGCCGGCCCCACCGGACACCGCCCGCCTCTACAGGGACCCCAAGCTGGCCCTGGATGGGCAGCGGATGCGTGGCAGAGATGTTTCACCGGCGTGGTACAGCACGGAGCCCCCCGGCCCACGGTACGCAGCAGAGCCACCCACCTTCCCCAGCAGGCCGGGCTACAGCGATGGGGCAGAGCGGGCTCCCGAGGCGGCGGCGGCCAGGCAAGCCGCCCCTACTTGCCTGGTGGTGGATCCCACCAGCGGCACCGGTACCAGCTACGGGCCAGGCAGGGAGAGCACCGGTGCTAAGGGTCCCTACGACAGCTACGAGGCGGCGGTGGCGACGCCTTCCCACCCGCCAGTGCCTCCCGGCTTTCCTGGGCCGGAGGGCAAGAGGAGCTTTGACCCCGAGTTCGTAGCACTGCTGCGTGCGGAGGGCGTCTCGGAGAGTACCTTCGCTGCTCTGCTGCAGCAGGGCTTTGACTCCCCAAACCTGCTGGCCATGATGGAGGAGAACGACATCAAATCGGTGGCGCCCAACTTGGGGCAGGCCCGCGTGCTGTCCCGCATCGCCCACAACTACAAGGCAGAGATGCAGCTGCAGAGGCAGGAGCGCAGGAGCGGGGCACTGCGCCCCAGGACCCGCTCCAACAGCTTCAGCCACCGCAGCGAGCTCCCAGCAGAGTATGGGGTGCCCACCGTGGACGGCCCCGGCGCCTCGCAGCACCCACCACCACTGCAGCCGCTGTCCCCAAGAGGCGTCGAGATGCACCGCCGGCCGTCCAGCGCCCCGACCCAGCACCTGCTGGAGACCACCACCTACCCGGCCCCCGCAGGGGCTCCTCAGGGGCCACACTTCCTCCCCGGTTCAGGATACAACACCCCCCTGCCTTGCAGCACGCACTCGCGTCCCCCCTCTGCCTACTCTGCTCCAGTCGGCTTGCCCATGACGGCGGCCAACCCGCACGCCAGCCCCAAGACGGCGTACCCCACCACCTACACCGTGCCCATGGAGCTGATGAAGAGGGAGCGGACAGTGGCGGCATCACCGGCACCCAGCCCCCACGGCAGCCCCCAGCTCCTCCGCCGGCCGGGAGCACCGGGGGACGGCAGCCTGGCACCCACCGGACCCGCCTTCCCTGCCCAGCTCTCCCCGTACCCGAAGCTCAGCAGGCGCACGGGGCCCCCCGTCATCGTCTCCACCATGGCATCGCCTGAACCAAGTAATTACTGAAGGGGCTTAGTCCATACAGTAGTTTAGAACCACCTTGTTGTTGCTTAATTTACCCCTCAAAAAACCCGCTGTCAAATATCATGGGGGTTCATGCCTAAGTATTAGACACTGTCCTACTTAGAAAAGGAGGTGAAGGGGATTTCTTTGCAGGGCTTTGCTGGCCGTGTGGAGCTAAAGATGCTGATTCTTGCTCTGTGGTTAAATTCCACATATTTTATTTGTTTAGCCAACTACAGTTAAACGTGAGCGGTATCTCAGATAATGCTTCCAGGGTTAATCTTGCCGTTCCCGTTGTTTGTAGAGAACAGGAGATTAGACACTGTGCTGGCTGAGCAATTAGGGCTACAGGCTTTGCTGCAGATTGACTTTTTACCGCTTTTATCAGGCACAAATGTGTTCCTCCGAGGAAATGGTTAGCATTGTTTTGACTAAATTCATCAGATAGTTAATGGTGTTATTCGAGAATCGACTTACCTTTAGCCATTACCTAAGGCTTTTCTTCTTATTATTAATTTGCTGTTTTATCAGGCATACAAAATAAACCCCTTGATTTCCTTCTTGAGATGCCTGTAAGTGAAGCGATAGAGCTGTTAAAGTAATAGGGCTGTGCTTAAAACTAAAAGCCTGTCATTAAGCACTGGAACAATAAAAATGAATGGTGGCTCCTAGACTTCCCTTCCCCTTCTAGAAACGGCTCAGGCCCTTGGCTGCTCAGATGAAAAGCTGAACAATCCAAGCAGGCTCTGCTCCTCCACTTTGGAGAGATGTATGTTGATGGTAGCACTCAGAAAGCCTGACAGAAACTTAACCCCAAAACCACCTGGAGAAGTATAAGGGAATTCATCAAATCCATTCATTTGTGGCTTGTTTGGAAAAAAAACCATGGAAAGACACCCCTTGAAATGTTTTTGCTGGTAGTGACTCTGGGAGCAGGGAATTTTCTCCCTGTGCAGCTCAGTTGAACTCCCGTGCAAACAATTGCCGAACAATGTGCCGTACCAGCACACACACACAAAGCTTTAATGAGAGGGATACCATTTATAGGCATCGAGACAGTGCCAAACTGGTGATGCCATTCTACAGGAATCTAAATAAAGAATGATTTTGTGAGTGGAAATGATAAAGTTGTCAAAATGCAGACACTTGGCACACCCCTTTCCCTGCCATACCATAATTACACAGCTAGGAAGTAAATGCTGGTCTTTTCACGCTTATGAGTCCTTTATGTAGCTGGTGTAATGTATTGATTTCTAAAAAATGCTTCAATATTAGGCAACATGTTCTGTGTTGACATGGATCAGATGCTAAAGTAGTACATCCAGGCAGTATTTTTAAATAAATGCGGCTAAAAAGACGAACTGGCATAATGCGGGGAACACAAATATGTTCATTTATTTGCGCTGTGTCTGACTGAGCCGTCGATGCCGACGCAGCAAAAGCTCTGAAGGACCTCCAGAGCACAGGGATTGGGAGCAATCTCCTCCTGCATGAGAAACAAATCCCTCCTTCCCCATGTCTCGTTTATAAACTGCAAACCCTGTTCTCTAAAAACCTTTAAATTATCCCTTCCCTTCACCAGAATTACCGGTGCACAGCAAGAAGAAGCCAGCAGCATTTCTGTGCTGTTGAGCTCTTTCTTGCTGCTCAACCCTCTTTTTTTCCTTCTTTTGCCTACGACCATCTCATTTGCATGAGGATGACATTTGTTGCTCCAGTAATTTCATCTGATAATGGCCAGCTTGCAAAGCGGATCTGAAAACATATTCCTTAATTATGTGTTGCCAAGCAACGAGAGGGTTTGGCCATAATCACAGAAAGATTATCTTCTCATTGAAGGCCCTGAAAGGTTTAGCTGAAGTAGGACCTGTAAAATTGTCTTCTTTTTATTTATTTCCCCTTTTTCCTTTCCAAATAGCCTGAGAGGGTTTCTTCCTGTTAAACTATATTTTAAAAGTAGAAGCCAGGGGAAGGCACGTGGCGCATGGAAGGATACGGATTAAAAATGAAAAAGCACGGTGGTTTGTAGATGTTTGAGCTGTGTTGAGCAGGAGTGTTCACACTTACCCACGAGGGGATAAGCTGAGGTTAGAAATATGCTAAGATGTTTTAAAGCTTTGAGTGGATGGCAGAAACTTGACTGAATCCAGGAAAATTGTATTTGCCAGCAGGAAGAGCCAGGATGCGTTTTTAGGAGCGATGTGCCTTCCCCTGGCTGTAGCTTTGGCTGTGGATGTTCGAGTCATAAGGTGAAAACAAATTCAGTATTAAACTCTGTCTCCAAATGGCTGCAGATATTTTCTGTCGGTGTAGGTTAATGTCTTCTCAGTCAGCAGAGGGTTATAAAATGCATATTACAGCCCAGTCATGTCTTGAAGCTTGTTATATGGATGAGACCTTAAAACAGATCATTTTGGGGTTTTTAGAAGTGTTGCTGAACTATGCATAGTCTTTCTGCAGTGAGTTGTTCCTAAATACGCCATTTGTCATTTTGTGCTGAGTTTGACACTCCGTGTGCTTCTGCACAGCTGCTGTTTGCTGTGGAGTTTGGGCAGAGGGCTTGCAGGAGGGAAGGTGTCTTCTCCTGTCTAGTATTCCTGATGGTGGAGGCAGGATGCCAGGCAGGGATACAGGCACATGCCCCAGGTTTATGGACCTCTTGCTTCGGCCTGGTCAGATAAGGGAAAACAAGCAATGAGATTTAGTGCTGCAACTGCTTGGCTTTTCAAAAAATAATTTTTAAGAAGTTAGATAAATTGCCCTTCCTGGGAACTGCAGGGTTGTGTGAAGAGAAGGTGGTGAATGAGCACCTTAAACCCTTTGCTGTGGTGGTAAAGTGACGTCTCCGGAGATGAGCCGGCTTCCCATGCCAGGAGCTCCCCTGCCAGAGCTCTGGCAAAGCTGCTGCTCTGCGTGTCATTGAGACCTTGTCAGGAATAGCTGACAGGAATGCTCCTGCAGCCTCACCATCCGCAGGATCACCAGTAGTGAGCACACTAAGTCAACTCAGTGTCGAGCAGGAAGAAAGCCCTGCAAGGTCTCAGTGACAAACACGTGTCCATAGGAGGGCTGAGCCAGAGCGGGTTTGTGGCCAGCCCCGTGCTGAGCTGGGAGGGAGTGCAGGGAAATAAATAGTCCAGGTCAGCAAAGCTGGTGAGGGCAAGCAGCATCTCACGGTCACTGATCACATTGCTGTAGCTCCGCCTCCAAATTTTGCAACTTCAATTTATGATGTTTGCTAGTATTTTTATTAGATTACTTAATTTAATTTTTTTTTTTTTTTTTTAAATCCAATGTTTTAGTAGTAAAGCAGTTGGCAGATAAGAAGTCTTGTATTTTTGTAGCTAACCTGGACTTCTCCCAAACAGGGGCTGGTCCAGACTTCTGTTTCTGATGCTGGACTTGTGGAGCTTAAATGGGAAATGGTGATTCATTGCAAATACGTGTCTTGGGTGGTTTTTCAAGCTCTCGTTTACACATGAAGATATGAAAGTGAATTATCACAAAAGGGGAGATGCTTCCCACAGGGATGAGGAGCAGGGCTGCCCCGTAAAGTCAGGTGGGTATCATCAGGAAGCAAGAGAAAAATTACTTGGCTGTAAGATTTGTTTGAAAGCCTGACCTTTTCCTGAGCAGGGAAAGCCAGGCTGAGGGCAGCTGCCCTCCTTGGACAAGTTGTTCTCTTCAGTGTGAAGGGAGCTCATCCTCTCTTTTATCAGCTTAGAGCCCAGCTAGAAATGCCTTTCACTGTGATTAGCTCAGCTCTGCTTGTACTCTTCAACACTTCATTGTGATGCCTTTTATTGGTATTTTCCCCCCTGTGACAGATAAAAACTGCATTAACCACACATAATTGCAGCCTGAAACTCTTCACATGGGCAACCCCCAAAGAGGAAAGGGCGTAAGCAGGAGCAAGAACCTTGATGGCTGTTAAAGGATGGTTAAAAGAGCCCATCAATGACGGTTAAAAGTGTAACATTTGCCCACTCTTTTAAACTACTAACTCTTTTAACCTAATTAATTTAAGCTAAATTGCCATAGCTTTCTGTGGGTAGAGTTTAGGATATTTCCTACACAATATAAATTTCCTGAGCATTTGCTGATGTTGATCTATTCTTTGCCAAGTGCAGTGGACAGCTCAGAAATCAACTTCAGGTTTTCTTCCCTGTGTTTTCTGTACAAAGCACAACACGGAATCACAATGTGTCCATGTAAGGCCGCTCAATTAACAATCCGGACTGAAACAGCACCAAGGGAAGCTCCATGCACTGAATAAATCTGATTTGATTTGCACATTGACCTGACAGACCATAGCATGTCCTTGGAGCCATTCCCAGCTAGTGTGTTAGTCCAGGTAAACTCTGCACTGCGCTCACTAACAAAAACTCCAAAAATGGAGTAATGTTTTTAACTGGGATCGTGACTTCCATGCAAAAATACAGGTTGAAATAAGCAGATGGGTCTTTCTCGTGTCTGCTGCCCCAATGGTCACAGCATCAAGACATTAATTTGCAGAATGATAAGGGAAGTAGCTGGAAAACCCTCAGTGAGTTTGGGAAAGCCTTTGAAAGGCTCAGAAGGACCCTCACCAACCTCAGCTGAGCACACGAGCGGGTGGATCTTAAAATGGAAGGGACCCCAACTGCCCACCTTAGTAGGGTGAGTGGCTGAAGAACAGAAAGTGCAAGAGGTGTGCTGCTGACTCTCTTGATAGAGCACTGACTATCTTGGCAAATCTGCACGTACAATTCGCTGATGATAGAGAATATGCTTTTTAAATACTTCTTTAAAGGCTGAAATATGCTTTTTATAATGGTTTTATCAAAAGCAATATAAAATGTCAAACTCATTCCAGTTGCAATTCATTGACTTTAGTGCCATGGCAATAAAAATGAATTTGGCCTGTCGAAGGAGAATGTGTTGTCAGATGCACAAGTGTTGTCATCTTCAATTTACACTTTCCTTTCACCCTGTGTCTCTGGTTCTCTAGCATTGTTAGGACTTTCATATATCCAGATCATTCTCTGACTATATTTGCTGACATTTTTTTTAGCTTTCTCATAAGTAGTTTCCATAGCTACAAACTTTCGTGTTCACAGAGGGGAAAAAAAAATTTAAAGGTTTCTTCTTATTATTGTATTAAACATTTTTTATATTTCTTCTCCTTGTCATTCTCATATCATCACACTGCAGCCCAGTTTAATGAAAATGCTGCACAACTGAATTGCCTGTTATTTTTAAAAGTGAAGTAGGTGCTGAGCCGAATCCTTGAAAAGCAGAAGACCAACATCATTAAGCCACTGATGTAGAATAAATGTTGCAGATGTAGGACTGGTATTAGTAAGGTTTATAGATGGCAACTGGCAGGCGAGCTTTTGACTTTTGCACCTAAATAAAACCTGACATTAACAGCATTCTCCTGGCTTTTGGTGAAGAAAGCTAATTTTTAATCTCTTTTGTCTGCTGTTGGTAGTGTTTTGTTAAAGATGAAGTGTTACTTTTGGGAGTGGGATTCGCGAGGATGTTTTTCCAGTATTTAGTTCTTCCTCTCCAGTAGGGAGGTGTTGGGCAGAGGTGTTGGGCAGCCGTGCCCTGGTCAGGGCAGCCCTGAGGAGGAAGGGTTTGGGCAGAGGTGTTGGGCAGCCGTGCCCTGGTCAGGGCAGCCCTGAGGAGGAAGGGTTTGGGCAGAGGTGTTGGGCAGCGGTGCTGAATCAGCTCCGTTCAGGGAAACGGGAGGCTCCAAGTGTCCAGCGCCGTGTCCGGGGCCTTGCCTTATGCATCCTCAATCCAATTAGCTGCTCCAGAGCAGATGGAGCAGATTAGTGCCCGGCTCTCCTTCCTCCACCCTCTCCCCTGGTGCAGGGGGTGTCCGGCCAACAATCGGCTTATCCGTGGGTCCCGTGGCACAGCGTGGCACAGCCCCTGCCCTGCCCGTGCAGGGCCGCCCGCTGTCCCTCAGCAGGGAAACCTTTCAGCTCTGGGGCTGCTGCAGCTCATCCCCTGGCCTGGTGGCTCCAGTTCCTTGGTAGTTTGGAAGCCCTTCACCCGAACTTGTTTGCCAGCCATAAATTCCATTTTTTCGTTTGCAAAGAGTGTCTGTAACATGGTCACCAGATGTGTGAGCTGTGCTCCGCATTGGAACAGCCGCTCCAGCAGTGGGGTCAGGGGTGGTGGAGGGTTGTGGTCCTTTCCCACCTGCAGCATTCCCTCCTGGAATCTCAGCCAGCAAATGTGGGGTGGCCAAGGGAGATGGTGGCCTCTTGCATCATCTTGTAAATGGAAGCAGCGTCAGGCAAGGAGAGGCTGGGAGAAATGACACCACAGGACTGTTCCTGCAGTTCCCAAAAGCATCACAGTTCCTGAGAAAAGGGTGGTTTAGGCTCTGTAATCTGAGACATAAGCAGGTTGTCACAATAAGAAGGAAACCAGCAGGGCTTATCTGCTGGTGGAGATCCTTGGTAAATACTGATGTGAACAGCCAAGATGGCATTCTCATGTTTTATTTATATATGCAGATATGTATAGACATGAAAATGGGGAGAAAAAAAATCTCAAAAATATAATCAGTGTCTCAGTCATTATCCATTTGGATCAGTGCTTCTTCAGTCTTCATTGTTTGCCAGAAGTGTCTTGTTTTGATTATCGAGCAATTTATTATTTCCTAGCTTGGCGAGCAAACAAGCAGACGGGACTTTGTTTAGACAGCAAACACAGTGATAAGAAGTAATTTAGGATATACTTTCCATGAAGAAAATCAGAAAAAGAGTATCAGAACTGAGGTGTCATGGAAATGCTTGGCACGTATTTTCCAGATGTGAAGGTGGTATCTCCAGGTGGATTCCCTCCATCCAGGGAGCATCAGGAGGTGTAGGATGGTGGGATGCAGGAACCTGGCAATACCCCCCTGACTCCCCTGCTGGTCTTCTTAACCTTAACACGTTTCCTGACACTTGTGCTAAACACTGCAAATCCCTGAGCGGTTTCAAGCTGCCTCCTACACATTCCCTTACTGACCCTATAGATTATCAGCCTTTTCTTAGGATGGCCCAGTCTCCTATTGGAGTCTGTTACCTGCAGAGTGAAAAAAACCAGGAATTGAGATGTCACGCGCATTTGTTTTGTTCTCTGCCCTCTTCTGAGTGCTTTGTTAGAAAGGTTTAAATGAATACTGAAAAAGTACAGTAGTTCATGCAAGTGCATATATTTTGTTCTGTTGATGCAAGGAATCTTGAGTAATATTATGAAGGATAAAGGAGAGGATTCAGTGTGGACAGCAGAGAGCTTGTCAGTGTCTAGACCATTCTGCTGGGACACCGAAGTAATCAGGGTTGCTGAAATGTAGCTTTAGTTATCCCACCTGGCCAGCAATTCCTGCAATCTCTTCTATCGAGCTTTCCCCACCTTTGAATTCTTCCTCATGTTGAGTGCACCTGCCTGAAAGTGGGAGCTGTTATCTTACCAGCTGAAACATTTGGCTTAAGAGTCTTAAATTTCCATTTCGTTCTTGTCTGCAGCAAACGTGGTCTTGTTTCATCTGCAGTCAGGGCTAAAAGGTCCCAAAACCAGGATTACTAATAACTAATACCATCAGGGCAGTGCCAAACAGCCTGTCATGCTCTGCAGTGGAAGTTTTCCCCTTAGGGCTCATTTTTATTCAGCAGGGAAGGTGTTCTCTGTATTTGCTGTTCATCCTGAAAGGCCAGGCTCCCTCGGAGCAGTGTGACATCTCCCATGCCATGCTCTGGCCGGAGGGAGAGCCAGGGGATATCATCTCCCTGGTGTGAGGTAAGCAAGACACAGAGATACATCCCATGGACCAGCAGCCCCACGCTCTGGCTCATCAGCTCTTTTTCACTCCAGTTTTCTGTTTCGGAAGCTTGCATGAAAAAGGCCAACAAAATTACTATTTCCAATTTTTGTAGAGTATCGTTCTGGAGGAGCAGTTTCCAAAGTAGGGCAGTGAGTCAAGTTCACTTGAAAAATGGTGATTTTGTCATTGATTTCAAGAGGAGAAGGATTTTTACTCTCTCCTGCAAAAGGAACCAGCTCTACATCACTGATTTTTACTGCATTTCTTAAAATTAGATCTACAAACCCAATGGTTTCCTAAGCAGGAGAAGCTGTACGTTTCATGCATTGGAAGCCTGTGCATTATTAAAAATAATAGGATAGATTTGTCAAATGGATAATGAGTAGGTTTCTTTCTCTGTTTTTCAGTGGTTTAATGAGTGCAGGAAATGTTTGCTATTTATTTGCTTTCAGGTTTTACCAAGGAGCTCTGGAGATAATTGTCAAATTTCCAAGTGTGTATCAATATTTCATGAAGCTCTTGTTTTCCCTCTGTACATTCACAAGTTGGGTCATTAGCACTGGGACTGATATTAACAGGCTGAAGCAAGGCATGAAAAGGAATTCCACCAAACACTTGCAAGTTTGAGAATTTCTGAAACAAAATTCTAGTCAGGTCTTCTGGGTAAAATAAATATCGGTGATGTCGCTTGGTTTCACATGTTAAATCTGTCGGAGAATTTCTTGTTTGATCTCGGTTTCTGTGGTTTGTGGACCTGATCCAGAGAACACCAAGGCTTTGTGTGTGTGTTCTGTGTGTGTGCTCTGTGTGTTTGGCCTCACGCCCAGCACTTACCACAAATTGGGGTGTACCTTACAGAGATAGGATATCCATCCACGTCATCCTTTGGAAAAAAAGCAAATTCCACCTTTCCTACTACCAGCGAATTAAATTGTGTTGAATTATTAAAGCTCAAATTGCTTTTAGACGTGGTACCAGTCAGCATTGATGCTGTTTAGTTTGCTGATGACTGTTCAGTGTTGGGTTATTTTTGCATGGTCTTTGAGGTGCAGAACTGACCGTGTGTTAACAACTTTTATTCTGCTTTGGACATTTACCATTTAAAAGAGGTTATGTTTTGCATACCGTTGAATGTTTCTTTTTTCTTCTGACATTTTTGTGTAAAACCATCATATACCTGTTCTCATTCTGGTTAGGCAACTCACCCCAATTTTGGTTTGCTCAGCCTAAAACTCTGGTGTCAGGCTGGCTTCTACTCCTATTCATGATCTAGCCCAACTAGCTCAGTGCAAGGCTCTCAAGACAAAAAATAACTCAGGAAATTAAAATTACTCATAGGTACGGACCCACTATGCTCTACTGTAGAGAGGGTGCAAAATTAATTGATAAATTATTGTGGCTTTTTGGCCATTCTGAATGGTTGCCGTAAGTGCTTCACCAGGCACAGCTGAGTGGTAGCTGGGAAAGAGCAACAAGTGAGCCTTTAAATTTGATTCAACTGCACGAAGTCTGGAGCATTAATGTGTAAATCTGAAAGCGTACAGAGAGCTGGAAGGTGGATGGAAGAAGCATCCAGTGCTTCTGAAACAGAAAAGTGCTTCAGAGTTAGAAGTGATTAAAGCAGAAAGGGACCAGTGGTGCTTCCCTGGAAAGGGAGGGATGGAGTTGTGCAGGAAGGGCAGAGCTGGCTGTTTGACAGAGGGGTTTGAAGATCCTTGGAACTAGCAGATGTCAGAACTGACCTGTCTGTCGGAATTTTGGGATCATTTTAGGATTTGTGACACTATGGGCTACAGTAAAGCAAAGGAGGTCACTTGTGAACACAAACAGCAGTGTTAATCATGGTAGCAGTTCAGGAGGAGAAAGAGAAATGGCAGTCATGTAATATTGACACAACAGGAGTGTGTGGAGATAATGAATTTGGTCACGGCTCGATATGACAAAGTTCCAGACTGTAAACAGAAATATTTGTCAGAGGGGAGACAGTGCTCAGTGTGAAAAACGGGTGCTTTGCTAAGTAAAAATCACCTTGTAAAGGATTTGCAGCTGTGGGGGGTTTGTAAGAGAAATCTAGAGCAGATCCGTTTGACTGCCTTGTCCTTCTAGGAGGGAGTTTGGAAAGCTGGCAGTAAATGTCTCTTGTAACTTGTGCTTAGCTCTGAAACTGAGCTTTTCTCACGTGGTGTTTGTTTCTTGGTAGAAGATGAGCTTTGTCTGAGAAATACAAAGGGAAGTCCCATCCTACCGTGGCTTCTGTCTTTGTCCCACAGCAGTGGGACATCTCGAGCAGTGGCTGGGGACAGCACAGCCAGGGTGTCGTGTCCTCAGCAGAGGTGGCACCAGGGAGAGGAGTGCTGCTGAGGAGAGCAAACCTGACCATTTGTACCCATCCATGTGTGCTCTCCTCCTTGTGCAGCCAGCTGAGGCAGGGACAGAGGGGCTGGATCAGCCGAGAGGGAGATGGCCTTTCCCAGGGGAGAAGAAGGCAAACACATGGGCACAGACACGTGGAAAGCAGACCTCTCAGAAGGGTTGGGGGAAGCAGCACTGGCTCCTGCAAGGCTCAGAGGTTCTGCACTGTGCAGAGTCACACAGGCGGCTCAGCCTCCGGGAAGTTGCAGAGCGCTTGTGAGAGCCAAAGGAGAAGCTCCACTCTTCTGCCAGGGGGACAAAGAACTGTTCTGCTCCAGGAAGGAAGAGCCCTCAGATCCAGTAAAGAAGAGCTCTGCTGCTCTAACTCCTCCTGCAAAGCCTCTCGCACTCCTCTCCCAGAGCCCTCAGGCTCCAGAGCTGCAGCTGGACTCGACAAGACAAGAATTTGCAATGCAATTCCCATCCATCTTTTGGTGGTTTTTTGGTCTGGTCATTGATTGCCTGTGCCAGGTGCCAAGAGGACACAATTCCTCTATGTGAGGCCGCCTGGGAGAACCTGGCCTTACTCTGGATAATTTCCTGGAAATCTCCAATTTCCTTTACTCCCACTATAGGAAGTTATTAGGCACACTGAGTTAATGTGTCTTTTACCTATTTGTTTAATCTGTTCATAAGGCACTTAGAGCCCCATGGTTCTTTGAGAAAGCCCAGGCTGCACACACTGCTGAGAGTTAGGCAGGGCTGGAAACTGCCCCACTGAGCCAAAGGGAGCAGCTTTCCTCCAGCACAAACACATCTGGAGAAGTGGGAGAGGAAGGAAGAAGGCAGGAGAGCAGAAGAAAGAGGAAAATACTGGAATCAGCAGCAGTAATCCAACCAAACTACTGCTGCAGGACAGAGGGTGCCCTAAAGGTGGCCAGTTTCTAGGGAAGTATTCCACACTTGGGAAGAACATTGCTGGTAACAGTCACAAAGTGTTTGTGTTTCAAGGGTTTTGTACACTTCTCCTCTCAAGCTGGCACAGTTACACACTTTGTTTGTTTGCCTGTAGCTCCTACCCTTCGTGGAGTCAGAAATACTCTGACTCAAGTCCATCCAAATACAGCAGTGCCATGCTTGGTAAGTGGGTTATGAGCCCTTGGGCTCTGAGCAAAGATTTTCAATCAGAATTTGGCAAAATAGCAAGTTAAAATTCTTTTAAAAAAACCTCTCAATTCCAAGATTTCACTTTAGGATTAATTTTCTTGTAAAGAGTGTGTGACCTGTGCTTTGATGCTTTGTATTTAGCCATGTGGAGCTCCTGGGTGTCAGTGTAAAGCAATTTTGGCAATCTCCTGGACTGATAGCCGTATTTTCCTGTCAAGTTTGGCATGATTCTCATCTCTTGCCTGGAAGTGGATCATGAGGGTGTACTCTGAGATTTCTTTTTGGAGCCACACTCAGAAAACTCAACCTTTACTGCTGCCATTTCTCTGTGGTCTCTTGTCTGCAGCCCACAGCCGTGCTCCTGAGCCTCCCTCATGTTGGACACTCATGTTTTGTTTCATTCTGTGGCTGGTTTGAAGCAGCAAAACCTGAACCTCCCACGCTCAGTTGGACAGGGGGACTCCATCACCCCGAGGAGCGTGCGCAGCCCTGGGAGGCCACAGCTTTGTGTTCACTTACAGTGAGAGCATCTCAAGTGTGCCCCTGGAAACAGTCCATGACCCCTGTTTCTCCTTGGCTACAGTCCTGTGCTGAGGAGAGGCATCAGCATGTTGGTTTTCTGCTGCAACCGAGGAGTGTTTTCTTCTCCCTTTGCCTTCCCAGTCTCCCCAGACGCTGCCTTTTCCCCAGGAGTGCTGTTTTGGCACTGGACATTGGAATTTCCATAACGGGATGTTCAGATGTCTCAGCACGACAGGTATCAGCTTCCTTCTGATCACAGGTGTCAGGTGCTGGTCAGATTGACAGATCCACATGTGACCAGCCCAGGGGAATGCTGCAGTTTCTCTACCTGTGGTTTTCTTCCCTTTTCTGTGCAGCCTCTCTGTCCCTGTGCTGGTTTGAAAGACGTGCAAACTTAGAGAGTTGATTGTGCTTGGGATCTGGTCTGCTGTTTAAAAAAGCTGCACAGCCTTCCTGGTTAGTATTTTCCATCATCAAGCAGGGTAGAGGCTGAGAAGACCTCCCACCAGTGCTGCTGTTCTCACAGGGATTCTGGGATGCTGTTGAGGATGGGCTGACTGATGCTCTCAGAATGTGCCAGTCCTCTGGTGGACCACGTTGGGTGGTTGCAGCCCACCCTGTGACATGCAGGGCTGCAGTGGGGATGTCCAGGGGATAGAGTGACAGCTCATCACAACTAGACAGCAGTTCTGTGTTTGACATCTTGAGGTCAAAAACTGTCAGTTCCTTATTTTTTACGGTGTCTTAAATCGCCTGGAGAGTGTTTTGAGCCTTGTCAAAATGAATTCATTAAGGCCAAGACATATTCACAAGCCTGTGCTGCTCTGATTCAGCAGCAGGACTGTACTTGATTTTCAGCCTAATAATTACAAGTGGTTTTGGAGGATCTGAGGGACTGATAGAGCCCATTTGTGTTTCTTCCAGAGTTACATGTGCTACAGTTTTTACTTGCTCTTTGCATTGGCAGTCTGCAGCATTGTTTTCCTCCTCCTTAGGAATACAGCCAATTTTCTAATTAAGGAAATCACTCTGCAGCCATTGTCGCTGTTCATTTGAGTTCTTTGACCATACCAAAGTTTCCAGCTATCCGAAAGATTTGAAGTCACTCCTTACTACAGCTGGAGGAGTTTTGGCTCAGGGCAGGCTCTTCCTCTAACTCTGCTAAGAACCAGGCATCAAACACCAGTGTGGGCAGCACATTCACTTCATAAGAGCTTCAAATCCACCTCTGGCTATGACAAATACTGCTGAGGTTATTTTTCTATTGAATTCATATATAAAAGAAAAATAGTTGCAAGAAATAAATATCGCTTTGTGCTGGGCTTTACTGCTTACTGGGCTTTGAGCCTAAAAGGATTTAAAAGTCATCATGCTCTAAGGGAAAGTTGTAGCGAGGAGGTGGAGGGTTGCTCCAGCCAGCTGCTGTGATTTAGGAAAAGGCTTGTCCTGACTGATGGAAAGGAGATGGGGACTGAGACGGAGAGGCAGCCAGGGCTGACACAGCTACGCCCAGTGGGATTAGGACCAAATTAGAAACTCAGCTTGCAGGGGTTTATCATTTCCTTTATATTGTGACATTAATAAATGCAAATCTTTATCTTTCAGCTGTTATCCTCCCTTGTATCTTTTGTTAATGAGCACTGTCCCCAGTTCAGGCTGCACTGATAACTGGGTGGAGAGGATGGGGACATTCTTGTGCTTTTTTGTGCCGTGCAAAAGTACCTGGGAGTGTGAGGAAAGGATGTGGGCACTACTTAGTATCTGTGTGCCAGCTCCTCCTGTCAGCCTGCAGTTGGACAAGAGTCCTGGAGACAATGCCATGTTAATGCAGCACAGTTCAGTGCTTTTGGTATTTCACAGTGCAGCACAATAACTTTTTTTTCTCATTTTGTTTCTGAAGTACATCAAATTCAGAACATATGCACTGTGTCAGGGCTGCTCTTGCTAGTCGACACAAAGAAAATGCTCAGATCAGGCCTGGTCAGTCACCCAGAGGGAACTGTTGAAGGGAAACATGGTGGGTTTAGATTAAATACTGGGGAGAAGCTCATTACCGTGAGGATGGTGAGGAACCTGTGGCTGCCCCATCCCTGGAAGTGTTCAAAGCCAGGCTGGACAGGGCTTGGAGCAATGTGGTCTAGGGAAAGATGTCCCTCAGGGTTTTGGAACTGGGTGAGCGTTAGGATCCCTTCCAATCCAAGGCATTTTGTGATTCTGTGGCTCCTTCACAACTTGGCTTCAACAGTGGAGGCCATGGTGGCCTGGTGCTCAGCTGGGGTTGGGCTCTCCATCCCAGTCAATGTGCTTTCCATCCTAGATAGGTCCCATATGGAAGGGAGCTCTCTACTAGCCAAAATAAAGACACTCAGCAATCTGCCAGAGCCTATTAAAGCATGTAGTCTGTTACAGGCAGAAAGAAATACAATTTGGGGTAGAGGATACAAAATACATTTGCAAGGCATCTGAGCCTGATGCTAAGGCATTCTTTCTCTCAATGTTGTTGTTGCCAATAGCTTCTCTTGTGCTCAGACCAAAACTATTTAGGGTGGAACATTTGCTCCCTACTTTCTAGCAAGCCTGGTCGCAGCAATGAAGAATGGATTCTTTTAGTGGCCGCAGCTGGTTTGAATGATCCCCACACTGAACCCATTGACTCCAGGCACTTCTCATGTGAATCACAAGGAAGTAGCAACTGGGATTTTGTTTTTGTGCCCGACAGGGGCAGAAACAGCGGAGCAGTCACAAGTGGATTGCTTGAACCCAGGCACACGCTAGGGATGTCCCCTGCACACTGTAGCTCATGCAGGCAGCGTTCACCAGCTCACTCTGAATCAGGGGGCAGAGGAGGGTGAGATGTGTTGTTGTGTGGGTGTTTGTGCTGCATCCTCACCCACACCTCCTGCAGGACCCCCAGAGAGCACAGCATGGCTGCACTTGGTGCAGATCCATCCTGTTCCTTCGGTGAGAGCTGGAAGAGGAGTTCTTCAAGAATTGTGACCCTTGCATTACGTGCAAAACAAAAAGATGTGAAACCCTTCGGTGTCAGTTGGCAAGACCTTGAGCAAGGCACTGAGGTGGATCTGCACCTCTCTCAAGGTCTGCTTCTTCTGAGGAGCAACAAAATAGCTTGTTTTGGGAAACTTGGGGAATCATTTCCACACCCTGTGACAAATCTATGTCTCTTTTTATAGGGGATCTCTCTGTTGGTTTTTAAGCTGAAGGACAGTCAGTTTAGATTAGATATTGGGAAGAAATTCTTTCCTATGAGGGTGGTGAGGTCTTGCCCAAAGAAGCTGTGGCTGGCCCTGGATCCCTGGAAGTGTCCATGGCCAGGTTTGACAGGGCTTGGAGCACCCTGGGATAGTGGAAGGGGGTGGAACTGGATGAGATTTAAGGTCCCTTCCAACCCAAACCATTCTAGAATTCTGTGATTTTATGTTGAGAGCAACTTCTAACCAGTTTCTGCAGAAGAATCTCCTTCCTTTTTCCTTCCAAAGGATGAGGGCTTGAGGGAGACAAATTTTGTCTGCTTGCAGAGAGAGGACAGCAGGTCAAGGAAGGCGACTCGTGTTGAGTTGAGAATCAGGGAGAGATTTGGGAAAACTCTTGCTAAAAGTAATACCACTAAATAGAAAGGGGTTTGATGGTAATTAAAAAGCCACCTCTGTATTCTTAAGTATTCTTAGGAAAGTCAACTGGCCATGTGCTCTGGGTTTTTTTCGCAATATTGGGTCTTTCTTTGTATTACCAAAGGTATTAATTAGAGGAGTAGATTACACTGAGTACTGTACAATTATCTCTTGGGTATTTGTGGAATGAACGATGAAAACTGTGTGAAATTGTACAATGCTCATTGAGCTGGGTGTCTTGATGAGCACCATGTCTTACTTCCCCTCTTTGCCTGAACCTGTTGATTACAGGCAGTGGGGTGGTTTTGAGTCTGTGGCAGCTCTTGGGGGGGCTTTGGGACCCCCTCAGACAGAGGCACAATGTCAGATTGTTTGTTGCTGCAGGAGCCTCTTTTTCAAGATCACGGGGAGTTTTCTCAACATGCTCAGTTTCATTGGGTTTGTTTTGTAATCTGTATGATCTAATCAAGTGTAGAAACATGTAGAGAGGGGTGGGATGCATCAGCATCCTTCTTTGCCAACTGGTTTCTGCTGCAAGACAGGAAATTTTGTCAACTTTCTGAAATTTCAGTGCAAGACTCCCTTCCCTCTCTTCCCCTATCTTATTCCCAACAAAGAAATTAAACCTGATCAGTTCATTTTCCCATACCTCACTTCGGTGGGTTTGTGGCACGATTTTAAGACTAAATAGATTAATTGAGACTCACCATACGGTCTATAACTACAGCTCTTGGGTTGATAGGTGATGGGTTTTATTGAACCAATAAAATATAGAAAATGGTTAAAGGAAAAGAGCTTACTGCAGTGATATTGTTCAGTGTGATTTACAGTTTTATAACTGTAGGCAAATGTGAAATATTTTTCACTATCTTGGGTATACATTATTAGATAAACCTATATCCTGTGCTCACCTACATCAGCACTGTGATAGTGAAGAGACATAAAAATGAAGACATTTTCAGCCCATTAGAGTTAACGTGGTTTCAAGAGCAGTCAGTTTCTCTACAGTTTGGATTTTATTTGTCTCTCAATGTGCTGAGGATGCCTGCAGGAAATGCCTCCCAGCAGCTGTGGGAGCTGCGCTGTAGCAATCCTTGGCATGCACAAGAAAATAAGACAACTTAAATATGAATGTTGTTGGCCAAAACACCAGTTCATGAAAAACTGAGAGAAAATACGGATCTGTGCAGGAATTCTTTGTTGAGCATCCTGATCTGTCTCCTTCAGCTCTTGTTGCATTGCTGAGGTTTCCCCTATGAGAAAAGCAATGAAGGGCAAGGACAGGGCAGCTTCAGGAGGTCCTCGGAGCCCCTCGCTGTGGCCAAAGGTGTGGTGGACTTTGAGAGCTGCTGGGCCACAGCCTGGAGCTGGGACAAGCTGGGGCTCCAGCACTACAGCCCCTTCCCAAGGGATTGGAGGGCAGGAAGGCAGGAGACACCCCTGGAGCTCCAGGGTGATGGTCAGAGCCCTGTGCTTGGGGGAGAGGTGGGTGTTGGACTGCCATAGCACAGGAATAGCTCATCATTCTTGGAACTGAAAAATAAGAATCTGCCAGTGTGTTATGTGGATTAATGAAGATGAAATGTGCTGTATAAATACATCAGGAGCGTGATCATGCCGTTATCCCTTGGGCTACTCTGGCTCACAAGGAGAAAAGGTTGATTTGTATTTGTAGATGATTTTGCTTGCTCTGCCAGTGCTCATTTTTGTTTTAGTACGAGAGCCAGGGAGTGTGTATTTCTTTCGCTCAAAGATGGAGCAGATTAGCAAAGATTTTTCTAGATTATCGTCGTTTAAATAGCTCTGGTTTAAGATAAATGTTTCAACTACAATTACTTATTAGCAATACTATTTTAAACACTGTTGATAAATTATGGAGGTTATAAGCTCTATTATTCAAGGATCTTTGCAGTATTTGGACATTGAACATGGTTTTCCATAAACCAGAAGGCACTGGCGTGCAGCTGACCGGGCTGAGGGCCCTCTGGCCGGGGTGGGAGAGGGGGAGATATGAAGCAGCTTCAGGGGTAGGATTTACAAAATGATGAGAGTTTAACCTTGCTTTGACTCCAGCCCACGCTCAGCACAGAGGAAAAGCCCATGTGGAAACCCTTGATGGGGCGACCATCACTTGTGCTGACACATGGAAGGTCACAGGGTGAAGGGGCACGTCGGTGTCACAGCGTTGGTGACGGTTTTCAGTCAGCATTGCCCGGTCCCCTGCTTTAATTTGAGATGTGAAATGTGTGGCTGGGGATTATCACTAATCCACTGAATGTTTTAGGGTCAGGGATGAGAAAAAAATGTTAGGTATGTTCTCACCCGTTTCTAGTGCACGCTGTTCATCCAGGCCCCAGGAACAGCCTGGCTGGACAGGTCTGGAGGGGTTTGCTCCAGCCTCCAGAGCTTTGAGAAAGCTGGAATGGTGAGATGGGGTCACCAGAGGCACCTCAGCTTCCTCCTGAGTCTGTACTCAGAGCTTCCGTCCACTGTACCAAAAGAAATCGCATCTCCAATGTCATTTGAGAATTTTTGGGAGAGTTTTGGCTGGTTCCAGCCCCATTTGGGTCCACAGGCTGTTGTCCAGACCTGCAGCCTGGAATGTGAGTGGCCAGGAAAAGCCTGATAAAGAGGGAAAATAGAGAATGGGAAAGTTAATCATTGAACTCTTTGTTATCTTTATTCAGCTTGGAAAACTGAAGCCAGACAAGGTTTGCAGGGGGAGATAATATCTTTTATTAGAGCAACTTGTATAGTTAGGAAAACCACCACGTGCTTCTGGGACCACATGCTTTTCCTCAGATCTCCACAACTGCACATTGCATTAAAAATAAAATTAATTTAATTTTCAGAAGGTTCAGCGGATATTTGAAAGAACTGAGTTTAAAAGCAACTTACCAAAAAAAAAAAAAATCTCATTTGGTTTAATTTGATTTGAACATTTCAAGAAAGATTTAATAGCCCTGAATTACAAAAGCCTTTTTTTCTGGTTTGAAGTTTACTCATAGGAACATGACATCTGTGTACCAAAGGGCTGTCCAGGGCAGTGGTGGAGTCCCCATCCCCAGAGGGGTTTAAGAGCCATGTGGATGTGGCACTTGGGGACATGGGTTATTGGTGGCCTTGCCAGTGCTGGGGTTGGACTCGATGATTTTTGAGGTCTTTTCCAACCCAAATGACTCGACGGTTCTATGAAGTCAAAATTCCTACATTTAGCCTCATTTTGTGCACCTGAAAATCTCCATACCTATGGTCACGCTCTCATTTCTTCCTGAAATACTTCCAAGGCCCTTTTGCACCTTCAGGATGCCCTCAGCACACAGGAGTTATTGGTGAGCAGCCCATGGGGGGCTCTAAGGAGGGTGCAAAGTCAGAAGGGTTAAGAAGGGTGAGTTTAATATACAGACTTCCCTGCTTTGACCACCACTTTTTTTTCCCCTTAGTCTAAAAAACCCATGATTAAATTATAATATTCTAAGATGTGGGAGTTTGTAAATAATCAGTGTATTGTTATTAATCAAGGTAATTTCTCTGTTCCAGGAGATAAGACATTATTATTAATAACGTTTCCAGTGAGAGGTTTTGCGTGCTCACCCTGACCTCATGGGATCTGCAGCCTACAATCCAGTTCTGTGTAGTCTCCTTTTTTCATTTTTGAGTGAGAGTTTTTTTGGTGGGTTGTTTTTTTGGGTTTTTTTTTTGATAGCCTTCTACATCATCCAGCACACCAATTTAAAATTCCCTCAATCCAGCTTAGTCTCAGCTGTATTAATGCATGGCTCGAGGGCACAGATAGCTAAAAAGGGCTGTGTTGTGCGGCATCTCTAAAATCTTTTTTTCTGAGAAGTTGGATAAAGAGATTGAGGTTTCTCAGGGGGGGCTTTGAGTTGTGTTTTTTTTTCCCCCCAGCTGAGTGAGCAGCCTTGCAGGTGGCTCAGAGAGAAGATGTCAGGCCAGGAGATGCTGCTGGACCCCGTGTCACCCCATTCCTGTTGAACTTTCCAGCAGAACATTCTCCTCTGGGGAAGGTGGCTGCAAGCACAGTGTGGGATCCTTCGTCATTCTCCTGATGGATCTCGGGAGACAGCTTTACAGCAATATTGAAAATAATCAAATATATTAGTTAGGGAACACGGGTTGAAGTAGGAGTGATTTTCTCTTCAATGTTTTTCCTAGGATATCACACACAGAGCTCTGTCTCCTTAATGCAGTCACACCCGGGAAATCCTGCCCAAGGTGCAACCAGTCTTGTTCAATATTAGTTAAACCAGAAAATATTGGGGTTCATGGAATCATTGAATAGTTTGGGTTGGGAGGGACCTTTTAAAGGTCATTTAGTCCAATCCCCTGCCATGAGCAGGGACACCTTCAGCCAGGCCAGGTGGCTCTGAGCCCCATGAGGTGATCAGCCTCCCTCCTTAAACTGTTCCTTGGAGGATACCAGGGAGAGCAGCTGGGGTTTGGTGGTCACTGCCAAGCCTGGAGCTTTGTTTGCTCTGTTTTTATGCTTCTGGGCTGCTTTAAGTGTCAACAGGAATGTGAAGTGTGCCCTGTTTGTTTTTTTTAAAGTGCAACCTTGATAAAATCCTATGATAGACCTGTAAAGCTTTAGTTGTAAAAGTAAATCAACTTTAATAGCAAGTAGGTCGTAGTTAAGTGCTTTCGAATGTTGGTATTTAGGGGGTTTTTCTCACTTAGTTTAATCCGGTGCTACAGGGAAGTGAGGGTGTTTATCTTAGGGAAATGAGTGGGATTTGCAGGCATTCAGCACCTCCCAGGACCTTCCAGGTTATTCCCCTGCACACGTACTTCACCATCCTTTCTGCACTCAGAGGAATTGGTCTCAAATTCCTCAAAGAGTGAAGGGAGAGCACAGAGGAGCTCCGGGTATAGACTGGGATGGGAGAGAGAAATGGGAAAAAAAATGAAGCAAGAAACTAGGACAAGGAAAAGCAGGAGCGGTGTGAACCTGCTGGGAACATGACAATATTTGGGTTTCCTGTCTGTGCTGAGGGGTTCCTTCACTGAATCTTCAATGTGGAAGAGGGTGGGGATGTGAGAGAGGAGAAAGTTGCCAAAGGTCCGGCAGCCTCGGCTGAAGCGTTCCCATTGTGGGCTGAGCAGGGGCTGTCCCGGGCTCCAGGAGGGGTGACCTTGCAGCGGGGTCGCTGAACAGACGGCTCCAGCTGGGCTTGTGCGCTTGGCCAGCGCCCAGGAGCTATTTTAGGAGGTCTTAGAAGAGACGAGGCCTTGGCAGGACCTGTGGGTTTGCAGCGAGCTCTCGGTTCTCCCTGCAGGAGCCAGCGTGGAGGAGCAGCCGGCAGCACATAGGGCTCAGGGACAGCCCGGGGACTGCTCCTGGTGGGGCTCACAGGGCTCAGGGACAGCTCAGGGACAGCCTCTGTGGTCGTGGGGGGGCTCACAGGGCTCAGGGACAGCCTCTGTGGTCCTGGTGGGGCTCACAGGGCTCGGGGACAGCCCAGGGACAGCCTCTGTGCTCCTGCTGGGGCTCACAGGGCTCACGGACAGCTCAGGGACAGCCCCTGTGCTCCTGGTGGGGCTCACAGAGCTCAGGGACAGCCCAGGGACAGCCCCTGTGCTCCTGGTGGGGCTCACAGGGCTCAGGGACAGCTCAGGGACAGCCTCTGTGCTCCTGGTGGGGCTCACAGGGCTCGGGGACAGCCCTGGGACAGCCTCTGTGCTCCTGGTGGGGCTCACAGGGCTGGGGGACAACTCAGGGACAGCCTCTGTGCTCCTGGTGGGGCTCACAGGGTTCGGAGACAGCCCAGGGACAGCCCATGTGCTCCTGGCTGCCTGGCACAGCACTCGCTGCTCGTGGCCTTTTATCCCTTTGAATGAAGGCGCTGGAGGTGTCCCGGTGGATTTAAAGGATTGGGGCCATCCCTTGCCCCAGGCCTGGGCTGCTCCCTGGCCCATCTGCAGCGCTGCAGGAGGAGCTGAGGCTGCTGCCAGCCCTTCTTGGCACTCTGTGCTTGGCCAGAAATTGCTTCGGGGAGGCTTCTAAAGTCAAGCCGGGCTCTCACTGAAGGCTCCCACATTGTCCTTATGGAAAAAGCGTGAGGTAAAGTCTGGGCTGGATCCTCTGGGGTTGTTGTCCTTTCTGGCTGTAAACGAGTGACTTGAGATGACAACAGCTACGTGTGGACATGGAAATGAGGATTTATCCCCCAAAAGGCTCTCCAGGCTCCCACCCCAGCAAAGCAGTCCTGTCTCTCCAGAGACAGAAACTCCTCCAGTGCTGTCTCAAGCCTCCTCTGGGATGTAAACCTCCAGCAGATCTCAGGAATGCCAGCAGCAAAGCAGAGATGCTCAGAGGGAGCCCTTTTGCTTAAAAGACCGAGAGCACTTTCTGTCCAGCACAGTGAGAAGGACTAATGTCAGTGGTTAACAGCATAATTTAATTCCTACAGGTATGTCCCAATGTGGCCTTTTCTTTGTTTTCCACTCAAAATCTCTCATTATCAATGTGCAAATACAAGTTCCAAAGGTGCTGGTGGCACAGGGACAGCTGGTGGGATTGAATCCTTCCTGCTTCCCAAAACTGGCTCCAAGTGCCTGCTTTGATACTTTTACCTTTTTTTAATTTGAGGGAATTTCCAGTCTAAACCATAGGGCTGTCAGTGGTCTGTGTATGTGCTCAAGCCAAATTTGCACCCCACAATGCTGGTGTGTTGTGGACAGCCTCATTGCTGGTCTGGTGGGGGTCTCAGGCAGCAGAATTCCAGGCTGTCCCCATGCCAGGGCTGTCACTGCCAGTCGACAGGCTCATCTTTAGCCTTGATTTCAATATCTCGGATTCCAAAATGTCTTTACAGCCTCGGAATCGCTCGGGGCAATTTGAAGTTTGAGCAGCCTCCTGCCCAGATGGCCGATATCAGCAGCTCTCCCCTGGCAGCAGCATCCTTCTCCTTGGGTTTATTTATTTTATCTTCTAAATCAGAAAACCAAAAAACCAACCAAAAACCAAAACAATGAAAGCTGTCCATTTCCTGGAGCAGCTCATTCGTTTTTTACTGCTGTAGTTTGTTTCCGTTTGGATGGAAGGGAAAAAATAATTGGATAACGAGGATAGGGAGGGACCCAAAGGAGAGCTGGCACGGGATGTTGTCCCTGGTGCATGATGCCGTGTGGCTGGAATGTGTGGCTCAGAGGTGAACGTCCCACCCATGAGAAATAAAGGATATATCCTGCAGCTGAAGTGCAGCACAGGAGAGAGTGCTGGATAATATCAGGAAAGCTGCCCACTGAGTTCTAGGAATACAATTTATTTCCAGCACTGGGCTTAGTAATGAAGCATACTCAGGGAGAATTTATTGGGGGGTTTTTTTGCTACCTTCTCCCTGGGTTTTTTTTAATATGAACTGCAGAGCTCAGCCCTGGGCAGTGGGACAGTTTGAGGGTCCATATGGTGTCTGAATCATAACCACCAAACAAACCCTGAGCTTTTCCCCTCTTTTTCCCATACCTCCCTTACCAAAAATAAAAAAAGAATACATGAATCTGAGCTGCTCTGAGCAAGCAGTTTCTTTCCCAGGTGCTTCTTTTAGCTTTCTTGGTAGCATCCCTCCCTCACCACCCCATATGGCCTCTCCCATCTGCTCTGCCTCTCCCGTGCCCTGGCAGCTCCCACTGCCTCCCTGGTTTTGCCATCCCCTCCATCCGTGTCCTGCTCTGCACTCGCCCTTCTCAGGGTCCCTGGATGGCCCTTGGGGCCAGCACATCCCTCAGGCACCCCTGTCTCCCATCACCTTGTGTGACCATTAGGAGTTTCATGTTAGCTCCTCTTGAAGTCACTCCTCGGTGTTTGGTCTTCACAGATTTGGATTTACCAACCTGACAACATGGGAATAACCCAAACACCCACATTTTGATATATAGCAGAGGCCATGCATTACTCTTCTATTACTCTTTTATTGCATTAACACCAGTTCCTGTCCTTGCAGCTGTATGTGCAGTGCTCCTGGGTGAGATTTAGTTCAGCCCAGAGATAATTTCATAGACGAGCACTCCAGAGTTTTGCAAAGCTTGTGTTAGGCTTTCGTGCCCCAGGGCTGCATCCCCATCAGCTGTGAATCCCAGTGCTTTAATGGGGTACACAAAAGGAGGTGTTTCTGTTGTTTGTACCTGCAGGAATTTAAAAAGAGAGTTAGAAAATACCATGTATATTTATATTTTAACTGAGCATTTCTCTGTGGCTGCCGTGTCTGTAGTTCAGCTGGGGACTGTAACCACGGTGCTTGGATCAGCTAATAAGGATTTTGTTTTAGATGAGAACTTCCTATGAATTTTTAAAAACACTTTCTTCAAGGAAGCCCTGAAAAGTTATCTGGAAAGGGAACTGGCCAAAATCCAGCTCTTGTGTGCTGACTGGAGGAAATGTGCTGGAGAGGTCAGGGCTTTGCACAGGCTCTTCCCAACAGCAGGTATGAGTTTTTCCTTTCCAGCAGGTCAGGATGGCCCTTACTGCCTCTCTGCCCATCTCTGGAGCCCTGGAGTTTCTCTGAAACATGATTTTCCTCACCAGAGGGGACCTGCCCTGAACCTGTGGGTTTTTCCAGTGGGCTGGAAGTTACCTCCACTTTGCCATCATCCCTCTTCCCCACAGCAGCCCTGGATGCAGGCCTGGAGCTCCAGCATCAGTTCAAACACCCAGGTGTCCACTGAAGAAGATTTTGCACTCTTTCCCTGGTAGGATCCTGGCAGCCTCAAAGATGCTTTGCTTTTAAAATACAAAACAATCCATGATTATTTATAAAAAAGTATATTTGATGTCACTTTCTAAACATGCTGTGTGTTTGTTTGGCTTCAGTCCGCACAGTACCAAGTGCCTCCAGAGTATTTGTAGTTAGAAAAAACAGCAAATATCTGTTTGGGTTTTTTTTCCCCTCAGTGTGAGATAAGACTTGTGTTGTATTTCATTTTTGCATATGCATTTATCATGAGAAGCATTTGTTAACAGGAAAAGTTAAGTGAAAGAGCATCAGTGGTGAGCATGCTGTGGTGGAGGAGGTTGGTCCTCTGGGTCCTGCAGCATCACAGTGCTTTCCCAAAATATCCCCATCCTCACAGAATCACTCGGTGGCACCTTTGCCACTCAACCTTTCTGCTTGTGGGGCCACCAGGGAGTGGGAACCGCTGGAAAGCTGCCTTGGGACCTTGGCTCTCCAGTTTTAATGCAGAGGTGATGGCAGGGACAGCAAATCTGTGGGGAATTTCAAGTGTTTAAGCAATGGTTTATGTTCAAGAGAAGGATGTGCCTAAATCCCCTTGTCCTGTACTCAGAGACTGGATTTTAGGGAGACTGACAGGTCTTTTGATGTCAGTGTTACAAGTCAGTACCAACTCCAGGTTAATAAACCTTTGTTCTCCTTATTCCTGCCCCATCCTCCAGTTCCAGGACTCCTCTGGGCATCCCGAAGCACCCAGCAGGGTGAGCAGGACCCTTGTCTGTAGCAGGCTGTGTGTGCCAGTGAATTGCTGCCTGTTTCTGCTGGGTGTTTCCCTTGGATCAGCTCTGTACAGTTCAGGACCCTGCAGTCTGTGGAGGGGAGGGCTGATGCTGTTGGAACCAGCAGGATGGTGATAAAATGGGGATAGAGTAACACCATGGAGATGCAGTGCTGGTGGTATTGAACGGGACTGAGGTGCAGATTTTTTTCCTGTTTCGTGGATGGGGGTTGTCTGTAGCTGCTGGTGCCACTGGCAGTGACAATGGGAACTGGAAAGGGAAAAACAACTGCTCCAAGCCATGCTCTGGAGATGGGGCACTGCCCGGGCACAACCTGCCCTCATTCTCCACATCCCACAGCAGCAGTGTCCTACATACTCTGACAGAGTGTGGGATCGGGATGACAATTATAAAGTCATAAAATATCCTTAGGTGGAAGGGACCCACAAGGATCATCCAGTCGAGCTCCTGTTCCTGCACAGACACCCCAACAGTCCCCCCCTGGGCATCCCTGGCAGTGGTGTCCTAATGCTCCTGGAGCTCTGGCAGCCTCAGGGCCGTGCCCATTCCCTGGGGAGCCTGGGCAGTGCCCAGCACCCTCTGGGGGAGAACCTTTCCCTGATATCCACCCTAACCCTCCTGACACAGCTCCAAGTCATTCCCTCAAACAGTGACGTGGGGCTGCTTTTAGCTATTTGGGACAAACTGGGCAGGAGCAGGAGATGGACGTCTCCAAGAAGATGTGAATCCTGCCAGCGATCGAGTGTCATTTGTGATGCTGAAAACCAGTTGATTCACACATCAGGAAAGAATTTGGCCCTTGGTTTCTGGGTGCAGCTGAGATCAGCACAGCCTTGCTTTCCCCAGTGCTTTGTGTTTGTTTTCGAGGTGCTGCTGCTCAAGGCTATCAGCCTTTTTCTGGAGCCACGCTCTGTGTGGAAAGAAAGGCATGTTTCATTTTTAAGTTGAAAAAAAAGGAAAAAAAAAAAAAAGCCACACACACAAAAAAAACCCAAACAAACATAAAACGCAGCGTGGCACAGATTAAATCCATTTGAGACAACTCGAAAAAAAACCCCGCCGTATGTGCAAGTCAATAGGAGGAGGGGAGTGGAAGGGGGAAAAGCAACTGTGACATATACAAACCCTTTAGTGTGCATAGCATAAGATTTTTTGGCTGGCACTCACATGATTTTATTCAAGGGCTGGGAAAGAACTACGATTAGTTAAAAGCTTCGGCAAAGTCTGGAGGGAGTGCTCTGAAGAGTTGGGAGCCGCGCAGAGGTGACTGTAACTCCTCTCGCAATTTCAGACCATTCTTCTGGGGCTCAGGACAAAAGCCTTTTCTTTTCCCTCCGTGTTCAAAGAGACATTTGTCTTGAGATGTTGCAGCTGTGGGCCGCGGGATCGCTTGTTTGAAGATACCCCCTCGTAGACGAAAGGAGAGGCAACGCACTGAAAAGTGGTAGTATTTTATCGTGTGTGGGTTCCCCCCCTTTCCTCCTCCCTCCCTACTCTTCCACTGCCATGTGTGGTTTTTAATAAGAAGAAGAATGTGGAGGCAACATTTTCCAGGCAAGGGGAAATTTCCTGTTTCTTTTCTGTTTGTTTAATAAAGTGTGTAGTTGACTGTAAAACTGTAGCTACTTGGTTGTGAGCGGGTAATTCAGGCGAGTGTCAGGATCGCTTCTTGATGCACTTTTATATACTTCAGGGCAACATGTTTAAAGCCTTTTTTTCTCTTCTCCCCCCCCCCCTTTTTTTTTTTGTTGTTTTAATTTTAATGCTGCGTGGCGCAGGCAACTGAGATTAATAAGAATTAGGCAAATGGCTTCTGCTTTTGTTTCGGTGAGATAGTACCAGCCGTCTTGCGGTCACACAAAGGCTGCCATTTAGCAGGGAGCACTCCCTAATTCTCTTGGCAGGGGTGCCATTGGGATCGGATACAAGTGGGTGGCAAAGGGGAGGAGCGGCAGGAAAGGACAAGCAGGCTTTGTGTATTAAAAATGAAACAAAAGCACTTTATACGCGGGGCTGCGTGCAACAAGCGGCGCTGCCTGGGAGCCGGGGTGGAGTTTTGAGTTCTCTGTGGCTGCAAAACCTTGCTTTTTTTGCCTTTTTTTTTTTTTTTTTTCCCGGTAAACCCTTCCTCCTCTCCCTCTTCCTTAGCAAGCTCTCCCTGCGCTGCTGGCCAGGCTCCGCAGGCGGCTGAAAACGCCTAAAAAAAAAAAAATTATGTATTGAACAATACTTGCCCCAACTTAGCAGGAACAGCTGGGGGGGTTCTCAGTAAAAATCAGCTTCAGATGGCGTGGGAGCCACCGAATGTGGGAGGCTGTTGGGAGGCA
Source organism: Falcunculus frontatus (assembly GCA_013398115.1). Lineage (NCBI taxonomy): Eukaryota > Metazoa > Chordata > Aves > Passeriformes > Falcunculus > Falcunculus frontatus. Next base: position 272,651 of record VZRV01001011.1, on the reverse strand, counting down.
GAGCTGATCCCTGCCCAGCTCCGCAGGGCTGGTGATGCTCATGGGTTACACAGCGTTGTACCCTCGGTGGGGCGAGCCCCTGGCTCGGCAGAGCGAAAGGGGTTAATGGCTGCGATGTTTGATCACAATTTCGGGGGGAGTGGCTGCTGTTTAATTACTTTCTGATCCGTGGCATACCTCGTTCTTAATGAAGCAGTCGCCTGCAGAACAAACGTGCTGTATGGAGCCGGGGTGGCTTGGTTTTGTCAGCCCAAGTGTCTTGGTTTGAATGTGTTTGTGCAAGAGGTAGGAACCAGGACGGTGAGGAATGGATGCAGGGTGGTGGAAAGGCAACGGGAGAGGAAAACAGAGCACGGTTTAAGCTGCAAACCTGCCAATGGTTTTTATTAAAACGTAATTTCCATACATTATGCGCTTCATCCTGTATTGATTTGCTTCAAAACTTTCCTTGTCGAGCTGAAATAAATTCCCTCCTGGAAGTAGCAGAAACAAGAGCAGTTCCTGTGAGTACCTCTCGGGTTCCAGCCACATTCATCCTCAGTGACTGCACTCGAGTGTGTGGGCAAGGGTGACGTGCCTAAGAAGCCTGTGTCATCATGCACAATTACATCCCTAATCCCAAGCAAAGACACAGATGCTGTTTCAAAAAAAAAAAAAAGCAAAAAAGCTGTGTTTCGTTTGACTTTCAAAGAAGCTTATCTAAGGGCAGCATAATAAACCCGTTATTTTGGGGCTCGGATTAAATTTCAAAGTTTCAGATAACCTGTGGTTTTGTCTTCCACGTGCCACGCTCACAGGAAGCCACTCCAACCTCTCTGTGCCCCCTGCCTTGCCTTGAGGATGGTCCTGGTCCCTGGTGGGCACTGGGCTCCGAGTTTGGGTACAGGGATGGTGGCCACCGGGGCTGGCACCGCCACGGCCACCTTGCCCCTGCATCAGATTCCTTTTTATTTGCAGCTGTGGTGTGAGGCTGGCAGGTGATGCTCTAAGCCTTGGAGATCATACACATTAGTAAGCATTTAAGTCAGTGTTATAATTCACTCTCTTGTTAACCTGAGAAAATAATCTAGCTGGGGTGCAGTGCTGCCCAGAGGGATTGTGTAAGCGCTCGGAGATTTGGGCATGTTTTTATTCTTGCTTATCTGCTTATCACAAGCTTCTTTCCGTTATCCAGATCGTCTCGGCACTCTACCCTGCCTACTGACACACTTGCACTCCCATCTGGATGAAATGCGTGCAAACAGAATGTATTACTTCCAGTAATGGAGATCTCAGTAGGGAAGGGGGGAGGGAAGGACCTGTTCCAAAAGCGCCCACCTGTAATGCTGAAAACCTGGCTGCTGGCTTGGTTGGTTCTTCATTTCTTAAAGCAGATTCAGTGAAAAAGGAATGGAAAGCCACTGAACCCGCTCCATTAAACCTGCCTGTTTCCATGGAGTTACGTTTTCCCATGTAAAATGAGTGTAGCTGTGTGAGTGTAGCAGCAGGGCAGGGTCCCTCCCCGGGACCATGCTCTTGCTGCCCGCAGGTCTGGGGTTCATCACTGTGGCCAGCAGTGCCCATGTGTGTCACAGCCACATCAGCTGGGGGAGATTCCCCCCCAAAATACCCCAAAACAGCCCCGTGGAGTTCCCTCAGCCAAGCCCTGGGCTTGTCCCCCTCACCAGCACAACCTCTGCATTTAAAGGCCAGACAGATGTTGGCTGGTAGCCCTGGCAGGTTCTTGTGCAGAAGTGGGGTTTGGTAAAGGAGAGGCTTTGCTGGGGCTGCTTGTGTGAGAGTTTGGAGACTCAAACTCAGAGCCTCCAGCCCCAGCCACCTCATGGTGCAGCAGCAGAAATAAAGCACCACATTGTACCCAGAGCACCTGGTCCCCTCACCTGTGCTCTGCCCAGAAGCTACCTGAGATATTTTGTAGGGTCCTAATACAATAAACACCTTTACTGAAAGGGAGGTGTAGAAATTCCTAAGTGACTTGTCCCAAAATGAACCAGTTAATCCCCTGCAGAGCAATAAATAGGATGTAAAATTTAGCCTTCTGTGGCCCTTGGTGGTGATCAATTCCTTCCTGACCTCAGATGAGAATGTTGGGTTTACAAAGATGAGCTTTGCTGTTCCCATGAAACTACTGGAGGTTGGTAATACATCAGAGTATAACCTTCTGTGCTAAAGAGGTCTTCAGTGTCCCGCTCTTCCCGTGATTTTCCAGTAATCCTATTTTCTGAGCGATTCTCCGGACTCATCTTTCTGAGGTGGTCAGAATGGTAAAGCCATTCCCTAAAAAAACAGGGCAAACCCGCAGCTGTGTTCCCAGTCCCTTGGCCAGAATTCCCCCCGTGTTGCTGTTATCCCTGATCCTGCTGGGCAGGGTGTCACCAGCTGCTGCTGCCCCTCAGGGAGCCCCGCTCAGGGCCCACACTCGCTGTGCCCGCAGGTATCCGCCCGCAGATCATGAACGGCCCCATGCACCCCCGGCCCCTGGTGGCACTGCTGGACGGCAGGGACTGCACCGTGGAGATGCCCATCCTGAAGGACCTGGCGACGGTGGCGTTCTGTGACGCGCAATCAACTCAGGAGATTCACGAGAAGGTACCGGGAGAGCTGGGGCAGGCTGGGGGCAGCGGGATCTGGCCTTGCTCTTCCATGTCTTTAAAGCACCTTCCAGTGCCTGAAGGGGGCTCCAGGAGAGCTGCAGAGGGGCTTTGGACAAGGTGTGGAGTGACAGGACACAGGGAATGGCTTCACACTGCCAGAGGGCAGGGATAGGTGGGCTTTTGGGGAGAAATTCTTCACTGTGAAGGTGGGGAGGTCCTGGCACAGAGAAGCTGTGCTCTGGGTGCCCGGAGAAGCTGTGGCTGCCCCTGGATCCCTGGAAGTGTCCAAGGCCAGCTTGGATGGGACTTCCAGGGGCTGGATCCCTGGAAGTGTCCAAGGCCAGGTTGGACAGGGGTTGGATCCATCTGGGATAGTGAAAGGTGTCCCTGCCCATGGCAGGGGTTTGGAAAAATGAGCTCCCTTCCAACCCAAACCAGTCTGATTTTTGAGCAGAAAGTGTACAAAGCTGCAGTTGGGAGTCAATCAGCAGATAACATCAACAGAAGCCAGTGCAGATTAAAATTCATTCAGGCTGTTTTAGAAGCCAGATGTTATTTTGGAAAAAAAAAAAAGTCACTTTATCTCTTTGCATCAGGTTTTTCACATCAATGTTATTAACGTTTCTCATGTTTTTTGAAGTCCGTGGTGCTGTTGCTGTGGCTTTGCTGACACCATCCCACCTGCAGCTGGTGGGTCTTCACAGGTGCTGGGTGCACCTCCAGCGGCTCCTCGCTCTCCAGCAGGGAGTGGAGGAGGTTTGGGAATCATTCAGGCAGATCCAGGCAGTGTTTCTGCTTGGAAGCTCAACTATGTGTAAATACTTCTCTTAAAAGTATTATTTTAGATACCTCAAATGAGGTTTGAAGTGATCAGAAGTCACTTCCAAGATCTGGGAAAGAGGAATACAAATAGCATCAGTGCTGGTCTTGGCAGATATTAAATTTGGGAGAAGGAGAATGGGAGTTTTTTTCTGAGACATTGATAGATGAGCCAGGCTTGGGGGGGTTTGGGTGGATCTTGGGTTTCCAGAGCACTGAGGTAGCTTGTGGTGAAGGTCTGGATCTTCACTGAAGGGGACAAAGCCCAGCCCTGTGTGACTGCAGCCTCTGCAGAGCTACTCATGTCCCCTTGAGAACAGGCAGGAAGGGTGGGTGTGAGCGGTGTGGCAGGGGTTTGGACATGCACAAGGAGGCTGAGGTGTTACCAGTGTCACACAGTCCTGTTCAAACCCAACAGGCACTGCTGCAGCACCTAATTCCTTCCTAAAAGCAGATTTACTGCTGCTTGGAATCAGAGGGATTAGCAGATAACCACCTGGAAAAAGAGTCCAGGTGAGAGACAAATGTGGTTTTCATCTGCCTGGTCTGCTCAGATGTAACATCATGATCTTCAGATACTCATCAAATCTGTTCCCAAAGGTGTTGGTGGGTCACACCCCTGCTGGTTTTGGTGACACCTGGCTCAGACAGCAGGTCAGCAGTGAAAATGTCCCACTCACTGTGTCATATTCCTGATTCCTGAGCTGCAGGTGTCCCCCCAGGTGTGCCAGTGCCTCCTGACTCCTGTGTTGTGTTGCAGGTGTTGAACAAAGCTCTGGGAGCCATGATGTACCACACCATCCCCCTGACCTGACCCCGTGTTTGTTGCAGGTGTTGAATGAAGCTGTGGGGGCCATGATGTACCACACCATCACCCTGACCCGGGAGGATCTGGAGAAGTTCAAGGCCTTGCGGGTCATCGTCCGAATAGGCAGCGGCTACGACAACATCGACATCAAAGCCGCCGGGGAGCTCGGTAAGCCCCAGCTCTGCACCCTGACTCCTTCCCCTGTCCTTCCAGTCCTTTAAAATCAGCACGAGGAGCTGCTGCTCCCACGGGACCATGCTGGCGCAGCAGAGTTCCAGGCAGGACCTCCATTCAGCCCCTAAAGTTACAGGTGCAGTTCACATTTTTTGCACACAGAGGATATTATGACAAGAAAACTTGACCATGAAGTGAACAAAACAGTGCAGTTTTAAAAGGCAGCTTTTGGGTTCATACTGTGTTAAAACTGCCCTGTCTGAATCCCTCATTCCTATGCTGTTCTGAGTTCCAGGTGCCCCCTCATACCGCTGGATATTTGTATGGCTGTTCTATTTCTGGCCCAGGAGAGTTGATACAGCTTTAGAAAAATTGGAGGAAGGGTGTTTTATTATATTTTGTTAGCAAGATCAGTCTCTTGATCTGGTTCTCTGAGTCATGCCCGCTCCGCCGGGAAGGCGCTGCGTCGGATGGTGGAGCAGGAATTGTGTGTTGGGTTCTTGCCACCTCCTTTGCCATCTCATCAAAGGTGCCTCAGGAACTTGAAAAAAGCTTTTAGTGTGGATTGCCAAAAACAGGGAGGGTCACGTTGTCAGAGAGTGCTGGGGCCACCCAATTTCCAAACTGGTTTGGGTGGTCAGAGAGACATTTGGCTGCGCACCTCCAGCTGCAGGAGCTTAATTGTAGCCCTGGTTTTAGCAGCTGAGTTACAGCAGGTTTTACTCATCTGATCCCAAGATTCAGTCTGTGGAGCAGCCCTGCAGTAGTGTGTGGGATATGTTGTATTAAAGGTTATCTCTGGGGAAGTGAAGAATAACAGCCATTCCACCTGAGCCGTTTTACAGAGATAATTGCGATAAGAGAGTCTCAAATAGTCATTCCTAAAAAAAGCAATTCTCAATATAGTGAATTGTTTTCTTTTTTCAAGAGGAGAACAGTGTCTTCTCAGTGTAATGGTTTCTTCATGTTTTTAACTCTTATTGTTATTATCCATTATAACAATGTTCTGAGGCTTTGAACATCAGGAAAGGAAAGATATAACGAATAAAGTAATGGGATACTGCAGCATAATCCTTCTTTTTATACTTGGCAAATTGGGTGGCCAAATGATGTGGTTTCGACTAGAAAATGTAATGACTCCCCACAAATGTAGCGTAAAGTTTAATTGGTATTGCTTTCCATAAGGTAGTTTTTAAACCGTGCAGTCAATCAGTGACCGGTGTCTGAACACGGTGCCAGGGCCACCCACTGGCTGGGCTGGGCACCAATTTGGACCCCTAAAAAGGCACCCCCAGGATGGGATGTTGGGCTTGAACCATCTGCCCGTGGGTGTTTAAGGGGCACAGAGTAAATCCCAGCGTAAGGAGCTGGGGGGAAGGGCAGTGTCATCCCAATCCATAAGGGGGGGGTCCCTCAGACAGGGGACAGGAGCTGGCAGGGCTGGCACGGGCCAGGGCTGTGATCTGTGTGTGGGGTCCCTCAGACTGGGCACAGGAGCTGGCACGGGCCAGGGCTGTGATCTGTGTGTGGCCTCCGCAGGGATCGCCGTCTGCAACATCCCCTCAGCCGCCGTGGAGGAGACGGCCGACTCCACCGTGTGCCACGTGCTCAACCTGTACCGGCGGAACACGTGGCTGTACCAGGCTCTGCGCGAGGGCACGCGGGTGCAGAGCGTGGAGCAGATCCGGGAGGTGGCCTCCGGAGCCGCCCGCATCCGCGGGGAGACGCTCGGCCTCATCGGCTTCGGTGCGTGGGACAAGGGCGGGCAGCTCCCGAGGGGGGCTCAGCACTTCTTCACTGCTCCGGGAAAACCCCACAGCAAGCGTTTCCAAAACCACAGAACCGCCACAGTGGATCGGTGTGAAACAGGGAGAACGTCTCGCACGGTTTTTTGGGGAGGGAGCTGTTTGTGAGCTGTGGTTGAATCCGTGGAGGAGCACTGCTGAAACACGGTGGTGTTTTAGAGGGACCACACCTCTAGAGGTAGTGCTGCTGTCCTCTCTCAAACAAGCCCCCATCCCTGAGCCACAGCTACACCAAGGCAGCCCTTCCTGAGCCACTCTGCCCTGCACAGTGGCAGGGCTGTGTAAAACAGAGTCTGTCTTAAGTTCAGCCACAGCTGTAGAGAGTTTTAAGCGTTACAGGTGGGATCAGCTAATAAATGCCAAAAGCTCATATGAGTGTGTTTAAATGAGGAAACGGAGGCAAGGCAAGGGAATGTCTGGGGAGCCCAGCAGGCCCCAGGGGACAGTCCTCAGGTCCTGCTGGGGTCTCAGCCTCGTGGAGACAGGGCTCAGTTAACTCCCCCTGTCCCTTCCCTTCGGCACAGGTCGCACTGCGCAGGCGGTCGCGGTCCGAGCCAAGGCCTTCGGCTTCAACGTGATCTTCTATGACCCGTACCTGCAGGACGGCATCGAGCGCTCCCTGGGCGTCCAGCGGGTCTACACCCTGCAGGACCTGCTCTACCAGAGCGACTGCGTCTCCTTGCACTGTAACCTTAACGAACACAACCACCACCTTATCAACGACTTCACGATTAAGCAGGTAATTAATTCACCTCACGTGCACGGCCAAGGAGCTCTTTGGTGGGCAAACCCTGAGTGTAGGAGCTGGCCACAGATCCCTTAGCTTCCACAGTGAGCCAGCACCTCCAGAACAGCTGGTTGCACCGAGGTGTGTCTCCCCACAGTGTTCAGGGGAGCAGTGTCCTGCCAGGTAAATGATCCCCACCCCCGTGGTGTGGAGATGACAGCCACAGCGGGTTTTGTTTGCCAACACCAACCAGAGATGGAGTTTCCATGGAAAACCCACGTGCAGCGGGATGGGGATTGCTCTGGGAGCACAAAAAGCGGGATGCTGTCCCAGCTGGAGGCAGCATCCCAGGGTTGGGGGGAGGATTGGATGGGGTCACTGCACCCAGCTGACGGTCACCCCTCTCTGGGCCGGCGGCAGATGAGGCAGGGAGCGTTCCTGGTGAACACGGCCCGCGGGGGGCTGGTGGACGAGAAGGCCTTAACTCAAGCCCTGAAGGAGGGACGGATACGAGGGGCGGCGCTCGACGTGCACGAGTCGGAACCGTTCAGGTAAAGCTCTGGCTCACGGGGCTGGCCCTGGGGTGGTGTTGGTGTCACCGTCTGTCGTGGCACCCACTGGGTGTCACAGCCCCCTGTCACACAGCCCCAGCACTGGGGGACAGTCCTGCTGTTGTCACCTTGCAGCAGCCATGGGTTGTAGTCCAGCACTGGGGTTATGGGTGCTCAAAGGGACACTGGCAGCTTAGAACAACAACCCAGCCTGTGTTTAAAAGAAAACCCGAAACGCTCACTAGGCCATGAGAACAAAGTCACTGCACTCAGCGTGTTGGGTATTATTGCCTGCAGCCTGGGAAGGGTTGGTTGTAACTGGGAGTGCAGCTTCTCTCATCACAGAAATATTTAAGGAACAAAAAGTTTGCTTCTACACAAGGGGAACCCCAGTGTCCACCCCCTCCCATCCTGGGCTGACCCACAGCCTGTCCCTGTATCCCCACACTGCTGCAGACACCCCCAGACATTATTCCCATGGGAGCATTAAGCCCAGCCACTCCACGGGTTGGTTTTTCAGCCCTGTTGGCTCTTTCTTGGTGCATTTTCAGAAGCCTGCATTTTCTGAGCCCTGCACAGAAGCTGTGCTTCCTCCCCAGCACTTCTGTGGCCATTCTGGGCTGGCAGGACTGTCAGGCCAGGGAATCATGGAATGATTTGGGCTGGAAGGCACCTTAAAGGTCATCTAGTTCCAATTCTTTGCCATGGGCAGGGACACCTTCCATTAGAGCAGGTTAATCCAAGCCCCATCCAGCCTGGCCTTGGAAGGAATGTTGCATATGCAGGGGGCAGGCCACAAACCTTTTGCTGCTCATCTTTCATTCTCTGTTTAAACATTGATTGATCTCTTTGCTTGTTTTTCCCTGCTCCCAGTTTTGCTCAAGGCCCATTGAAAGATGCTCCCAACCTGATCTGCACCCCACACACAGCCTGGTACAGTGAGCAGGCGTCCCTAGAGATGAGAGAAGCTGCTGCCACCGAAATCCGACGTGCGATCACAGGTACCTGGCCCCTGGGGATGCTGGGCTTGGCTCCCTGGATGCCTGGAAAGGGATCCAGGAGGAGCAGAGACAGAGATTCACCCTGCCCATGTCCCAGTAGGACACTGGGAAAGGGATCTAACCCCAGTTTGTTTGCCAGTAAAAGAGCTGAGAACCCAAACTTTTCCTGTTCTGTCATTTGAGAATGTTTGTGGTTGGGTGAGGGGTTTTGTGCTGGGTTTTTATTTAATGAATAGGGCAAAGACTGGCGGCTGGGGAGAACAGGACAGGGAAGCAGTAATTGCTGCCCCTGTTACTGGTGCTAACCCACACAGTGGTGCAGACACAGCCACTGTGGATGTGACTTCTGCATTCCAAAACCAAATCCCAAGGTGGTGGGCACAATACTCCAGCAAAAGGGTGCTTCTCTTGTCCTAAAAGTTGCTGTCCTTGTGAAGGTGGAAGGCACAGCTTCCTGTCTGCCTCCAAAGGAGGGGGCTCAAGGGAACACCTTCCCACGTGTTGGGAGTGAGGGTGGGAAACTGGTCTCCAACCCCGCACCTTGGGACAGCCAAAACATCCTCCTGAAACAAGGAACATGGCATTTTTTTCACTAACAGATGTAGTGAAATTATAAACATTGCAGCTTATTAGAGGGTGACAAAGCTGGGCCCTGCCTGACACACACTGACCTTTCTCGCCAACTGCAGGGCGCATCCCAGAAAGCCTAAGGAACTGTGTGAATAAGGAATTCTTTGTCACGACGGCTCCGTGGTCAGTAATAGACCAGCAGGCGATTCATCCCGAGCTCAATGGTGCCACGTACAGGTGAGCGGGAGAACGGGAGCACCGGGACAGCGGGAGCCGCTGGCACGGCAGGGCTGGGATCCAGCTGGACAGCGAGGGGGTCACTGATGCTGCTTGAGCCACCCACGGGTGGGTAGAAGCCTCCCTTTCCAGAGCCTGCATCCCTGCGGGCTGGGAGTCACTGGACAGCAACTCTGTGCTCCTGTCCATGACCAACTGCTGTGAGCCAGGCCCAGCTCGTGGGTTCATGAGCCAGGGGAAAAGCTCCAAATAGAGGGCTGGAGTCAGGTGACCCAATTTCCACCTAAATCCGAGATTAAGGATTACTTACTGCTCTGTTTAGATGGCTCCAAGCGTGCTGGTAGGAGACATTAGGCTCAAGGAGCTGGAGCATGGGCTCATTCAGGGTATCACCACTGCCAAAAATACTCTGAGCTACAAAATACCCTGCAGGGCACACCAGGTCACATCAGGCAGGAGTTACCCAGCAGCAGAGCCCCAAGGCCCCAGGCAGCTCCTGTGCTATGCAGGCTACAGGCAGTGAACCCTCCCTCTGACCAGCGGAATATCCAAACCTGGAAAAAGCTTTCCCCGGTCCTGCTCTTGTTCCAAAACACGTGGGCACTGCCATCACCTGAGGACAAGCCGTGGCTTCCCAGCTTAACCTGTGTCTGCAGGGAGCTTCATCCTGGCTAAGCTCCTCGGGAGCTGCAGCCCTGGAGCCCCTGAAAGCTGGCTCAGCTCACCACCTTCACAGGCAGGTAAAATTCCCTTCCCAGCTTCCCAATCCACCTTGGCTTAAGGCAGTGGAAGCACAGGGAAGTGGGAGCCCTCAGGCCACAGAGCTCCACAGGGTTTTTTCCTTATTTCCCCCACAGCACAGCTAAAGTAATTCTTACTATTTTTCCTTTTTCAAACTCATTGTTGTTTCTTGGAACATGTGTGATTCCTCCTGCTCTTGGAAAAGATAGATTGGATCTGATCCCATCTTTGAGCTGTGCTGTTCCATGAGGAAGATGCAGCTCACCTTCCACACAGGGAAAATTTACAAACCAGGTGTAGGTGTTCAAGGTATTCACACACAGGAATGATGGGGTCAGCAAGCCAGCATTTGGGGTTTCAGAGAGCATTCCAGATGGTTCCTTACCCAGTTTTCCAAAGGAGAAGGCTTCCCCATGGTTCAGCAGGCTGTGAGAAGGCACAGAACAAGCTGCAGTGCTGGTGGTGCAGCAGAGGACACTTAGCCAAGGCACAGCAGTTAATGTGTAACTCTTGAGCTCTCCCTTGTAACTCTACAGGAAAACCAGACCTGGCTCTGGGAGGGGAGTGGAAGCTCTTTGCTGTGTTTTCTCCACAGTGGGGGTGATGGGGGTGTGATGAGCTCTGCTGTGACAAAGCTGCCTCTCTCTGTCCCCTCTGGCAGGTATCCCCCTGGGATGGTGAGTGTGGCACCAGGAGGAATCCCAGCAGCTATGGAGGGCATCATTCCCGGAGGCATCCCCGTTACTCACAACCTTCCCACAGTGGCACATCCTTCCCAAGCTCCATCGCCCAACCAGCCCACAAAACACGGGGACAACAGGGAACATCCCAACGAGCAATAGCAGATAATTTAAAAACCATTCAATAAACTTAGGACCAAGAGACATTGGAAAAGAAGTTATACATGAACTAAAAGAGAAGAATTTGATACGAAATTTGTAATGTTGATTTTGGACAGACGCATCATTGATGTTCCAGTGTTCACGACAAAGTGACAGCAGCCAAGACTGGGGAGGAGCCCTGGAGAAGTCACCTGCTCCCTGCAGCACTGAAAACTAGGATGTGATACATTAATGAGCAACTTCTGTTATTGTGTGTTGAGTTTCCTTCATCTGTGCATCAATCACATGAATAAAAATGAATTTCTTTTCCCCCCTCAATTCCTTGGGAAGGACAGGGCTCCTGCACTGTGTCCAGGCCACTGAATTAAGCCATCTTTACAGAGTTAACGTGTCAGAGGAAATCTTTGTGTGGCTTCAGCCCTTTCCTTTCTCTTGCATCTGGTGACCTCTCCTAATGGGGGGCAGCAGTCCTGGCTTAGAAGTGGAAGAAAAAAAAAAGCAAATACTCCTCCTCCTTTTTGCAGTCTCACAAGGGCCAGTGCCGTGTAACAGAAGTTCTCCTGCCAGGTCTAAGTTCCAGCCATTCCAGCCGGGATCCGTGGGATGGGGAGGGCAGAAAGGGCTCCTGGCACTGACCACTGCCCTCCCAGGCTAAGGAAAACCAAACTGCCAGTCTCTTCTCTGCCCAATACACTGAATAAAGTAGCTGTGCATCCACCTATGCCCTGCAATGATGCAAGAAAAAATAAAAGAAAAAAAAAGGAAAAAAAAAAAAAAGGAAAAAAAAAGAAGAAAGTATTAAGTTTCACACACTATTTGTACTCAAATATATTTTCTCAGTTTTAAATCTGCAGCTATTTTATCAAGTGGAAAAAGTCTTGAGCTGGAAAGGGTTCAAGAATAATGTTGCATTTCCTTATGTCTCAGGAAACACTTTTTATGGTAACTTGTCAGACTGTCTATGAACAAAATCCACTTTTTTAGACATTGATAAAAGTCTTCTTTTCTTCACGTGATATTTTATACAAGAACACTTCAAGATGTGTTATTAGATGTGACTGATTTTAACAAATCCTATTAGATTTGTATCAACTAGTTACATGTTATATTCATAGTCTTTTGTGAATCATCGCCTTTTTGTTTTTAAAGATGGCCTGTTTTGAGCCTTTGTATGGGTACATTCCTGTTTCTGTGACAAAAAAAAAAAAGAAATCTTGAGCTGTCCCAAACAGACAAAAAAGAAACCAATGGCTATCAGTATGTTTTGTTTTAGTGTGTTACCGTTACTGTATTTGTTTATTGTAAAGGTGGACATTTAGCGTTCAGTGCAGTTTTCAATAAAAAGTGATAAAATTTCTATAATTTCTGAAAGGCAAGAGCTCTCGCTGCAATCTGGGGCTTGGAGACACTGAGAGGTAACCATAAGGTACAGAAACATAATTCTGGTCACACTTGGTGAATATTTACAGTCCAGTGGGAAGGGAAGGTCCCTTCCAACTCAGACCACTCTGTGATGAAGAGATCACTGTGGGTTTCCACTAAGGTACAAAGGCAGCTACAATTCACACGACATTTTCTGTACATTCTCAAGAGCTGAAGCATTATCAAACCATTTGAAAATAAAGCCAAAAAAGTGCTCAAGAGGTGCTGGTGGCTTTGAGCCTCACTGGGCAAAAGGCCTGTTCTTGTTTCCACCCTTCTTTCCCACTGTGTCCAAGTGCCACACACATGGAGTTAGATGGGGACTAAAAAAAGCTGAAACCAAAGTGTCTAAGTTAGAAAACTCTGTATTTTGTTTGCGTTAAATTAAACTGAAAACTTGGTTACCGGCTTCAAACATCCAAAAAAGAGGTCACCTGTTACAGAGTGACCACTCCTTGTCAGTGCTCAGCACAGCCCAGCAGTGAATTATCTGTGACCTCTGTGAGAAACCGGGATAAAACGGGTCAGATACAGGGGAGGTGTTTGGGACACACACTGAAATGACCATCAAAACCATGAGGAAAACAGTTAATTGATGCTAAGGTTTAGAGTTGTTTTTAAAATAAACGAGCCCTGGTACTTTGTTTCTCAATAATCCGGTACCTCCCTGCGCCGCAGGATCCCCTGTGCCAGTAGTGACTCCACGCTGGGACACTGAGAGCCGAGCTCAGAAAATGCTGGAGCTTTCATCCAACACCCAGCTTCCCTTTCAGCCAAAACCAAGGACAGAAGTGCCACAAGCTCAAGAGAAGCAGAGGTTGAGCCATCCCAAGGGTTACAAGTGCCTGCAGTAAGAACACTGGCAAAACATGCAAAGATCAGAGCTGGGGAAGCGGAAAGGGAAGAATATCATCACAACTGGGAGATGCCGAAGCACCAGGAGCTGCAGCTCTCAAATGGACAATTACTGGGCAAAGAAATGGGAAATGAACAGTTGCTGCTGAAGGTTTGTGGCTGACAGAGCCATGCTGCTGCTGTCCCACTCAGGGAAGGCAGGCAGGGAGGCTCTCCTGGATAATCATCTCCTTCTCCAGGGAGAACTCCAGAGATGGCACAGTAGCTTAAAACAAGCAGCTTACAAACACTACATAAAACCTTCAAAAAAGGGTATTAGGAGAAGTTACTGAATAAAAGGGGGGAAAAGGAAAAGCAGCAATTAAACAAAGTCTCCAAATACACAAACCAACCCGGATAACGGAGGAAATGCAACTTGGGGGTATTTGCCATAAGCCATGCAGCAGAACTTTGGAAGAATCCAGAATTACTAAATTTTAATATATTAAAACCAAAAGAAATAACAGAGATTTTCACTGAGGAAGTCATAAATAAAACCAGAAAAAAAAACCTGACCAGCTGTAAAGGAGGTAGCAATGAAAAGCCAAGTTCTGTGCTAGGAAAGCGTGTGCTGCTGCGAGCAATATATGAGGAAAATAACATTGAGAAACCCAATTTTTTATATGTATTTTCATGGCTGAAAGTGCAGAACTTGCTGACAAGCTGCAAGGAAGTGTGTGCAGATTAATCTCAGTGTCTGTAAACTTTCAGGTGTGACTGAGGAGCCACTGACATACACTGACTGCGGTGCGAGCACGAAGCCGGGGGTTGCAGCTCTTTAATCTACAGGTACAGGAGATTTGGATTACTCTGATTCTGGAAAAGACACTTCACCAGTTTCCAAAGGGCCTGTGAAGTGCGTGAACCTGAACAGACCATTGTACAGCACATCAGAACAAAACAATAATGATCAAGGAAGCCAAGTGATCCAAAGTACCAAGACTGTCCTGTCGGAGCAGAACTTGAGAAGTTCATCGGTGCATGCGTTGGAGAACAGCTGAACTGACCACGGGGACTCCACTGCTCTGGGAAGGGCTGGGGACAGGGGCACAATGCAGGCTGCCCATGGACAGCAGGACAGGAGGGCAGGAGTGCTGGGCCAGCTTGGCTCAAGGTAGACTTTCACCCTGGTAATTCTCCCCTTGGGACAAGGAAGCATTGCTTCCTTGAACGGAACAGCACTGCCAAAAGCACAGGGGTGGGAGGTGAAAACTCCACAGCGTCCTCGGAGTAGCCCATGGAATCAGGGGCTTATCCTTCTGTCCACAGGGCAGCTGGGCACGGGCAGGCTGGGATCTGGAGTTACAGGTCTGGCCATTGACTGAGGGCTCCTCAAAGCTGGCTGAATTAGGACCCTCGTGGTCACAGCACGACACATAAACCACTCCAGCACACGGTGCGGGCCAGCTCAGGGCACGGAAATCCTCATCCCAGCTTACCCTGCATTCAGCTCCCCTGACAGAAAAGATTTACATCCTCAGCTAGACAAGGTATAAAAGGATTTCAGTGTAAGGTAATGACAAAAAAAAAAAAAATCCCAATTTAGAAAGGGAACTTGAACCAGGACTGTGCACTCATGAAGAACCTCTGTAGTATCTGGAGTTAGGGTGGTGAATTTGGGTCACTCACACATGGCAGAGCAGCAGTCATCCTTCACCTGGAAATCTGGGCATGCACCAATCAGAGGAGCTCTAATGGCCAAAAAAGGTGAAGACATAATAAACCTCAGTGGAATCTATGACGGGAAAATTGCAAAATTAATACAGTACTTCATTATTTCTTTACTTTCGGTGTTGTCACCAAGTTTCTGTAGAAGTTGTGCACGTTTCAACACCATCTAAGCAGCATTTGGAAGAAAAAGCAGCAAGTTCCTCAGGGTTTCCATAGCTCTGAACTACATAAAAATAGGTGCTATGGGGCTTCTTTCCAAATTCTAATTAAAACAATTTCATCTACTGCAAAATTTCTTATTCAACCACCACACCATCAAAAGTGCTTTTCAAGACAACCTGAATTGCACTGTATATGTAAAAACTGGCATTAACCTTTAGTGTTTCAGTGAGATTTTTAGATAAACTTTATCCATTACAGGTTACATGGCTAAAGTTATCAAATATAATAAAATTTCTACTGGAGAATATACTCTGAACTTACAGTCTTAGGAACTTACATAAGTTTAAGTATGGCCACATCAATCAACATGCAAGAAATTCCCAGGTTTACATACTGAGAAATATATAACAGTGCTTTTAAACAACTTGAGCATAGATTCTTCTTTTTAATTAGAAATGCCAAGTGGATTCTCACTAGATTTAGTGACCAAGGAGTAACCCTTCAAAAAGGTGTTTTTTCATTTGCAGCAAAGTTTGAGTGATCAAAGAATAAATGATAAAATGATATCATTTTTAACACAGCAAGACTGAGTTTTAACAAGATTAAATTCTCAATTGTGTTCAGGTTCTCAGATTTCACACAATTTTGTTTAGTGTATGCTCACAGGAATAAAAATCCCAATCTTTTAGGTCACTTCTCTGAATAAATATCCTTATGTATACTGAAAGGAATCTATTAACTATTAGAAGAAAAAAAAAAGGGCAAAAAAAACCCCAAAAAGCTTTTTCAGGAAACAAATCATTTCACTCAATGAAAAATTTAGCTTCTTTTCCAGTTTGTTCCGTAGAGTTTAGGCTTTATTATGTGGGCACAGCAATAACTAAAATATTAGTAAAATAATGAATGTATTTTTGCTTATGACTTGCTGTGGATATCTTGTGCAAACAAAAAAAAAAAAACCTCTCACAATCTGACCTGGGCACCGGTGAGATTTCACAGGAAAGGGCCTTTCAGGGAAATGTGTCAGAGTATCTAAAAGGTGATGGAGAAGACCAGGTTCTACTGCAAAAGAATCTCAGAGGGGGGAGATATCCATCCAGCTCACATGTGCTTTCAGAAGTGCCCTTAGTTGAAAAATTTCTCTGCAATAATTAAGATGCTGGTATACATTTCCTATTACACAACCTCTTACACAACCACATGCGGTACATTTATAGACAGATTTACAGTCAGAAAGAAAAATGGGGTCGGTTTGGTTTGGTTTTTTTTTTCCCATCTTGATAATAAAATTAGCTGTTTTTTGTTTCTTTTTCGTGTTTTTATACAAACTGTAGTCCAGCCCACTTGGCTCTCTCCAGGCAGCAGGATGAGCGTCCATCCTCTCCCCGTGCTGTCGGAGAATCCTTCCCAAGCATGTATCCCCTAGACCTGGGTCGTTCCACACCCAACTGCTACAGCACAACGCTCACTCGGGGTCACACACTCTGCGCTGCTCATTTGCACTTTTATTCCCCCTCACTCATCGTCGTCATCCTCATCCTCCTCGCCGTCGGACAGGGACGTGCAGGGCCGGATCTGGCGGTAGCGGTCGAGCCACTTCTCCACCATCTGGGTGACCAGCGGGTGGTTGCGCCGGCGGGAGCTCTTCTGCATGGCCACGAGAACCCCTCCCTCGGTCACGCAGCAGTCCAGCCACTCCCGCAGCAGCTTCTCCTGCTGCTCCTCGTTGCCTATCTTTAGGGGACAGAAAACAGCAGGAATGAGGCTTCCCAAACCCCCAGCGCGATTCCCGCTCCGAGCGCATCGCTGCGTCCAGAGACTCTGAAAGCCAAACTCAACCAAAGGTTGAAGGCTCTGGAGATACTCTCCAGGTCTTCTTCCCAATTTTTCACACGTGTATTTCCAATACAGCCTTTCTGGTTTTTTTTTAATTTCAGTTATTTAAAGCAACTGTAGGCACCATATATAATAAGGGCAGGCCCTAAAAGATTCTTCTGGCTTTACAAAGGCATTTTCAGGAGTCTAAGAGTTCCTTAGATGAAATATTTTCTCTTGTAAAACATAACAAATATCGTGGCTTGCTGAAGAAACACCCCTCTCTAGACTTGCAGCCCATATTTTTCTCCTTTTATTTACAGAATGCCCACTTTCTGCAATTACTTCTGTTTTCATGGATGAAGCCCTCCCTTCATTCATGCACACCCTTTACTGAAATAGTTCCATATCTTTATCATAATTATTAAAGAAAAAAATGAGTTGAGTTTCATTAGAATAGAAGGTGGAACATGCTGCAACTATGGGCCAATATTTGTGCCACATCTTTTAGGGAAAAAAAACCCAAAAGGCAGATTTCAGTCTTGCCTTTTTGACAGAACCCTTATTTTTGTGTCCTTTTCTAGGTATGCTGATATTCAGTGTTCTCAGGCACAGGGTGGGATTGCTGGGGTGGGATTGTTGGGGTGTCCTGTGCAGGGCCAGGAGCTGGACTGGATGATCCTTGTGGGTCCCTTCCAGCTCAGGATATTCTGTGATTCTATTCTATGATTCTATTCCTGTGATTTACATGGACAATGAAGTTACATTCCATTTACAGAGCTGTAAATAAGCATCAAATTTGTGGGGAAATACCTCCCAGAATCACCTGGAACGATGGGGAAGGGAGCAGTATTAATTAACCAGAACAGCACTCCCTGTAGTTCTCTGAACACCAAAAACCCACGGGGCAAACAGAGATTGCTGAGCTTCAGCAAGCAGCTGTGACAAAGCCACCACCACACACCAGGTGTTTTCTTTCTTACCTCTTGAGCAGAAAGGAAGTGAATGTGCAATAATTTCCTCTCGCTGTCCACCAAGGGTAGAAAAGTAACAGTAACATCATCGTCAGTGTTCAAATTAGCACCAGCGCCTCGATTGCCATAGCCATCGTTCTCCATGGCAACCAGGGCGGAGAAATGGCCCCTCGTGTAGCCCAGAGCTATGGGACTTTTCCAACAGAAACTCTGTTCCCATAACAAAGGCAAATACACACCTGTGGGGAATTAAAGCACACGGTAAGGCTCAGAACTGGTGTTCAGCAAGGAAGGATTTTGATACAAATCCTGTGGTTTTGGCTGAGCAGAAAGAGAAGCACATGGCATTTAAAACATACTTGGTTTGGCCCACACTGACACGGGCCACACTTTCCAGTAGAGCCAATTGTTATTAATTAACACAAGTCAAGTATCTTTGCAACTGTACCAGACACAAAAGATTAAAATCACAACCAATACATTACTACAGCCCTAAAATTTACGGTCTATAGTGCAGTGATGAACAAAAAACAAGGTTAGAAAAGCAGCCTTTTATGTTTGGAAACTCTTCTTAAAATAAAATTTAAAAAAAAAAAAGGAAAAAAAAATCAGATTCTGCATCACAGAAATAAAGGCTACAGTCAGATGTCTATTTTTACCAGAGCAAAAATTCCACCATCTGCTCACAAAACTTATTATTAAAAGAACCCACTGCACAAAATGTTACTCAGCACTGATGTAACCCATCCCAGAGAACGGGACTGCTCATATACAGTACTCACAGATTAAATTAACACACATCAATTATTCATATCAATTAAAAAGAAAAAAGAAAAGAAGCACCAAAAAGCTGATACTACTTTGCTCAGCTACAACCAACCCCTGATGTCACAGATTCTGAGAGGAACTGCACTTTTTCTCCCCACCATTTTTAGCAATAAAGACAGCAATTCGCTCGAGGTCTCAAAATAAAACTGGAACTCCTTTCTTCCAGGAACATAAACAATTCTTGGTGTGTACTGCAAGACAACTTAAGCAAAAGCACAGCTCACCTTGTGACAGGTTAAAAATAGCCCCACATAAACTCAAGTGCACATGTAGCATAGCAACCCCTCCTAGTACAGCTGCTGCTGCAAACACGGCGCTCCTCCAACAGCCACCGAGAGGGAAGGGCAACGCTAAAATGGGAATCTGAGGCAGGGGGTGGCTTTGGAGGTTCTACTTAAGTTTAGAGCTCATCTTTTTGTGCTGCAGTAGAAATTAGTGGGGGCTGCCAGTAAATAATTGTCCCTTTCTCCTCCTTCTTTTGAATCGCAATCAAGAGCTACCTAAAAGTCTTGCCATTTGTTTAAAATTAAGATTCATGCAAGTTTTTACAACACCTTGATTTAAGGATCCTTTTAATACCTTCTTAGCCCTCCCTTCCTCCAGTCCCCATTATTAGGTCCCACTCCAATGCGACATTAAACACAAAAGGTGAAGAACACGGGATAAGCATTTACCAGAAAGTTTCAAGCCTTTGCATTGAGGGAAAGAACCAAACATCTGGTCAAAATTCTAATTTACACTGAAGACAACATCCAGTCAAATGTAAGGAAGACAGTCCCTCAATTCCACGGAATTAATTCTTCCTGCACACAGAGCACAGCTATGTGACCTTTCAGGACTGAAACTCATCTGTTTGCCTCCATCTCTACACTGAAATTCAGCAAGTTTTTGGAAATCTTTTTTCACCATTGTTTTATCTTGGTGAAAATTCCACACTAATCATTTCCCCAAGACAGAAGGCTGTGCTACACTTTCCATTCCTCCTCAACACTGTGATGAGCTCCACAAGAAAAGAATTTCAAGCATTGCCAGGGAGAATATCTAGTGCTCTTAGGAGTTATAAAAGTCACTCTGATATAAAGTGAGAAGGTCGTGTAACAACAGTTGACATGAACACAAGCCACAGAAAATAAAGAGTATGGGCTAACACCTATCCTGAAGCCACCCATATAGGATTTCATTTCTCCAGTCAGTCATCTTTTTTCCTGTTCAATTTTAAAAGCTGTATATTTGTGCCACTAAAATACATGTGGCCAGACCAGGATGGTCTGACCAAGGTCATAGTTAGGGCTTGAGCAAATAGGTCTTCCACCACTGAGGCTTCAGTATTTAAAGAAGAATTAACAGTCAGCTGGAATCTGGGAAGCAAGGAGGCTGGCAATTATGGGATTCACAGCAGCTACAGCAAGGATGCCAAGCTGGAACAAGGAATCCCTGGAGAAAAAATTCCTATGAGGAAGAGTATTTTAGGGGTGGATAAGAGGGTGCTACAAACTGAACCATGATGTTGAATAAGCATTAAAAAAAAAAAAAAAAANGGGTGTACAAAATGAACCAAGATGTTAAAAAAACAATAAAAAAAAAAAAAAAAAAAAAAATCAATTCCCCATTTCTATTATAATCCACAATTACAGAGCAGTTTGGGTTGAAAGGGGACCTTAAAGCCCATCCAGTTCGACCCCCTGCTCAACCTTCCACTATCCCAGGTTGTTCCAAGCCCTGTCCGACCTGGCCTTGGACACTTCCAGGGACTTTTCTGGTGGATGTGATGTTAAACAGAAGCAGGGTGCTACCCAGCCATTGAGGGACACCCCAGCAGTCCCCAAAAGCTCCACGTGCTGAGCACAGCCCACACACAGGCCCAGAGCAGGAGCCTCCTCCTGGCAGCCCACCGCACTCCGAGCCCACGGCTCTTGGGTTTCAGCTGTGCCAATGGCATTTGATTAGCACACATTAACCACAAAAATGTGGCTGGGCAGGGAGAGGAGAAGTTCCAGGTACTGTGACACAGGACTCCAAGTTCACCTGTTCCCAGTGCTGTGTGTTTCCATGTATGGCTGGATGTGGCTTGTGGCAAGCAAATCTCAAGCCGTAACTATTTGGCTGCCTAAATTCCTGGAAACCCGTGTGCACTAAAAGGGTGTTCCAGGCACCCGGTTTCCTTCTGGTTCACAGAGCAAGAAAACAATTTCAGCACATTTAGGCCGTGTAATACTTGTCTGCCTCAATGCCCAATCTAGGAAATAAAACCATCTGAAAGCCACCAAGCCTTGGAGTTAAGGCGTGTCAGATTTAAGTGACACAAATAACTGTTCCTTCCCAGCCTTTCATCATCAAAATAAAAATTAACATGTAACTACAAAGACTACCAAACTTTTAGAGTCTTAGAAAAAGTAATTAATTTCCCTACATAAAGTTTTGTTGCTGCCCCAAACTTAGAAGCCGAGACTCTAAATAGTTATAAATTAACATTAACTCCACAGTTTGGAGTCTCCTATACATCATGGGTTTGCCTCCTTCCAAAGTCACCATACTTTTTTCTTTCAAATCATGAAGATGTTTTGGGAAGTCCTCTGCTAAGCTACAAATAAAGAGTGGGTCATCATCAAGCAGATGTAGCTGAGGCCAGGAATATGAACTGTGGGCAAAACAAATGTCTCAGTCCCCTGGAACACACACAGTTCCTTCCCCATGGGTTTTGTTTACAGCTCAGAATGTGCAGATGCTCCCAATTCCCTCTCATGTTTTATTATTTGAATAATAAAGTATTAGCATGTAGCAGAGGGGAAAGTTGCCAAAACACAGATTTGGCTTGCAAAGCAGAAAATGCATCTTTAGAAATCTACAGATGTTAAGTCTAAGCAAAACTGGACTGAGTCATCTTGATATTTATCTTAAGGACAGTCAGGCTGTCCTGAAGACAAGAAGGAGAAAAAGTCAGAAAGAACCTGATCAAGCTACACAAAGTTATAATACTAATTAGAAATAGGTCAGTATTCACACCACACTTGCTGTAAAGTCTGAATCACTGACACACAGATAAACTTTTAAAACTTCCTTTAAAGTACATCATGGAATTCACTTTTACAGGCACCGTACCCACTATAAAATGAAAAACTGCAAGTTTGGAGAGATTGTTTTGTTCTTTTTAATAGCAAATAAAAATTTACCTACAACAGAATTCCATCCTTTTCCAGACAGTCACTTCATGTCACTAATGATTTACAGCCCAACCTTGTTTAAAACTGAATTAAAAAACAAAAGGCTTACCTTGGAAGCGGGTATATCCTAATGTTTCTCCCCGAAAACTCTTGTAATATTTTACTCCATAAACTATAATTGGTCTTCTAAGAATATGTGCAAGTACAAAAATGTGTGTCTGCTCCAAACTCGCTCCAGGCTGAACCAAACACAAAGAAAGACATCACTTGAAACAGAACTTACCATCCTCTACTTTGAAATTTAAAAAACAGTCTCCAAATTGAGAGAGAAAATGCTTTTAAGAGTGATAAAGCTTTGACAGGAAAAACAAAAGACTGGAAAATTATTGGAAAGAAGGAAAAACATTTCAGCTTGTCAGCTGTCAGTAATAATTCTCTGTCCTATTGCCCAGATTCAATGTAATGGATTTCATTCCCCACTTAGAAGTGAAACTCTGCATAATGTTAGGTCTAAAAATAATTCACTCATCTGAGGGCACTTTAAGGCAAATACCTCTTGATGATAGCAAAAGGGCACATCCAAAACGAATCTCAAAAAAATAGCACCAAAATCGCGTTTATACTTTAAAAGAGGAGCTAAAAATACTCCTATAGCTGGAAGCTTATAGGAATGTAAATCTCATTTTGGAGGGGAGTTATAAAATCTCAGCTTGCTGGAGTTTGAGCAGTGTAAGCTGACAGAGTTGGAGGTGTGTTTTGGGAGGTACAAGTGCTTCAGGAGCTGGAGGCAGGATATTAAAACACATGATTGTCTATTAGTTTGTTCTGTAGACTTCACTCTAAAACCACAATTCTTTTTCTGTGATACACTGCTTAATAGAAAGCTCAAAAATTATAATTTCATATGAACCTCGCCATACTGGCAGAAGAGTTTACCCAGTAATATTTTAACATCATTGGCTTAAGAGGAACGTTTTCCCTTCATACAGGAATATTCTTATTCCCAAAAAACTCTTCTAGCTCTGAAATTTCTTTCAGAAATTAAAATATCTTTTCCAAAAGCCCTCTGACAAAGGAGTTTTCTTACCTGGCTTGCAAGAGAGAGAATGAATGCCCAATCTTCCTGCCACTGTTCCTCTCGCAAGGAGAAATGTAAACCAAAGCTTTGGGAATACCACGATTCCCACTCTTTCCAGCGTGTGTAGAACCTAAAATGTTAAGGGAGACAGAGAAAGAGTGGTAAAAGCAAAAATATTTACTCAACCACCATAATCCTGACAGCAATATTTAACCCTTGCAATCCTTTATCCCAAGAAGGGGGAAGAAAGAGAGCAAGTATCAGGAAATCTGGATTTTGTTGGTTTTTATCTTCAGGAGACTCCATTTATTAATCCTCATTTAAGAACCACTTAAAAAAGAAAAAAAAAACCAAAGCCTACAGCAAACATGATCCAAGTTCCTATCAGGCTCCTGCCTGGTTTGATACTTCTTACAATAGGGGTTTTTTTTAAGACTTATTTAGGCTTATTTAAGTGTTGATATACAGGGAACATAAGTACGACATTCCATTTCATACATGAGGAGTTGCTCATTCTTCTCACACAAAAAATACAGGTATTTTCTATTTTTAACCACATTATGAGTTAATTAACTTCAAAGTACTCACCTATCAATTTCCAATGGCCAGTGGTTAAGAGGCAGAATCTGTTTTACACCAGATTTTGGAGCAAAGGGGTGATAATTCCATATTATACAGAGTTGTAAAGCAGTGTGGATAAGAATCAAATATGCCAAGTGGGATTTAGTTCAGTCACGATATTTTATTTAACCATTTACCAAGAAAAAAAGACACATTTAAAGGAAGATGTTTGCTTTCTAAAAATTTAAACTCTGTCCAATCACCACACTATGGAAAAGCCACAACTTCATACCAGGAACCAGGATTTAGGGAACAGTGCTAAGCCAACTTTTAACAATGGCCTTTACTGTGAAGACAAAGAAACCATTCTGAAGTTTCAGCTTATTAAAAAAGTCACTGAAATGAACTCATTTAATTAAAATCTGAGAATATCAGCAGACAGTGAGCGTGTGTGGATAAGATCTTTCCTATGCTTTCAGTAAAGCTGGAATCATCCTAAAATCTTGGCGTGTAGGGCAGCAGCCACCAGCCAGACTGGCTTTCTTGAGTCCAGCTAAAACCTAAAATTCCTAAGATATTTAGATAGGTCTCTGCTAATTCACAGCAATATATGTACAGGGAATCTTCGGGATCTACATCCAAGTTTTTACCCAAACACACCAACAGTTACACCTTTGAAGATGATAAATATTTTGCCTGTTTTCTCCCATAAATCTCTAACTGAGCACTTTGTGCTAAATGAATTAATTCCCAGGTCTCCTGAAAGAAATTTAACAGATTCTGGGTGAAAGAAAAAAACAAAGCAAAACAAACAACTCCCACATCACTAGAGTGAGAGAGAAAGCCCAGAAAATTCAAGGGAAAAAAGAAAAGAAGGAAAACACCAAACTACTCCCCAGAAGCTGGACTGTAAAAGTGTTCTCCTACAGAAGTTTCTTCCCTGAGTTAGCCATACACAAGATTTTGATCTCATTTAAAGCAAACTTTTCAGGTTAACACAAGAGAACTAAATGCATCTATTAAAGAATAAAATCCTGAAAGTCAACTTAGGGCATGTGCCCATTCTCCAGCAAAAGCTAATGGTGGAATACAAAAAGGGACACATCAGAACACACTTTTGTGTAAACTAAAAAGTGTAGTTATTGAAAGGTGAGTGGAAAAGACTCCACAGGCCAGAGCCTCTGGGAACTTCACTGTGGAGCTTCTTCCAAGTACCAGACTGTCTCTGGTAAACAGATTTTTCTTTGTTCAGTATCTAAACAAACATAATAAAACGAGGTCAAATGAGTTACATGAGTGTTTTCTGTCTGACTATAAAAATACCCATTTTTAAGTGCCTTTGTGGAGGCTTTGAAGAATAATTCCACTAGATAAAAGTTTAAGCAGGGATTGCATTTAAGAGCCTGTTCCAGTGACGACATCACTTCCTATCAGCCACATGTCCTAGCCCACAAAATTAAATGTATCTTCTCAAATGGAATCTATACAGCAAGTATAGAATGTACAGGATGATCAATTTACAACAAAACCTGGCTAGAAGACTTTATTCTAAAGACTTGTTTCTAATAAGGAACATGACTTGTTCCTTACACACTTTTTCTTTGAAGTCTGAAGACTTGTTCCCATGAAGGAACACACCAATCAGTTAAAAATTATGCTTCTAATAAGGATAAAGATTAAGCAAATTCAGAGTAAAACGAAAATTCTGTCTAGACATAAACTAAAAAGCTTAACAAGATTTAACTGCCTCTAAATGAGTGTTATATTAAGATACACCAGTAAGTCAACCACAGTTAACACCAACATTTAGAGAGATTTGGTCCGAAGCTCAGAAGTTTGCAGCATGTTTTTGGATACCATGCTTGGTTTCGTTACCATAAAGAACAAAACGTGTTCTGTTCTGGCCTCATGGGAGCTGCATGTGATGCCAAGGACATTCCTGCATGGACAAGATGCACACTCCATGCTGAACAACTCCAAAGCAGTGACAGATCCTTTCAGACACTGATTCCTGGGGGAATTGCTACTGAAGCACCACTTTTCTGGAATCCAGCTCTGGATGCTAATTTGGAGAGCTCTCTCCCAATAGCACGAAATTTACTTAGAGGTACCCCCAAATTAATTTTTGTTGTTGACCACCTGTACAGCACCGAGGATGGGGACAGGCTCTTTCTGCAGTATGTGCTGACAGTGTTTCTCCTGTCCTTGACTACATGAACATCAAAGAAATTATCACCTGTGTCTTGGATTATCAGTCTTTATCAGCTCATCCCTTAGTCCAGGATACCCTGGAGAGCTGCTGGACACCACTGGGGGTCCAACTAAGAGTCTCCCTCTTGCAGAAGGAAACCACAGTATCCAACTAAAGAAGGCTGTCAGTGCAAAGCAACAGAAGTTGTTTTACAGAATGATCAATCAATTTTATGTCCAAATGACAGAACTAGTTAAATGTCAACACTCTGTGCTTTACTGCCATTATTTTAGCAGGCAGAACAGGGATAAAAAGAGCACTCCTGAGTAAAGCTGTAACTAAGCAGATGGAATGAAAATACTGAAAAGTTTATAAGGAATAAAAGGCTATCTTCTACTAACAATCTTCTGCACAGCTCCCACCAAGCAGCAAGGCGTGGCATGTACATGATTTACATTGCAAGGACACAAATTCCAGCTGCAATAACCGTGGTTAGTGCACGGTTGACAAGCATAAAGCATTTTAGTGTTTGAAATGCCTTTTGCTGAGCATCACACGCCATCCCTGAGTTCACAGTGTCCAAGTTTCCAGCGCTCGTATTTAAAACATGAGACGAATATCACAGCTGGGACCACAGCAACTCCACAGTTTTGAGGAGCACAATCCCAGGGAACCGGAGAGGGGTGGCTGTGGGGTTTTGCTGCTACAGCACATGGAAAAAGCTGTCCTAACTCACCAGTGGGAGCAGTCGTGTAAACTGTCGTGCAGAGCCTTGCGTAGCACAGAGTCCTTGTCGTAGATGCCCCAGGTGGCCTGGAGCACGGAGTCGAGCAGGCAGTCCCCAGCAGTGCGGTTCCAAAGTGCGTACAGCCTGCTGTCCAGGCGTGTCCCCAGCTCCAGGGACCAGTTAATGATGGGAGACTCCTCTTCCAGCTCTGCAACAGGACAGACAGCTCTTAAACACTCCACTTATTTATCTCAGAGAATTCGGACAGCGCAATAATGGCATAGTCTCAATTATTTATCCATCGGCATGAATAAAACTTTGCTTTCCGTCATACTATGATGAACAGGTGAGCTACACTGGCTGAAGAAATTTCTTCTACTGTCAATAAAATAAACCAAAACCATATAAAAATAAAATCAACCAAAAAAAAACAAAGCAAAACAAACCAATAAAACAAACCAAAACCAAACCATAGCACCACATCATTTGTTTGAGGATTGTTACTGAAATGAAAAGATTTTTTTCAGTTTTCCTTAAAAAGCTTGTGACTCAAAACTGACTTTTAAAGATTTTTAAAGCTCTATAGAGATACACTACAAACATGATTTCTACAGACTCCATTCTCCCTCTGCCTCATAAATACACTGGAAATCTTAAAATTAAAATAATTTTACATAGGCATGCAGTGACAGGACAAGGGGGGATGGCATCCCGCTGCCAGAGGGCAAGGTTAGATGGGATATTGGGAAGAAATTGTTCCCTGTGAGAGTGGTGAGCCCTGGCACAGGCTGCCCAGAGAAGCTGTGGCTGCCTCATTCCTGAAAGTTACTGGTTTGGAGCAACCTGATCTAGAGGAAGGTCTTTAAGGTCCCTTCCAGCCCAAACCATTCTGTGACTTCATAAATTCCAGGGTGAAGATTAACATGAAAGCATCCAATCTCTATTTAAAACATGTTCATGGACAAAGCCATATACAGACACATCTAGTTTATTTTTAGTAAGAAAAACATTCTCTAATGAAAAGCCAGGATGATCCCAGCTGTTCTCAGTGCACTTACCTTTCTGAACATCTCTGTCTAGTACTTCATCAAATAATTTTTCCTGGACTGTGGGCGGTAAATCTTCAATATCTGGAAAAACAGAAAGCAAATACAAGAGTCACTTAATGCTATCGTAAAAGAGACATCACCAGCTGCTGCTCAGGAGAACTCATAGAACAGCTTTTGCCCTATCAGCCCTAACACCTCCTCTGGAAAGCTGCTGTCATGTGTGACCCAAGGCTCTGCAGAGCTGCTGAGGCAAGTTTGCATCTCAGCCTGTCACACCTTTGATGCAGAAAGGATCATCACAGCATGCCTAGGGTAAGACTGGATTTCTCTGAAGGAGAAAGTGGAGAACCACTTTGAGGTGAGAAATTTAAAAAGGGAGTAATTTTACTTTCAACCCTATTGTATCTAGCACAGCTTCAATCCCAAGTGATGGTTTTCCACCCATCCGAATGGCTTCTCCTCTCCAGTCTATCCCAATGGACAGGTACAGTTTGCCAAGGGATGTGTTCTTCTCCAGAATATCCACTTCCTTAATCATCTCGTTCAGGCCTCAATAAAATACTTTTGAAAACCCCAAAGGTTTGCAGGCAAGTTAGAAAACAAGAAATAGGAAAACTACTGAGCTATGCCATGGAAAATGCCCCTACTGACAGCTGCTCCAAGAGCTTTAGAGACAGAATTTGCAACTATCTCATAAAAACAAGGAAAAAAAAAAAGGAAGAAAACTGTATAATGGACAAAACTCTTTTGTGACTGCTGTATCATTTAACATAACAAACACTCTCACACATTCTAAAACCCAGCATGTGCCACACAGTAAATATTTGCTCCTGGCCTGCATTCCAACAGAGGATAAGCAGTAAAGGGTTGCCAGGCAGAGCAGCAACCAGAGAAACTTTGCTGGTTTCAGCACAATCATGAAACTTAAACACGTGAAAGTTAAGGCAGTAAATAAAATGGGAACAGGAACATCCAGCATCCCTTCAGGCACTCCAGGGGATAAGGACTGGGGCCTAAGTGGTATTTCAAGGACACAGAGATCTCTCTTAATTGCAGTGTGGTAGCTGCCAGTCCTGCTCAGATGTCCAATACCCCAGGGCTTTTAAGTCCACATTTAGGCACATGAGTTGCTAGTGAAGCACATTAATGCTTGGTGCAGGCAGAGTGATGTGGGGTGGTCTTTTTTTGTGTGTGTGATTGATTGGGGCTTTTTAAGTGAAAACTGCTTGCAGTGGCCAGCAATCAATTTAAAAGCTTTGCACTCTAACATCCATGCATTGCCTTTTCAGGAGGATCCAATGTGTTTATTTGAAAGGTCGAGTGGAAACTGGTTCCTAAACTTACATTGTTTAGGTAATATCTGAACAGAATTGTGTGATTTATACTTCTATCCTTGGAAATGCTCTCTGGAGCCAAACTGCAAAAGATGTGCAGTTGGCAAAGTGTGAGGAAAGTGGAAAGTCTTGATGCACAAAAGCTTTGGAATGGTCTTATTTTCTAATTACTTAATGGCTATTACACATGTCAAAAAGCTGCACAGTGCTTTAAGATGTGTCTCTCGAAAATACTGAACAAATCCTTCAGCTCTGGAGAGAGCAACACTTCTCACATGTGTTAAGAAATCCTTCTGTTGCCCCTTTCCCTTCTCTCCCCTACAAAGCAATGAAGTTTTAGTCTCCAGACACCTCATACACCCACCCCATCTGCCTCTCACACATGACCCCCAGAGTACAACTGAATACAGCACCTCCATCAGGTACACAAGTGGTAAATATTATCTAGACTTTTTGAAGATGAGGAAACACTCAATCAAAGGGGTTCCAAATAGAATTCTTAAAACGTTTTATAAAAAAGACAAGCAGATCTGCTGATTGGCACAGTTTCCAGCTGCACATTTTCTAACTGCTGGTAGCATTTCTATTAAAGGAAATAGCTAGTGAAGATTAAAAGTCTTCTAATAGTTCCTTGTTAATACACAAACATTACCTTGATCTAGGAGTATCTCAAAATTATTCAAAAAGTGCTATTGCTACAACCAGGTACAAGGAACAACTCTGGGCCTCAACAGAAAGGACTGAAAGCTAAAACAGCCATATCATGGACCAGAAATGTCTGGGCTCCAATCTTCACTTTAAATACAGCCTTTCCTTACAACACACCACTTTTCTTCCATTTCTTCATGTCTAAGTAGGACAACAGATGCTCAGTTCACAGGAACAACGTATGGATGGAAGTGTGCAAATACGGAGTAATCAAATTAAACTACTAAATCTGACCTAACAGAATAGGTCTTAATAAAGAAACCTCTCACTAAATAAATTAATAAAGCTCTTAATAAATAAAACCTACACACACATCACCACCAGAAAGTCAAAATACACAATTTTCAACTAGCGGCCAAGCAATAAAATCTTCCAGCAGGAAGAGGGGTTTTGTAGCTACCTGCAGGTAACGTAAACGTCACAAGGTCAGTCAGAAAATAGCAAGCAAAGTCTCCCTTTCGCTGATGAAGAGATGCAGCAATTTCACGGCGGATTTGTTCCGTGACCTCTGGACACACCATGGCAGGAATGCACTTGGCTGCATGCTGGGATACCTGTAACACAACACAGTTACTGCACTCAGGATTATCCCATTAAATATAAAGATTTGGAAGTGACAACCACCAGCAGAGAGTATTTGGTTAGAAGGAATGCAAGAGAACTATGAACTCTGGCACCCTGAAAGATCAAAAGTTTAGTGACTCCTATTGAAATGTTTCATTTGTCATGGAACTGATAACATAAAGCTGGTTAAAAAAAAATCTTTAAATCTAAGAAGTGAATTAACAGGGGACCACTCCCAGCTGAAAAAGAGAAAAAAATAGGTAAGAGCTCATAATAACAGCAATCCCAAATCCCATGCATGAGCTCAGTCTAGATTTAACAAAACTTCATTACCACAGCACAAGACAGCTTCCTACAAACAATCTTCCCAAAAACTATTAAGCTAAGATAGTGAAATTTCTCCAATTCTAGTCATCACTGGCAGCAGAAACTCGTTCAACAATGAAGGGCAAGTGGCACAGGGATGACACCAGATGCATATAAAAAGAACACCATTAAGACCCACATTTTCACTCATTTTCATATCCTAGAAAAGGAAAGTATCACTGGGGCTCAAACACTACTAAGCATTTTCAAAAATGGCAAGATGAGTCAGTATTCCTAGCACTGAAACAAAACCAAACACAAGAATCTCTAAGACAGTATTTCAGTAAATTGTTTTTAAACATTTAACTCCATCCACACAGAGTTATGTAAGCAGCACAAAGCTACTGATATAAGTAGTATATCAATATATACTCAAGGCTTTAGCTACATTTGTCTTGCTTCATCTACTCTTTTTAATTATTCAACACTGAGCATTCCATCATCTTTATGTGCTTTGCAGGCAAATAGCAGCTTTCAGAATTGCACTATGCATCAGGGAAGGAGGCAGAATAAAAATCTGGCCCTGATCAGGTGAGGAACCAAAAGTCTGAGTTGAAGAAAACAGAAAAAAAAAAAGGTAACAGAATTATCTGCAGGGCAAAGATGGAGAACAGCAGAGGTCACCAGAAGTGAGGTGACACAAGGAAATGGAACATGGAAGAGCAAAGCAGAGGAACCAGTCAGTCTATAAAATGGGCAAAAACCAGAAAAAATTCAGCAATTTTGCAAAGCAAGAAATTTGCTTCGCTCTGGAAGAGAAGCTCCCACAAAAGCCAGGAAGGCCAGACCAGGTAGACTTACTCATTAACAAACTCAGAACAAACTAGGCTGTCATTGATGTCAGTGCTTTGCTTTGAGAGCATTTCCTCTCCCCCACCCAGAGCACAGGAAGCCTCACAATAGCTCACTTCCACTGCCAGTAAGGTCACAACGTGTGCCAAGACTGTTCATTAATGAGAAAACTGAACATCCTCAGGACCATCACAACAGAGTCTCTTAAAGCAAACTCAGTTCTCGGGGAGAAATCCAAGGCACAAAGCAGCGATTCACGTATATTCGAACAACACCCCAAATCAAAGCTGCGTGCCACAGTTACAGTAAGTGCTGTTCCCTCTCTGCAAGGGCCAGGGGAACTCACCTCAGTGAGGAGGATGGCCAGCATGTCCTGCCTCTGGAAGCGGATGGCCAGGTGCACGAGGGTGTAGCCCACGTCGAAGGCGGACGGGCGGTTCAGCAGCCGCACCTCGTCCGCCGTCAGCTGCCGGGCAATGTCCCCTCCGGATGACTTGTAGGCTTCCACAGCAGCTAAATCACCTTCCACAACTCCTGAGGGCAGAGAAACAACACACAGTTCATTTTACGCAGTGAGGAGCCATTCTGGAACAAGCCACCTCATTTAACAGCTCACCTGTAGCTGCTCTGTTACAGGCCGAACAGACGAAGATCAACTGCACAGCAAAAAACTTGCCAATTTTTAATTATTTGAAGCAGAAGACTACAAAATATTTACACTTTCCTCATCTCTCAGACCATTTCTATTACCCCCACTAGCTAGAAAATGTAAGAGATCAAAAGCCAGCTCAGAAGTGGACCCATGAGGAAACACTAGCAGTAACATACTCACAAACATTTCATCTCACCAGAGAGAACGTAATTTCTTCACAGTACAGAGATTAGTTTGATTATTTTAGCTTCCCTTTTCTCTCAAAAAACAAACTACTAGGTCATAGAAATAGGATATATTAAAAGGTTTTTGGACTAAAAGTTTTATTTTTTCCAAACAGTACAAATGATACAGAGCACACATTTTTCTCTTCAGCTCACCATCTCCGCTACTAATGGAATCTCAGAGTTTCACTCAGGGTACTCTATTAAAACTGAATGAAAGAGAAATTAAATACACTCTCTGTGTGTACCTTCTAAAGCAAGATGGGAGGAACAATGGATGACCCTAATGTCTTCTAGAGTCCCTGGCACTCTTTGATTCCTGTACCATGCTTCATATCAAGACCACTCATGCTGAATTATTTCTTAGCTGCAATTATCAGAATATACTATCAGTAAGATGTGGAGCTGTTCCAATATAAGACTTCCTAAATTGAAAAATTCCTTCAAATATATTCTATTTTAGGTATGTGGTCCACGAGAGAACAGTGCAGTGCTGAACTAAGGAAACAGAATAGTGTCTCTGAAGCCATCTTGAATGGAGAAGTAAATAGAATCTCACTACTGAGAAGCAGCCCTTGTTGCAGCAGCTCAAGCAGAGAAGAGTAAGAGCACAGACAACAAATGAGAAAACCCTCTCCCTATTTTCTGCAGCTAAACCTCCTTCCCAGCTCCTGAGAGTCAGCAGCTGAGCAGAGGCCACGAGGCTGGAGATTGAGACCCAAGTCCATCCTTCACT
The DNA here is from genome assembly GCA_013398115.1 of Falcunculus frontatus. Lineage (NCBI taxonomy): Eukaryota > Metazoa > Chordata > Aves > Passeriformes > Falcunculus > Falcunculus frontatus. The sequence continues at coordinate 239,873 of VZRV01001011.1, read as the reverse complement.
TCATTTGCTCACCAAGATTCAAAAGCTGATGAAAAGGAAAGGTCATCAGACCCAATCAGGACAATCACTCCCACTCAGGACTCAAAATAAAACAAAAAAAGGAAAAAACCACAACACTTCCCACCCTCTCAAACGAACCCAACATCCCAAACGAGCAGAAATCCCCTACCAAAATTAAAAAAAACTCCAACACAACAAATTGAAGCGGCTGCTAGCAGAGAGGCACACTAACCACTGGCTTGCTGGTTAATCCAGGATTTAGAAAAGCATTCTTAGCTCAGCCAAAAAGTATCATTTTGAATGCTGAGATTATAAAGCTTTCAGAAGAAATGCAGGGGGGGAAAATGGATTATCAGTGCAAGACATTTCTCTACAAAGTTATCAGCTGTGCTCTGTAAGCCTCCACAGATAAAAGTTTGATTATTCAACAGTGGACTAAAGAAGAGAAGTTCCAAAACAACATTTCAACTGCAAATTTTACTCATACAATATCTACCCACTCCTTCCAAAGTCCTAAGAGGCCAGGGCAGAGGGAAATTCCTAAGGGCAGTATTTTTTTTTGGTTTTCTGCTGCATGTGTCTGTCTCCTGTAAGGAAGACATGCCTGTTCCACTCCAGCACTACTGTCTCATTCAGTGCCTGCCCCTGTATTCTCCCCAGATGAGTTCTGTCTGTCCAATCTTAGTTCTTGCTCTGTAGGAGTCAGAAGTGCCAAGTGTAGAACTTTATTTCCATGCAAGCACATTTTTGCCACTGATAAGGCAATTCCTCATGGCTGTTGCAATGATCATTCCAACCACGTGCTCCAAACTGACTTTTTTTGTGGGTGTAGATACATACGTGTACACAGATAACAAATCAGACAAATTTCTCATGACGTGCCCTCTTAAAACAAGTTATACCACAGCTCTGCTAAACCCAAAAATCCAGGGAAAGAAGAAATTTGATAGAAGAGCAGGTTCTCTGCTACTTTATGATATCATTATTTTTATTATTACACTAATTTAGGAGTTACATTTATTATTACATTAATTGAGTCTTGTTAAAGAGTAAAAGCCACATCACCCCTTTTTGTATTTTAATCACTCCTACTGACACAGGAGAGATTCCTGTTACCACATCTGCACCTTCCACCACACCCCTCAATATAAACACACCCAAGACCATCCAAGACTGGTAGGTGGCCACTCTGAGAATCCAAATATCCACAATTAATTTCAAAATTCAAAGAAATATCCCTAAAATGATCTTTTGGTGATAGATGGTTAGACCCAAATCACATTCCAGCCAGCCAACCTGTCAAGTAGTACATTTTACTACAGCCTACTACTGGGAAAATCATCATTTTAATTATTCTTCTAGTCCCCCACCCTCGGCTGCTTATTATCATCCCACTCTTCATCAAACCTCAGCAAGAACTGAGGTCTAAGGCTGATGCTGAGGTGATCACATGAGGTTTGGCAATGCCTTTTTCAAGCACTAACTACTACAAGCTGCAGTAAGGATCCAAATCTGTGACATGTGCTCTATGCAGCACTGCCAGTTCCGGAAGTTTAGTTCCACGTCTTGCAATACTTGACATTCCTAAAAGCCCCATGTCCTAGAATTACTAAAATTGTTATATAAGCTGTCAGTTAAAAAGTACATTTCTAAACTTTGCTGATGAAGTTTAAGCCAAAGATCAATTAATGCATCCAAATCAGGCAAACTGTGGATGTTTTCTAGGCCTTATTAAAAAAAAAAATTATAAATGTATTTTTAGTGATATTTTAGATACAGGGTTGGTGAGCTACATGACACAAACTGGCACTGCTACAACTCTTGGAGAGATTGCATTCCCCAGATTGTTAAAATGTCAAAAGGAAGAGTGGCATTTGCCTTAAGATTGTTCCCAGAACACCCGGGAGCCTCCGGGAGCTCAACCCCTTATAGCCCTCATCAGCTGTAACAGCAACACAAATGCAAACACATCCCAGTGACTGACTCAGTGCCTGCTCCAGATCCACACAATCACAGCTCTCCTTTAAAGTGGCCTCCAGAAATGTCCTTTTGCTGTTGCACCTGAATACACCAGTCTTTGTGTGCCCCCCTAAAAAATTCCCCTTGGCCTAATGTAAAAATCTCTGACTATAGTCTGACATCCTAAGGGAGAGGACAGAATGCCAAGTGCTGCACCCAAGTCATGAGAAAATACAACTGCAAGTGAGAATTCTGCATTTACAGGTTCAACTGTGCTCCCATTTTGCAATTCAGGCATTTCCTCTTATTGGAAGACTTTCACAGCTCCAGGAGCCAAGGTTTTTTTCTTCTTCTAGTAAAGCCCTGTCTCTTACAAACAGCACAAATCAGACATTTGCAATTTCAGTACATATTAGATGATAGAGATTAAGAAAGGTATTTTAAAATGCTAAATTTAAAAAAATATTAATCACTCAGTTACAACTCTGTACCAACTTGATCCTACTACAACTTTTACAGGTTCCTTCTTTACTAGATGTCAATATTACCCTCCTATTAAATAAGCCAGAATTAGCTGCTAAAACCAAACTATTTCAGCTTAAGGTGCTATTAAGTTTATTCTTTAGAACATGTAAATATTTATAGGGTTTAGTGCAGTTACATAAACTTGGAAAATATGCAAGATAGGCTTTCAAGCATTTCTAGAAAACCAAGTCCCGTTTTCCCCGACTGCACAGTTCCAGTGGCTCAGAATAACCAGACAGAAACATTCCCAAGGAAAATACTACAGCAGCATCCTTTATTTACCTCAGTATCTTTCTGATAGTTGCGGAACACTGGCTGGCACGAGTTGCAAATGAAGTAGGCAAATTCTTTCAAGTAGCCTGATGCAGCTGTGACTATCTACAGAACAACCTGGGGGTTAGGGATTTCTGGGATTCAAGGAGGCAGCAATGCCACGTAACCAACTTGTTCTCCCATCTGAGCAGACTGCAAAAGGAAACACTTCATCTTAAGGAGGCCACTGTGCCTCCTGTGTGGGACAATGCCTTCAACTGCTTGGCAAGAGAAGAAAAAATTCTCAAACAACCAAGTGACACATTTTAGAAGTCAGAAGTTGAGACAGATCCTGCTGTAACATAAAACAGATCAGAGACAGAGCCCTGTGCTGCTTCTCTTCTACCACAGGTACAACTGCAAGTGGTCTGTCATATATATGCTCTCATTTACTTGTCTGAGGACTAATCCCAAGATTGGTTTAAGTGTCAGCAAGTGAGAGGCTGATCAACTGACCCACTAAAACATAATTCTGACACCTGTTAAGAATCTCTGCTCCTTTAACACAGACTGCTGAGGACCTGTGGCGTTCTCTGCAGCTGAGTCAGCCCTCAGGCTCTTCCAGCTCCTCACGAGGGGCACATCAGGTGGCCATAAATGAAGTTTTACTGATAATAAGTGACTCACAATTTCAGCCTGGGAAGAATTTGTCCTGAAGGAAGGACTGCTTTGAAAGCAAATATGACACACCAACTGATAAAAAAGAGAGGGGTTGTCTGAAAAATCTTTACAGGCCTCTAACCACACCCTTATGTTCCTTCTCCTCTTTTTTGATTTCCAAGGCCTCCCCTGTCAGCATTAGCACACAATCAATGGTAGATCACTCTCCAGGTAATGACACCGAGACAGAAACTTCTGTATATTAAGGTTTTTTTGACTCTTCAAGCTCAGCAATTTGCATCAGCTTAAAAAAAGAAGTAAATGCTTCCAAGAAGACAGGTACCTTAAATCTGAAGCCATCCAATGCACGAGAGGATGACTATTGGCTATTCTTTTTTCCATGCAAACAGCTCTTCTCCCTACATCCAATCCATGCAGTATGTTTTGAATGTATCATTACAAGACAGAGCAGCACAGAGTAAGAACAACTGTTTAAAGATGTCCTTATCCCTCTCCAATCTGTCAGAGGTATCCATACCCCCTGTTGCTTGCGGGGTTGTACCCTAAAGGAAGGCTGGACACTGGAAAATCATTAAAGTCAACTATTAAAGTTAACCATCAGTGCTTCTAAGGCAAATTGAAATAACTGGTTTTAACTTGATCCTTTATTCAATTATTTTTAGCATGAAATATCACAGTGTTTAAGTAAAGTAGTCAAGAGACCAAAGCAGAAGTGTGTTTCAGGAGGTAAGATCTCCTGCCAAGGAGAAAGGCAGGCAGAGTTTTCCTCAGTCTCAAAGATACACACAAATGTAAACCATTTGTGATAGCACAGATGTGTAAGGCACAGATGACAACACACCAAGATTTCTTACTCAGGTGAGAGTTGTGATCTTGCATCACCGCCACTTGGCACAGCAGCCAAGTCATGCTTCCCACTATCCCAGGGGAACAGGGAAGGAGGCCAGGCTGTACAATTCACAGCAGGGACTCCTCCCCTCCCAACCATCCCCACAGGCACCGTCTGCCATCCCCAGCCACGGCCAGCACGGCAGGTCATCACCTGGCAGTGAGTAATCCATGCTGCACTTCCCTAAACAGTTCAAGCCCAGACTGACACCAGCAAGGGAAGGTGCATGACCTTTCCTGGCCTCCAGCAGCTTGTTCCCACCCATACACTCCCCACTCCCTTATCACAGCATAAACAGAGCCATCACGGTTCAGCTGTACCATGGACGTGATGAGGAAGCCAGTCTGAGCTTACTAAACCAGCAAAAAGAGACAAAACCCCCACACACCCCACAAAAACATCCCCTAACCAAGCTTCACTTTCAAACATCCCAGGAGGACAGAAAGGGGCACCTGGGACGACTCTGGGTGGCAGTGCCAGCTGAAAGCACCTTGTTTATGTCAGTGCCTTCAGGCTGCCTTTATAAATACTCAGTGAGGAGCCAGAGGCTCTGCAGGACACAGCACAGGAGGTGCCTCCGTGTCTCCTGGAGCTGCAGGGCAGCGTGGGACACAGCCCAGCCAACTCCATACCAATGTCTGGACAGGGAGACTCTCCTTGCCCATAGGGTTTCTGAAGGCCTGGGGAACACATCTGGCACTGGTTCAAAAAACTAATGGGATAAAATAACCCTGTAGGAGAGATAAAGCAGTTGACAAAGGAAAAACTAAGCAGACATGGTATAGGAATACTAGGAATGAACTAACAGTCCTTTTAAGGATGTACTGCAAAACAAGATTCATTACAGACTGCTCTAAATATTTTGGATTTGTTTAAGAAACACACTCTTCGTGGTTCTTTCACAGAGCTAAGAAGAATGTGTGCCTACTTAATTTGGGAGGCACCATCCCCACAGGGAGGTCTGGCCCATGACAGCAGTGTCCACCTTACTGACCTGAACCAAGAGAAGAACACACTCTTCTCACAGCAGGTGATAAACAGGTGGAAGAGAAAGAAAAAGGAGAAGAAATGCAGTTTACTTTTAATCTGTGGGCTGAAGTTCAAGCTCAGGAGTTGAACTCACAACTCAAGTAGCCCCAGCAGTGCCCTGCAGCAAACACACTCTGCCAGCATCACTGCCAAATCCAGCCCTGAAGTGCCAGGAGAGGGGAAGCTCCAGGGTAATCCAAGCAAACTCTGGATGCCAGAGGGGTTTTATAGGCACAGCCATCCTCATCCATTTGTACTCCTTAAATCCAGCTGGAATCAGCTTCACCAGGCCCCACAGCAACACCTGATTGGTGCACATCACATTCTTTAAGTCCCACAGGCCACCAAGACTCCCTGACAGTCCCTGCCGTAGGTACCATGAGTTACAGAAAAGATAACAGTTTAAGTATCCATCAGTTCCCTCAACTAAGAAATGAGTCACCTTGGACTTCAATTTAATCTCAGCCTAGGCCACTACGGTAGAAAACACTGGTGTCATTGCAGGAACCATTTGTAATTCCTCTTTGTAATTTAAACCAGCATTTGCAGGAAGCCAGGTTATCCAGCCACACTTACTCCAGTTTCTGCTAGGATTTTAATAAATTTTAACCACATGAACCAGCTTTAAATCTCATCTTTTTGAGAAAGAATCATTCAACAGATACATTCACTCTGAAAAAAGCAAGCTGATAAAAAAACAACATTCGAGTACATTTGCTGGCAGAGTTTGAATGGGGGAATACCACTAATCCTTCTGATTTGGAAGGAATACCCTCCAACAAGGAAACTATTCATGCTGAAAGGCAACAGTTGCACTCACCACATTTCGTCCAGCCAGTATTTGCAAGGAATGGAAGCCTTGATGACATGTTTACTTACTGAGGTGGGAAAAGCATTAATGGATGCCCAAAACAGAACAAAAAAAAAAAAAACCAAAACCAAAACCAAAAACGACAAACACGTAAGTACCTTCTTAAATCTACGTGATACACATCTCTCTTCATGTTTCAGCTAAAAAGAACAGATGTGGAAAAGAGTAGTCTGATACATGTTTTTTAATGAAACTTGACATTATATTTAAAATCTAGTAAAAAGCATTATGCACTGGAGTTGAGATGTGAAGAGGGAGTTCAACCAAACAGCCGTCCTGAAGTATTAGACATTTTCCTTGGTACCTTCTGACAGATAATATCTTTTAAGAGAAGAGAAAATAACCACTCTGCCAAGATTTCCTCCTACTCCTGCTCCTTTTAATCTTTATTTTTAACTTTGGGGTTAACTTTAAAAGTTAACTTTTTAACATCTCTCCTACAAAAGATGGATTCAAAGCAAATGGACTCTCCAGAACCGATTGAGCTTAAACTTGAAGGTTTTAGTCTGAAATTCCCAAATCCTAACAAGGCACCATCTGTCAGATGGAGCAGAGTAACACACAAACTCTTGGTCCATCAATGTTCACAAATTTACTCGGCATTTAACAAGACCTTGTCCTATTTTGTAATTTTGCTTGGCTAAGGACTGACAAGTGTTCAGCTCAGCTAAAACTTCCCAAGAGCTCCAGCTGGCAAACAAACAGAACTCACTAACTCACAGTAACCCACTTGATTTCAATGGTAAAAACAGATGCTTTGGGCAAAATTATTCAATTGACAGTTAAACTGGTTTAAGTATGTCACATTAAGATCACCAGCAGAAATTTGGCTTCTTGCTTTAATGATTACTGGCTAAACTGGTGAACCCTTCCAGCACAGATACATTACACAACAGCCAGAGACAAGCACAAGAGAATCCACGCAACTTCTATCCATCTTCCTAAGGTTATTCTTATTACAGGAACTATCTGGGAAAAAAATGACATCTGTAATATGCAGAATGAAATTCTGAGATGAAGGACTGATAATTAACAGCTTTGTTTGCTGGTTCCTGTCCCCCCATCATCCCTCTTTCCCACGAGTATAGTAGGTGTTTAAGTTAGAGAAAGAAATCTGTGAAAGCTTTCAGCAGGCAGCAGTAACAATCAGCACACAACTCCATCTGCATTCTGCCTTTCTCACAAAGATCCCTTCAAATCATTACTGCATTACAAAACTTCCATGAATATAGTTTTGAGGTTTATGCACAACTATAACGTCACAAGCAACATTAAATACTTGCAAACCCACGTTCTTAAATATAAATACAACCCTTCCCACACAAGTTAAATCAGAAAGTGTGAAATATTTTAAGTAACATTAGAATAGTCAAAAAAAAATCACTTTTGAAAAACCAAAGGGAAAAAATACCCTAATATTTAATATAATTGCTATCAGAATGCAAGATAAATATTCTTGTAGGACATGGGAACAACCTCCAACAATTGACCTTCGGTAGTCAATAACTTAAAAAATACCACACAGAATTTCAGCTGTTCATTTCAGAAGGAAAAAAGGTTGCAAGGAACTGAAGGTATCAGGAAATACTGAGGCATCTCTTTCCAAAAGGAAGCGTGCATGCCTAACTATTCACAAAACACAAAAATAAACTCGAATATTTATTAGCTTGGAGAAACCAAACACAGCATACCCACAAAAACCTTTACACGTGATCAAATATGTTAAACAAAGCAGCTCCACTAATTAGCTTTTTGATTACAACAACCATGAAGTGACTTTGTGAAACATTAAGGAACAGCATGAGACATACTAGTAGAACCAGAGTTTCAAACAAAGTGTTTTACTCTAAAAATAGTTGCATATTTCAAGTGTTGAACCTGCTCGTATGCTGGGGCACACGATATCTGCTTCTGGGAAGCTACAGCACGAAAGTTAACTCACAAGGTCAATAACTGAAGAAAACCCTGCTCTCACATGGCTCTGTTCTTTAACAGCACTGCAAGAATTATCCAGCATTTCCTTAGGAAAGCACTAAAATACAAAACAAAATTGGTATTCGAATGCTTTTTGAAGCAGCTGACTAAAAAAATACTTTCAGAAAGCCTGTAAACATTTACAACACAGTATGTGTATTAATACAACATTATTACTTTCAAGGTCAGTATTACACATGCAGTTTCTTGGAGCTACATATTCTGGTGTTATTTTTAACATCTGACAGAGCATCTTGTACTGTTGCAAGCTCTAGACTGTTTACAAATACTCCCAAGCTGCAGCTGCTGACTCTACAGAGCACGTCTTCCCATAGCAAAAAGGAGAGTAATTTCAATTATCCAGTAATGGCATTTTTACAGTACTATATGCACTCCTGATCTGTAGATTTGCTTTGTAATTTTTCCACCTTTTGACAATTACACGGAGCAACAGGATTTGGTTACAAGAATATCCATTTCTACAAAAGGTCAAAAAAGTCCAAGTACACTTGAGAGAGACGTCTAACCCCGTTCAGATTATGGATGAACTTCACAGCCTCTCTTAGCAGTTGCTATTTCAGGAACCTCTACATTTGACTTACTTTTTTAAATGGAAATGCAGAGATAAAAAAAGCTGGTTTGAAATTAAATGCCAAGTTTCTGTTTTAATTCTTCATTCTCCCAAAATACTTAACCACGGGCACAAGAGCAGAAGGTAGCAGTAAACAACTTACCGACACAAGCATTTAGGAACAGCCAGTCAGTCTTTTTCATTCTATTTTTTATTTGCTTTAGTTTTTTGAAGTCAACTTCAAGCTCCTCCTTGCTGCCAACAGCTCCAGCCAATTCAATTCTTTGGAAGTCCATTTTCACATCAGACTCACGTTTGGTTGTTGGTGGAGATCTTCTTTGGCTATTACCACTACTACAGCTGCCTCTCCACCGAGCCCTGTCTTGCTCGTTTATGATGGAAGAAGCCTCTTCTGTGTCTGCCAGTTCTATTGCTTCGATGTTGTTGGGTCTGGGGTGGTCACACACAACACATTTCCTGGCCTTGGCCCAGTTTTCATATGTACAAACAGAACAAGTCCAGTGCTGAGCCCTTGTGTTCAGTTTATTTCTGTCATTGTATTCCTCACATGGATCCACGGAAAAAGGGACCAGTCTGGAACCCGAGCCTGAAGACTGAGGAGACTCCGTGGGACTCCTGGTCCTGCGCTGAGACAAGCACTGGGTACACCTTATAGCTCTTGGCCAGTTCAAGTACGTGCACATGTGGCACGACCATTTATTTGCACTTTCCATACTGTAGGATGATTTAACCCTTGGTCTTGCACTGGAATCCGGGCATATCAAGGGACTGCTCCCTCCTTCAGTGCTTGTAGGATCCCAGTCCCTCCCGATGTCACTGGAACCACTTTTGAAAGGATCTTCTGTGATAATTGTTCCACTGGGTCTCTGGGCACGACACATGGTGCACTTGATTGCAGAAGGCCAATTCTCATATGTACAATACTCACAGGCCCATTTAATTCCACGCTCTGTCATCGTGCACTTCTTGAAATGAACTGCGGCGGGCAGAAAGCTGAGGAGTCAGAACACACCATCAGTACACAGTGCCAGCAAAGGAGCTGTTCAAAACAACAAATTAATGAGATTTAACCCAGTGGATATAAAAATCAGGCTGGGCAAACGGGCAGTCTTTTTTTCTTGATATTATTACAACATCTAGGGGGAGTAAAATCACTATGAAGAGGGTAAGACTTGACCTACCAGCATTTTACATGCAGAATTCAGGATTCAGTAGTGCAGAAATGAGAAAAAACCTCAGTCCTGCATTTCTGAAACTCCTCAAATTTGCACAGAGACTTCCAAACAAATTCAGAATACGCATTAAGCACTGAGAATACTGGAGAAGAGATCAGTACAGCTATAGAAACAAGTTATAAATATTAAATTATTAAAATAAAACTCAATATGAATACAGCAGTACAAGAAAAGGAACACAAAGTCTAGGTCCTGTAACATCCTGTAATAGATCTTACAGGATTTGGAAGGAAGGAGTGCATCAGGAGAGCAGTTACACAGTGAGTAAGCAGTTCTTTCAGAAAAGGAGGGTGTTGGAATTTACACAAAATGCTTAGAACTCGAATTTTGTATATAATAATTCCATAAACGTGCTTAACCAAGACTAGGTCTTGACTGGACATCACCCATATCAGTAGTGTTACAAAGTGAAAACGCCACTTGAAAGCAAGCACAAGCTGTGTGTGATAGCAGGCAAAGACGGTATTTTCACGCTACAAATTCAGATTTCAACCCAATTCCAACTCACTTTTTCTCTAATGAAGAGGGGATTCTGTCTTCATGCTGGCTCAGACCTTTTCTTCAGATTCCCAAATATGAAGGATGAGACTAAGCAGATAACTATTCCTGTAAACAAAATGAAAACAGACTCATTATAGGTTTCCTACTGGACCTGAGTAACCAGAAAGTTAATTATTAAATGCCACACCTATTCTAATCCAAATTTACTTGGTTAAACCCAGTCATGACGTGCTGAGGCCAAGAGAGACTGGTTAAAATAAACCAATATTTATAAAAAAACGGTTGCCACATCAGTGGTCAATCTGCTGAAGTAAAAGAAGTAGATCCAAGCAACAAGTTCACACCAAAACATCCATGAACACCCTTACGGCAATCTGAAACCTAGGATGGGGAAAGCAGAAAAAGCTTTGTGTAGAGAGCATAATAGAGGGAAAGGGTGAGGCAGGTAGATAAAGGACAAACAGACAAACGTACACAGCATTTCCTCCCTTACCCCAGAATAGTTACCCAGCTTGCAAAAGTCAAAGAAGTGCTGGTTTTAAGAATGCAAAACTGATTAAATACAAATTCATCACATCACTTGACCAACACTTCTTATTTATCATATTGCAATTCTCTCAGCTAACAAACCCACCCAGAGCCTAGGAAACTAAAACTCACAAGCTGCACAACAGGATTAAATTCAAAACTAGACACATCAACCCAAAAATTTGTTAATACCTGTTTCCCCATTACCCAGTGTTTTACAAGTTAGTACATTATTCACTGGAATATCTTCACACACATCTTGCTCTACCAAGGCATAGCTAAAACTTCTACTTAAATTTGTCACCCTTATTCCTACTATCTCCTCCTGAGGACTGCAGCACACAACACGGGTTTTTTCCAGGAGCTCAAGTGATCTATTCACCAGATCAGGTGGCTGCATGAATGAGGAGCTATCGCATGGCCGGGACAGAAGAGAGGGCAGCACTATCCTTTTCCATAGCGATCCATATTTATGCTGCATGAAAGCAGAGGAGCAATCAGGAACACAGAAAGCTCTCTCATAAAGCTCAGGTTCCACTGTACTGGTTTGAACAGCCTGCAGAGAGCACTTCACTCCCACCTCTACATTATAAAATTGTGTCAGACTGAGGAATGTGCTGAAAAGGCAATTAGATTTCCTGCTGCTTCCCCTCCACCATTCCTGACACATGTCCATGCCCATTTATAATGGGGAAAAAAGAAGCGGGATCATAGCAGGTTCCCCATATCTGTGATAAAGTAAGTGAAAAATACATACATATATACAGGAGAATATGAAGTTTATTTGATTTTACTAAGGTGATTTTACAAAGACGACTTTTTGGGAACTCTAAGGAAAAAAAGTTTCTCTACTTTACTAAAACACCTTCCATATGAGTACACTAGATATGAAGTTTATCTATTGCATTTGGTCAAAGCTTTTCCCCCAATTCCCAAAATAAAGTTTTTAATTACTTTCTTAATAAGCTTCTTTTCTCTAGAAACAGTAGAGTTTTTTTAGGAATTAATGTTTTGTAGTTAGGAACACAGGAGAGTTGAACATGGTTTTCAGAACAGAGAAGGCAAAAGCGCACTGCCCGTGCACGTGCCCATTGCCACCAACAGATTGTGCCACCAAGGACCACCAAAAGTGGCTGTCCCAATACTCCAGCACTTGAGAATAATTCCTACTGGAGCAGAAGCTGGTATGGCTGGAGTAGGTGATGCTTCCCATCAAATCCATGAACAGTGTGTGATGGGTATCTGTAACTGTAAATGGTTTCTTCCCTGCCCTAGTTTGTAAAGCCTTCAACAAAGCAGTTCCCACTGCAGACAAATCCCAACCCACATTTGGGATGGGGCATGAAAACAAGGCATCATCTGTTTTAGTGATATTAAGACTGGGAAAGAGATTGCAGCTCAAGTTGGAAAGCAGCTGGCTTCAGCAACAATCTAAACAAGTTCTGAGATACTACTTAGGAAACTGAATAGCTCAGGACATCCCACGATACAGGAAAGCTTTCATACATATCACAAGATCAGCTTTTTAGCGGCAATTATCTTCTGTGCCCCTTAAAAAGCAGATGCTCTCAGACATAATTCTTAGAGAGGATGCGTATCTGCAGCTTTGAAAGCCTGTGAGATATGAGCTCACCATCTCCAAACACGAGGCCTCAGGTTATTACGAAGTAACGAATATAAAAAGGTTCAACAGAGCAATGCAATTTCTCCTCCTTGACAGCTCTGCCAACACCAAGTACAGCAAGGAAATTCAGCATTGGGGTTTTTTTTTACTGTTTTACTGTTTTTTACTTGGTCTGACCTTCTATTCCATCCACCAACAGTAGCTACCCATGAATGGGACTGGTGTCTGGTGGGAGCAGAGTTGGAGGTCAGAGACACCAGACCTATCCAATTTTGTTTTCATCAGGAACTGCAGCAACAGGACAAGGGGAAATGGCTTCACATTGAAAGGGAGTAGGTTTAGATTAGGTATTAGGAAGAAATTGCTCCCTGGGAGGGTGGGGAAGTGTGCCCACAGGGTGCCCAGAGAAGCTGTGGCTGCCCCTGGATGCCTGGAAGTGTCCAAGGCCAGGTTGGATGGGGCTTGGAATACCCTGGGATAGTGGAAGGGGTCCCCGTCCATGGCAGGAGATTGGAACAGGATGAGCTTTAAGGTCCATTCCAACTCAGACCATTCTGTGATTCTATGATTTACTGGTGATACAGCATCACCAACCAGCCACAGCAGTTTGAAGCTTATTACATTTTTTCCCAATTACTTCTTTGACTCTGTTTTCAAGTTAACTTGTTATTTAGATTCCTCACAGAGGAGAAGCTGAATCATGGAGTGCCTCCTCTGACAGAGAAATAGCAACACAGTGACTGTGAAGTGCAGGTGCATGCCTTTATGTCCAAAAAGCATGAGCAGACAAGAAATTAAAACCCACAAAACTTCAAACAAATTCCAGTTGATCAGTTTAGACAGTATGCTGAGTATCTTCTGGACACACTTGTAGAGTAAATCAATGCACTGAAGAGAAAAATATATTAAGTTCTGATAAATAAAGAACAAACAAACAAAAAACCCCCAAAACCTTATCAGATAACCTTTTTACTACATAAAGTCAGTAGTAAAAGGTGACCTAGAATAATCAGAAATTTGTTTTTCGCTTTGTTTCAGCTTTCAAGAATATTCTTCTTTTTAGGTGCACAAGAAAACACAAAACAGCTCACAGAAATTGGGAAGAAACAATGAGGTTCTCGAATACCACTTTTATGACAGGATATATTACACTCCCCTCAATATAATTATTCACTGTGTCCAGAAGTTGTTTTTCCTTTGGCTCAAACAAGGAACAATATGGAGCTCCACTTCATTAAACGATCAAGCCCTTCCCGTAAACAGGTCAGATGCTGATTTAGACCAGTCTACACTACGGATTTTTTGCTGGGGTGGTGCTGGCATCTGTGCTGGCTGAAACCTTACGTAATTACACTGATCAAATCAGTGTTCCCACCTCAAACTCATTTTGTTCATGTGTACAGATTTTCAAATAAAACTGTTTCTGTATTTACAGGGGGAAAGGGAGCTCAAGGTGCCAGCTTCAGCCTTCAGTAAGACTTGCAAGGTGAAGCAAAAACCACCCTCCTTCCCTCCATGTAGCTGCCTCTCATAGGCTGTTTCAAAAAGAAAGGCAGGCTAGTTTCTTTATTTTAAAAACATTAAAGCAACTTTTCAGATGAACAAAATAAGCAGACTGATCTTTTTCAGAAAGGATCTCTACAACCAAATGCAGAATCTATTAATTCAGCATTTCAGGAGTACAGAAGTAAAGCCTTTCACAAATCCTAGCCTAATTTTCCAAGGTGGAAATGTACTGACTTTCTTCTCTTACCTTACCAAAATTACTTACTCTACCTACAACTATTTGCTCTTCTTTCTCAATAATTCAGTATAAGCCTCAACAGATCACTATATTAAAAGCAGAAAACTTGAACTTGGGCTTCTATAGTTTGATGGGAACTAACAATAAGCTCTATTGTCATCTCTGCAAATTAATTTTAATAAAATTAAGAATCCTGACCTCATCAATGGAACAAGCAGATCAGATCAGCCCTGAATCTGGAAGCTTTGCGGTAGTATCTAAGTATTATAATAAAGAACGGAAAAAATATTGCAAAGCCACAAACATAGAAGCATTTTCTGCATTAGCCCGAACACACTGAAGCAAGGAATTAATAAGCAAGCACAGCCTGCTTTGGTTGTTAGGACAGTTCTTTAAAAAGGCAAGGATTCAGTCCCAAACAGAGCAGCAAAAAGGAGAAAACACACTGTCATCTCAGCAAAAGAGCACTGAAATAATTTTCCACAAGCTGCTCTATGAGGTGGGGGTTTTACTTAGGAAATGTTGATTTCCTTAAAGAACACCAGCTGGCTGTTTGCAGTGCAGACAGCAGGAACTGGACCCAGACTGCAGCAGCCACAGAATGCAGAAACCCTCTTCTCACCAAACACAGATACAAGCAAAATCTGGAGGGTTTTGTCCAACTGCACCATCCTCCCATCCTTATGCCAGCAAGAGCCCTGCTCCAGAACACACAAGGATCAGCTCTGGCTCCCCAGAGGAGTGGAGCTGTGCCTCTGCTCCCCCTAACACCGGCAGCAGGGACACGGCTCCTCTCTCAAGAGAAGCATCATCCAGGTAAGACTGGCACAAATCTCAATTCCATTAAAGATCAGATCACTCCCATGCACATCGCAACACAATCTACAAACCAACGCATTAATGGTGCATGGGAAAAGAAAAACTGAAAATATTTTAGTTATAACTGAGTAACTATTTACAATTTAGTACATTAAGTGACTTCTAACATTTTCTTCAGTTTTGATAGTCCAGATCATCAAAAATACTCCTTACTGTAGATTTTTAGGTATGACCTGCCTCACTACCTAAAACTTTTCATCTTGTAAGTAGGCAATGAGTTAACATCCAGGAGACTTGAGCTCTCAAAAAGGAACACAGTGCAAGAAACACAGTCCTCTTAGCCAAAAAAAGCAAGAAAGTAAGAATTAACTTCTGAACATATTCAGAAGTCTGTTCATTGGGTGAATTCAGATGGGTTTCATTTACATATAATTAATAAAAAATTGTTTTCATTCTGCTTTATGGATTCGTATCTCATTTCAAAGCGTCTTAAACCCACTTTATTAGGTATTTATGGTATTCAGAAAAATTACGCTGATTTTGCTTCAGCTTTCTTTTCAATATTCTATTCACACTTCCAACCCAACTGCTGACTTTTCATAAGCACAAAAATTTACATGCAGCTTTAATGCAAGAGGATGTCCAATTTTGCTAATGCTCCATGCAGTAAGAAGGGAAACATTTGGGAGGTTTCAGATCTTTGGAGACATCCGAAATACAAGATTGACAATGAACTTTATGGTTAAGTCTACAACCTAATGTAAACAGACGCTTCTGCAAAAGCTGGAAACTCATCACAGAATTAACAGATATTTGAGAATAGTAAACATTTTCTCTTTCTGCTCGTTTTTTTTTATGTTTATCTCTTGAAGTATTTCTGTGCTCTTAGCCACTACAGTTAACCCTCTTGTGTAACTTGCACAGTGCAAGTTTGCATTTTATTTGCTACTCATCTCAAATGAGTCAAACTCCATACAGCTCTATTAAATCTGTGACTATAAGATAGGCAAATCTTAGCTGCTGAAAACAACCTATAAAAGCCCTGTAGCAGCAGCTTGCAGTTCAGTTCTGTTTCTTTTTCAGGGTTGCTTTTTATTTTAACCTCAATTAAAAGTGAACGACTGTCCAGATGAGATGTTACTACACATTAGGATGGACTAAATACAACCGACTGCTTAGAAACCAATACCATTTGGGCAAACCAGGGTAAGCAGATCAACAGTTACATAAAGCACGACATCTCCCACACAATACTAATCAAAACCCAAGCAAAATGACTTAAAATAATGAGCTGTGAGAACATTTGCATAAATACAGCCAGCAGCATTTAATGAATTTGATCATGAACAGCAACAGATGAATACTGACTTAAGATCTACAGGAACAAACATACACAATACAACAACAGAACCGTTAAAACTTCATTTTTAAAAAGACATTAGCCTTGGACAAAGTACAGAAGTTGAACAAGATGTTTCTTTATAAAAAGTGAGGTCAAATACAAAAACAGTTTATCTGTGTTTAGACTGTGCCTCAAACACCAGACCCATTTTTGTTTAGCTCTCAGCCATCCTCACACACAAGGAGGAAAACCAGATGTCACGCTCTGACTGAAAACACACTGTGGAGTCAGACATCAAAACTCTGAAACACTTAAACCTGTCCAACAGCAGGAACATTACACCAAGACTTGTACATTTTCTAGTAATTATCCCCTGGACCTCCTCAATACTGGCTGACCATAAATTAGAGCAGGGCTACACACACAGTCACCATTTGGAGGAGGAAAACCACCTGCCTCCAAATGAAACACGGACACACACATTCAGCATCCACTATTGGGCAGTTTGCTCCTAATTAATGGCAAGCCACATTCAGATACAGCTAAGGATTGTCTTTGGTACATGCATTTGCAATTGGAATACATTTAAGGCAAGTCCCAGTTCAAGCGAGCCAAACAAACTACACTCATTTTATCCAGTTCTTCCTAAGATGCTGGCAAGGCAGCAAAGTAACAAAAAGAGGGAAAAAGAAAAAATAGAAGCAAAAATGCTATTATCACAGCACACAAAATCCACTAGTGTGGATGCTGCTGCTTAACACAATGCAAAGAACTAGAGTCAAATATCACGGAAAATAAATCCAAACTCCTTCTAGAGACAGAGTTATACCAGTTTTTTTAATCACTTTTTTTTTAACCATATGATTAGTAACCATGTATTTTGGTCCATATCTCTGAGTTAATCACTGCAGAGTACTCTGTACTGCTGGAAAGTTTCAGAGTAACAGCCCTAAAACAGCAATAACAGGTTCTGGGGTGGGAGTAAGTTTCTACTAAAGGCAACACTGAACAACCTTCTTTAAATAAACCCTTTAAAAGCCATAAGGTGACAATTCTTTTTATCCCTGCCAAGCTAAACAGTAATGGCGATGTCAAAAATAAAAAGTAAATAGTCCAACAACCCATCTCAGCCCTTCAGCAAGATAAAAATGAGCTTCTCAACAGGCACCCAGCAAGGAGAAGCCTTCACAGGTAAAACCTAAACCCATTGGCCCATCTGTCAGACAGTGTCAATGACAACCAGAAGTCCTTCAGATGCCAGGACGAAACACCCCTGACTTACCAGGGCAGTGACAACCAGTAAAAACCAAAAGTATATACTCTACACTTCTTGAATCCAAGACCTGTAGACTGAGACTGTTCCAGGGGAGTACTGAAATAACAGCAAGGAATAAATATGCCAGCTGTCTCTACGGATCCCTGCTTAGACACTGGGAAGATGAATGGAGACTCAAGGAATACTTTCAAGCCCATTAGCCTGAGAGAAGCACAACTCAAGCTCTCACAGTGCATTTACAGCCCTCACAACCACAAAAAACAAGACTCTCTCGTAAACCAACAATCACCATCACAAAGCAAACTTCCTATTTTTTGCTGGAATTATACACATCTATGAGATTTATGATAGAAGCTTTTCCTCCCAGATAATCAACTGTATATGCACCAAGAGCCACACAGTTTTCAAATGAGCGCACCTACGAAAGTTTGCGTAAATTCAAAGCCACAAAAGATTACCTGATCAAAACAGTTCCAATCCACTGGAAAAAAAAAAAAAAGAAAAACCACAAAAACCCCTCAGATCATTCAAGTTTATTTTTCCTTCCACAGTCACATAAATCATGGTTCTGACAGTTTTCTTTAGCTCAGAAACCCCAACTCCTGAATATCTAGAAGTTACCAAGAAAACCAACATACCTTACCGAAGTTTCTTAATGCCCACAAACTCCTCAGTAACCCAAACTTTCTCTGTTTTATTAAAACCAGCTTCTCAGGCCCAGATGCTAAATCAAATTGAAGTCAAAGAACCACATGGAAGATTTTTAAACCTTAACATTTGATTACAGAAGTAATGGCAAACATAACCCAAATAAAACAGCACCGTGTCTTGGCTTCTGGCACAGTGGGAAGGAGGAGAAGAGAAGACTGCAGCCTCCTTGCTCACAAGTCACAGTTCCAGACACAAGTCCTACTTACACAGCCCTATTTACACTTGCCAAAGCAGACAAAAGTCCATCCTTCCAGCCCCCCATTCCCTGGACAACAAGTTACATGTCTGGTTTTCACTTTGTACCTAGTTCTCAGTACTTGAGGTATTTTCAGCTCACTTCTGAACTTAAACACAGTCTTTAATCCTATGTCTTTTCCAGCATTTTTCTTAGAAGTAATAACTGTCCTTAATTCAAAATTTGCAAGCCATTCTCAGCAAAAAAAATCCCAACTTAGTAGACATAAGAAAGAATAAACAAGCAAACAAACAAAAAACCAACAACAAACCACGCAGTAGTATCCTTGTCTTAAGAACAAGCAGAACAGATTACATCAGGACGAACCCAAATAACCGAAGGGAAAAATGCCAACTTAATTATATCTCCTGTACAGCAGAAAATACAAAAGGGCTGCTAATTCGGCTGCTTCCTAGGCAAGATGCTCTGCACATACCAGTCACTACCAATCTTTCCACTGTATTATCTCCCCACATTCCTTGTAAAACACCTACTATTCCTTCTGCTTTCTTGATCCAGGGACTCTGTATCAGCCCTCTCTTGGAGACAGTTCCCTCTTCAAACATCACTGCCCTCATTCCCTGCTCCATCCCCTCCACACCTCTTCTCTCTCCGGTCTTCACCAAAGTGAGTTTCTGCATAAATGGGACATCAGCACAGGAAAAAAAAGCTGTTTTGAAAAATGGCAGGTGGACACAACTCCAGTTTGACTACAGAGCTCCAGAACACCTGCCTATGCCACAAAAGAAGGAAGCACAAGATCATAAATATTATTATAGATTAACACATTCTCAGAACTGTTGTTGAAGAACTGTAGTTCTTCTTTTAAAGCACATTAACCGGTAGACCCCAAAGAGGTAATTATTAATCCTGCACTTCAAGAAAGTTCCAAAAGAATTAACTACATAGAGCACCTGTGCTCCAGCCACTGATGATGCAAAAATGAGCACAGTCACAATCCTGTGCAGGCTGAAGCAATGACAGCTACACAAGGAATGCTATGAGAAGTACCAGTGAAGTGTCTGAAATCCGAATGTTTGAAATCTTAATTTGAAGACAGACGTTTTCTTTTTAAGGTGTAACAAATTCCATTCAACTGACATTACAAAGTTACAATTAGCTATGTTATTAAACTGATTTTACCAAACTATGCCATCTGACAAGGGAAATGGCAAGCTCTTCATCAGCTGCGTTGAAAAAAATTCTCTTTTCAACTTTGCCTTGTTTTCCTCCTCATACATAGTACTATTTAAAATAAAAAAAAATAAGAACTCTGTTACAGCTAAGCCAGCCATTTTCAGCTGCCAAACTAAAGTTTAGTTCCATTTTAGTACCAGGAGACTGTGGATCATAATTCATGCAGTTAAACTGAGGATTACTTGTTGACATCAATTTTGAACAGCCCAAAATAACCCAGTCTTCAAATTCTGGGGGGAGGAAAGGGCATGAGATTACTAAGAGAACTGGCAGTAGCAGTTTAAATGCTTTGCTGTGATTAGCAGAGAGCACATCACGACAAAGAATGTATTGATCTGAAGTTGTGCTAGAACTGATACGGCAAAGAGAACCTGGAAAGAGAAACATTAACACCCAAGTTAATACCACACAAAGGAGCTGGTAAATCTCATTTTAAAATGCCTGAGAGAACATTTGATTATTTGATTGACTGTATTAAAAATAACTTCCCATTCAATCAGTAAAGTATTTCCAACTTACACTTCTGACTTATTTACAAATTGTTCTTGCAAAGGGCACCAAACATAGGTGGGAATTCCCATCCCTGAGGAATTCACAGGTCAAACAACATACAGTGAGAATGGCCATACACAAAGTTAAAAATGTCCCCTTGACCCATTCTGAGCCGGAATTAGTCTTCAATTAAAGTCACGCTTCTCTGATGAATCCCATTGATGCTTTTACGCCACTCAGCATTCCAATTACATTAATATTTGTAATTATACTTCTGAGAAAATGCTAATGGACACAACTCCACAAGAACAGATCACAGCCTCGCCGGTGTCACCCCCACCTGCCTGCCCTTGCTTAAAGCAGCACAAGGAAAGTAAAGGCAGCAATTTCTTTTTCCTCTAAGAGAACTACACCACATAATTTAGAGTTTCACAAATCCCACGAAATGCAACGCATCCAAAGGCTTTATTCTCTTTGAATGCTCTGACGGACTTAAACCAGAGGTGATCTTTAACGTATGACATGCCAGACTCCACATGCTGAGACACCAACTCAGCTTGGCCTTCGGAAGGAGGCCAGCAAAAGAGCTCCAGAACACCTCCTGCTGCTCACCTGCTTCCCCCTCTCTGAGAACCCACCGAAAAAGGGGGGGGAGGGGGGGAAAGAAATAAGCCTCATGAATCTCTTCTGTGGTCACCACAGACAGATAAGCAGACGGAAAAACACAGACAGTTACAACAGATCTCTCCTGAACTACTGTTAAAAGGTTCTGCTCACACCAGAGCGAGCTCTAAGAAGAGAAAGAGGGAGTTACTACACAGAAGACATCTCACCTTTCAATTTTTGCACCAACAAACGCATCAAAGCACTAAACTCACATGCCAGCTCCGCCACTTGTGACACTGCAGGCAGCTGGTGAGCAGAGACTGTTCAGGCACAGCACAAAGCCCGTCAAACAACGTTTGTTTACTACATCAACCCCCAAGAATTCCAGAAAAAGTTGTCATTATTGCCATCGCTGAAAGTCACCGTGGCAGCAGAAAGTTCTCAGCAGCCGGGCTGTGCCAGCCGTGCAGGACACCCGGATCCATCTTCTCCATCATTTCTCCCACCCGCTGCTCCCAAGGGAGCGGTGACTGCTGTGGGGACAGGCTGATTCTGGCACTCCCAAGGAAGGACTCACAGACACAACCAGAGGACTCACAGACACATCCATGACCTCCGCAGACAAGTTTATCTTATCCTGCCAGGAAGCTGCTGCAGTCTGGGACCGTGAAGGCAGACAGAGAGGCGCGGATTACCAAGGTCTGCCTCACTCCCTAATCCAACTTTCCTAATTTTCGTTTAGACTTCGGTTCCCAAAGACGAGCTCGATTTTGAAATACTTCTCTCACACTGTACTTTACTTCTGATAAAGCATCGACAATACGTGATCACAGAATCGCAGAATGCATCACAGAATGGTTTGGGCTGGAAGGGACCTTAAAGATCATCTTGCTCCAAATCCCTGCCATGGGCAGGGACACCTTCCACTATCCCAGGGTGCTCCAAGCCCGGTCCAACCTGGCCTTGGACACTTCCAGGGATGGGACAGGCAATATCATGGAAGTTCTGCTACCCAAAATCCACAGACACAACCCATCACCTACTCTACCACCGCGTGCAGATCCACCCAGGCACATCCGAACACGAATAAAATCAAACCAGGAGGGTGGGAAGAAGTGGGAGGGAGACAGCACAGGCATGATCTCACCCAGGCACACCGAGGCACCACAGATGGGGTCCGGAGCAGCAGCCACAGGAGAAAAAATCCGAGTTTCCTGCCTTTGTACCGAGACCGTGCCAGCCTGCCTTCCCTCGGCAAACCGTTCCATGAGGGACACCGATGCCAGCGGGATCCCGGGCCGCGCCAGAGGCGTCTCCTTACAGCCCCCCCGACCCTGCAGAGGGTCCCCGGCCGGCTCTGCCTCAGCCCGCCCCCGTTCCCCCCGCGCCCCCTCGTCTCGCAGCGCTGCCCGAGGAGGGCAGTGAGCGCACAGGGGCTTTACCTCTCCGCCAGGATC